>NW_024121266.1:6757434-7278543 GCF_016745375.1 Pimephales promelas | reverse complement strand
CCCGAAAACTGAAAAAAAAGTAAGGGTAACACTGTCGTTTTTTTTTTCGGGTCGAAATTTTGAGTTTCGATTTCTCAGCTCTGGAAGGGTCTAGAGCCTACATTTTTGCACTCAGGTTTAAAGTCTCATGGCCCTCTATCATAAATATAGAGTTTTGAGAAGATTGGAGAAACTTGATTTTTCGCCCGAAAACTGAAAAAACGTAAGGGGTAACACTGTCGTTTTTTTTTTCGGGTCGAATTTTGAGTTTCGATATCTCAGCTCTGGAAGGGTCTAGAGCCTCCATTTTTGCACTCAGGTTTAAGTCTCATGGCCCTCTATCAGAATCCAGAGTTTTGAGAAGATTGGAGAAACTTTATTTTTCGCCCGAAAAAAAAAACGAAAGGGGTAACACTGTCGGTTTTTTTTTCGGGTCGAAATTTTGAGTTTCATATCTCAGCTCTGGAAGGGTCTAGAGCCTCCATTTTTGCACTCAGGTTTAAGTCTCATGGCCTCTATCAGATCCAGAGTTTTGAGAAGATTGGAGAAACTTGATTTTTCGCCCGAAAACTGAAAAAAACGTAAGGGTAACACTGTCGTTTTTTTTTCGGGTCGAAATTTTGAGTTTCGATATCTCAGCTCTGGAAGGGTCTAGAGCCTCCATTTTTGCGCTCAGGTCAAAGTCTCGCGGCCTCTATCATAATCCAGATTTTGAGAAGATTGAGAAACTTGATTTTTCGCCGAAAACTGAAAAAAAAACGTAAGGGGTAACACTGTCGTTTTTTTTTTCGGGTCGAAATTTTGAGTTTCGATATCTCAGCTCTGGAAGGGTCTAGAGCTCCATTTTTGCGCTCAGGTCAAAGTCTCGCGGCCCTCTATCATAATCCAGAGTTTGAGAAGATTGGAGAAACTTGATTTTTCGCCCGAA
This sequence comes from Pimephales promelas, assembly GCF_016745375.1. The sequence goes on along the minus strand of NW_024121266.1, from coordinate 7,277,636 downwards.
AACTGAAAAAAACGTAAGGGGTAACACTGTCGTTTTTTTTTTCGGGTCGAAATTTTGAGTTTCGATATCTCAGCTCTGGAAGGGTCTAGAGCCTCCATTTTTGCGCTCAGGTCAAAGTCTCGCGGCCCTCTATCATAATCCAGAGTTTTGAGAAGATTGGAGAAACTTGATTTTTCGCCCAAAACTGAAAAAAACGTAAGGGGTAACACTGTCGTTTTTTTTCGGGTCGAAATTTTGAGTTTCGATATCTCAGCTCTGAAGGGTCTAGAGCCTCCATTTTTGCGCTCAGGTCAAGTCTCGCGGCCCTCTATCATAATCCAGAGTTTTGAGAAGATTGGAGAAACTTGATTTTTCGCCCGAAAACTGAAAAAAACGTAAGGGGTAACACTGTCGTTTTTTTTTCGGGTCGAAATTTTGAGTTTCGATATCTCAGCTCTGGAAGGGTCTAGAGCCTCCATTTTTGCTCTCAGGTCAAAGTCTCGCGGCCCTCTATCATAATCCAGAGTTTTGAGAAGATTGGAGAAACTTGATTTTTCGCCCGAAAACTGAAAAAAACGTAAGGGGTAACACTGTCGTTTTTTTTTCGGGTCGAAATTTTGAGTTTCGATATCTCAGCTCTGGAAGGGTCTAGAGCCTCCATTTTTGCGCTCAGGTCAAAGTCTCGCGGCCCTCTATCATAATCCAGAGTTTTGAGAAGATTGGAGAAACTTGATTTTTCGCCCGAAAACTGAAAAAAAACGTAAGGGGTAACACTGTCGTTTTTTTTTCGGGTCGAAATTTTGAGTTTCGATATCTCAGCTCTGGAAGGGTCTAGAGCCTCAATTTTTGCGCTCAGGTCAAAGTCTCGCGGCCCTCTATCATAATCCAGAGTTTTGAGAAGATTGGAGAAACTTGATTTTTCGCCCGAAAACTGAAAAAAACGTAAGGGGTAACACTGTCGTTTTTTTTTCGGGTCGAAATTTTGAGTTTCGATATCTCAGCTCTGGAAGGGTCTAGAGCCTCCATTTTTGCGCTCAGGTCAAAGTCTCGCGGCCCTCTATCATAATCCAGAGTTTTGAGAAGATTGGAGAAACTTGATTTTTCGCCCAAAAACTTAAAAAAAAAACGGGGGTAACACTGTCGTTTTTTTTTTCGGGTCGAAATTTTGAGTTTCAATATCTCAGCTCTGGAAGGGTCTAGAGCCTCCATTTTTGCACTCAGGTTTAAGTCTCATGGCCCTCTATTAGAATCCAGAGTTTTGAGAAGATTGGAGAAACTTTATTTTTCACCCAAAAATAAAACGAAAGGGGTACCCAGAGTGCTCCTCCCACAGGTGGAGAAATTTTTGAATTAACAAATAAGAAAAAAATTGACTTTTCCTCTTTTATTATAGAACACATACAAACTACTTAGGCAAGGCGCTATTGCCTTACACATCTCTCTCCATGACGGTGAGAGACACATTTATACATTAGGCAGTAAATGAACCAAGAACATCTGATCTAACATTAACACACATAACTATCACAAAAACTTAAAGATCTTACTGCAATAACACAACTCTCAATAAAAAAATACCCATAAAATTACACATAACCTGCAGCAGTCTTGTCTGTCTTCTCATTAGCAACAGTATTTTTGTCTACTTATATTCTATACTTGAGTTTACATTTTTTTTAAATGAATTTGACTAATAAAAAGTGTGGATTGGTGCTTTATCCTGCCTTTTTAAAATAGTTGAATGAATGATCGCGAGATGCGATCGTAGATCAGAACGCCCGCAGCATAGAGGAGAATGAGTCAACTCTGAAAATTAATTAAGCATTTTGGTCATGTTAAAGGGTGTATTGGATGGGCTTTTATTCCGGGTTTGGTTTTATTTGTTGGAAAAATAAATATAGAAATATAATTTGACACAAGAGGGCAGTAAAGCCCTATTTATGGTTGTGAGTTTAAACTAACCGTGACATCTACACGTTTTCCAAAGTGGACCAACGTGATTATTTCACGTCTTGTCGTGATACGGGTTGGGCACTGAAGTTACAGGAGTTTCTTCTCATTGCTAAGCAATGGAGCTAGGTCGAGTATTTAAAAGGTTATGGTTAACACGGTTAACGTGGTTTAACATCGATGTAATACGTTGTTTTTAGCGTACCTTTTGCTTAAAGGGTAACTAAACACCAAAACAACTTTTTTTAGTTAATGATCTGTAAGAATGGAGCTTCATAAATGCTGTTCATTGATTCGAGTACATTTTTTGACAATTGAGTATAAAGTGTTTTGATTTTCAAATATATGGTGTAAAAACGTCTGAGTGCTGCCCTCTTCAGGTTAAACGGAAAGCTCCTGCAGTAGGGGTACTTGCTGACGTAGCGAACTCTCAGACGCACTCTGTCACACCCTTGGTGCGAGCTCACCACGCCCTTGGCAGCCCCTGGTATAAAAGCATCTGGTTCCGTCAAAACTACTGTAGGAGTCAGGAGTTGGATTTATGAATATTGAAAACGATCAGGATACTATAGCATATAATAGCATCTAGTTAGCATAGCATTTATATAGTTATTTAGATTATTTTTGAAAACGACCAGGATAGAGTATTGTTGCATCTATTTAGCATAGCATTATATAGATAATTTAGATTATTTTGTGTAGCTAGTAGCATAGTACAGTTAGGATAGCTTCAAGTTAGCATAGATTTATCAGTGTTTAGTACAGTGATCAGGATAGTAACGGAATAGAGGTGGACATGGGCTTCTCCACACGCAGTGCCAAACACTGCTCGTCCTGCATGGACTCCTCCACCGCAGCGGCGTCTTGATGTGAGTGATCATGGATATTTTAATCACAATTTATGGTTAGGATAAAGTTAATCCTCTAGGGTCGACAAACGAGCCGGTGCATTTTGCTGGATTTTTTCATATAGCGGCATAATATCAATAGCGTGCGCTATTGAGATCAACTCGACGACATAAGTCATCAGATGCCGGTCGCGATGCGGGAGTTAAGACCGCAGTTTGAGCCAGCAGCTCGAATGGATTTGGCCCTGTGTATACATACAATTCACCCTCATCCACTTCAGGTGAAGGTGAAGGTGAGGGAGAAAAGTCCTCGACTTCAAATGGCCGCTCTGTTGCAAAGGCAGCTATTGAGTCACTCCAGACTAGTCTCGCTCTATTTTAGAGTCTGACAGCAGCTGTCACTCACGGCGGGTCTCAGGTGCACGCCCCTAGCCCCGCTGGGGTCTGCCCATTTTTTCAGCATTTTTCAAATATTGCTAGTGGGTGGAGTCAGGCTCTGACCAGGGGTTTAGTTACCCTTTAAACGAGGAGCTGGGGGACGCCGGAAAAATAGACATTTTACTCATTAGCCTGCTTCATTAAAAACGTGACATTTAGACATTTTCTTCGGCGTGGATCCATGCAAATGAATCATTTTCACCTTGAAAATAATACAAGTTTTGTTGTTTTTTTTGTGTTTTTTTTTTGTTTTTTGCATTTTAAATAATAGAACATTTCTCCGTGATCGTAAATAAAACAAAATTCCATTTTCTCGGTTTAATGAAAACCAATAGGTCGTTATGGCAGAGGCGAATAACGCGAACGACTAAATAAATAGTCTAGAAATAAATTGTCAAAATATCGACGTCATTCGAATCAATAAGGTTTGATGTTGTTTTAGAGCTATGAATTATCTTCAACTTGCATATTGGTCATTTAACTCCCCTGTGATGTCTCTTGGTGTATTTAGTATCAGTACTCTCAACTGAAACTTTTGTTATGTCTACTATACTATTATTATTATTTCACCAATTTCATGTTTTTATTTGGATTAAGGGTAAATATAAAAATATATTATTTTAGTGTTTATGTGTGACGTTACATCCTGTAAATCTTATTCTACTTGAAAAAGAATATGAGATATATTATTGTACATTTATATTTACTTTTTCCATAGGCAATCATAAATGCCCTGTCTGTCTCCTGGCTGGGATATCTCCTCACAGGAGGCTGAGCAGGTCTTCCTTTCTGGATTATCATTGCAGGTCAGAGTAGATTATTCATTATTTTTGCACAATGCCCCGTGCACCCTTTTGTTACTGATAATTCTGTTACAGTAACACAACTGTGACTGTTCTCTGATAACTATTTCAGTAAAGTGGAAGATTTTAAATGACAAATTGACAAACAATTGAGGAAAGAAAGGAGACCATTCAATTGTTGGCTGTTACTTTTACATTTACACATTTGGACTCTGGAATTAGATGTCAGTAACATGAATATTCAATTTGACTTTCTCTACAACTCCAACATTTCATAACTGTTTAGTGTTAAATCTGAAATATATATTTGAACATGTTAAACTCATTTGTATCTCTCTCTCTGTCTCTCTCTCTCTCAGAGTTGAAGCCATTCCTGCAGCAACTGGTGGAAAACGGGGGATCTTTTTGGTGCTTTTATAATTTATCTATTTATCTAACATAAATAATTTTGTTCTTTCGTATAATATAAATAAATACATATGTATATATAAATAAATTCATGCTTGAATCATTCTCGAGTTTTGCCTTCTGATATTCTGGCCATATCATTTAGTGACTGCATGTGCTGATTCCATCGTTATTTTATCTGATAATGAGCAAATTAGTTAAACTTGAGTAGGTTAATCAATATACAGCATAATTCAAGAAACTAGGGCTCACACCACTTTTCAGTTGAATAAGATTGATATACATTTTTAATTTGTTTTGTATAAATTTACATTTTTGTAAATGTCTCTGATGCATTTTGAATAAAAAAACACATTTTATAAAAATACTCCTGAGATTAAATGTCTTTCGAAATGTACGTACAAACTAAAACAAGGGTCCTGTAACCGGGGTCCTAAAGCTGCAGCCTCCGATTTTGCAGGGATTTGCTCTGAACAACTGACATTGGTTATTTTAACAAAAAGTTATCACACTTGCATAAATGGGTCATTTTTTAACCATATGTGTAAACTTGATGTATTAACACAAAATATTACATTAAAAAAATCATTTGTGACCAAGATATTTTGAACTATGATGATATTTTGATATGTTAAACTCATAAAACCTGTACAGAAGAGGAAGCGAGAGATTAACTGTTTTTTTATGTATTATAATATTGTGCAAAAGTTCATTTATTTCGGTAATTCAACATAGCTATATGCCGTAATCATCAAATTTATAACACATAAAGGCATGAAATATCTCACTTTGCTTATAATGACTAATGAGTAGATTATATATTAGAATATGATTTAAGGTTTACATAAATTCCATTCTGCCATTTCAAAGTAATTTGCTATAACAGGCATTAACAGGTGAATTCTTAATTTGTAAAAATGCAATATTTCTATAACCACATAGAAAGAAATGTTTAAAAAAGTTTTTTTTAATTATTTTTTAGAAGGGATAACTATAAGTGCAGTTTGGATCCCATATAATTAAGAAAGAGATAAAAACTCATTTTAGTTTAAGTATAGATGCTCCCTTATATGTTTATTATAGCAAAACCATGATTATTGATTACCATTTGTAACAGAAATACAAGAGAAATACAAAAATATCGTTTTAAGGTACATTGTTTACTTGTCATTAACTTACAAAACCAGTGAGCAATGCAAACGTATTGTCTAATACAGCTGTTAAGGGAGTGCTTGTGATTTAGACGATTCCAAGCCTGCCAAAGCGTCACAATTTAACTGCACCAATAATCTGTAGTGCCACATCTCTACACAAATAACCTCATCTTTATTATAAATCTACTATGATAACAACCATAAACATATTCCGACAGGAAGCAGCGGCATTTTGAGCATGTGTACACGTCACGAATCACATCAAATTGAGTCACGTGCCGTCTTTGGACATGGGCGAGGCTTCCGACGTCACAAATGGATGGGCGTGGCTTCTGACGTCACACGTGGATGGGCGTGGCTTCTGACGTCACACTTGGATGTGGGCCGGGTTGGATATTTGGTGGAAACAAGCCTTTGTTTTTAATTTTAAGAGCAGAAATTCAACAATACCTAAAAACAATACTGGGTTTTGAAAAATAAGAAAGCTGCAAAATGTGTATCTATATGTAAACATTTTCACATTTTTGTTTAACTTAAGTTTGTCACTGCTTTGTTTGTCTTTTCTTGTTTTTTGTATTTAGTTTATTCAATGTACCCCTGACTGTAATTGTAATTCTTGAAATAAAAAATAAAATTTAAAAAAAAGAAAAAAAAAAAAAAAATATCCACCGCAGGAAAAAAAATAAAATTAAAAAAAAAAATACCCACCGCAGGATGCAGCGAGCTAGTTGACGCGTGCCGGGCCATCTGAACACGGCTCAGACAGACTTTCCAGGAACCTCATCCTCCCGGGGGGAATGGTCCATGCACGCTCAAACAGTCCAGAAGCTGTGGCGAATATTCGGCAGAGCAGAGGTAGATCTCTTCGCGTCGGAAGAGAACGCTCACTGCCCAATATTGTTCTCAAAGAGCGAGGACGCGCTAGTTTATATAGTTTATATTATATATTTGAGCAGCAGTCCGTATATTTTTTGTGTGTGTGTTCAAAAATTATATAATACGCGAGAATATCATGAATTTATTTCAAACTGTGTTTTTGCATTATCCCAAATCACTACGGTACACCCATAATAAGTTTATTCGGACTATTCAGACTGGTTTGAGTCGGCACTGCTAAGGAGTAGTCCAGTTGGCTACCTGATTCGTCATTTACATAAACAGAGAGTAGTAGCTCAGAGTCTACCATTTTCTTCCTCAAAACGCATGCAGTTCTGTTAATTAACCGCTAGAGTGCCAAAAGTTACAAATATTACAAGTTACAGTAGAAACATATATTACAAATATTAATGATTGTTACATATTATTATAGAATGTTAGCTAAATTCATAATCGTGATAATTTCGATCAAAATAGGCAAAAGTCATTAGTCAACTATGATTTTATTTTTAAATGTATATACAAAACAATTTTGATTTTTAAACATTTTACATACAAATGGCACAGGGTGATCACAGTCACTTTGAGAAACAACATGTGCATATATGATATGCTTGTTTTACATGTACAGAAGGTCCTAATTTCCTAGACACAATGATATAACAGCTGTCACATGCATTCACATTAGAGATTACAGGACTTGACAACAGACATGCCATATCCCATTATAGACACAATTACTGTGGCACAAATTACTACTAAGTTTTAAGGGATATGAAACATGTATCACAACATACTATAAGACAGTGCGTAAAGAGCCAGCTCAGGTGTCTTCGAAATGCATTATTTTGGTGAATTCAAAGACTACACTCTTAAAAATAAAGCTTCTTCAATGGGTCTTTGCAAATAAGAGTAAAGAGAACAAGAGTTAATTTTCAATGTATACATTTCTTTGCAATGTTACATTATAGGTATTTACATTATGGTCTAAAGATGGTTTCTTATAATTAAATAATAAAAAAAGGTCCATGTGGAGGCTGATAACCTATTTTTGGGACTAACCTTTTGGTTTTGGGCTGGTTAGTATCACCCCTGCTGGTAGATGTATGGTTCTAAAAAGCATTTTCCTCCATTGACAACTATTTAAAATTAGCTGTGTATTCTCATAAAAAGCACTTGTCGTCACAATGACATTTAAATGACTGGGAATGCTAATAGACAGCTTTCTCTGGATAATCTAAACCACGTGGTTCACCCATGAACCTTTATTTTTAAGAGTATTTAAAACATCCAAGTTAATGTTTTATATGTCTCATTTACCTCTTTTCCAGAGTTATGCATGACACAGTGTATATGCTGTACATTGATGGCATAACGGACATATTCCCATTCAACTCTCATTCCTCAGGGTCCTTAGTCTCTTCAGAAAACGGAATCTCTTCCTCTATCCTCATAGACTGCAGCTCATCTTCACACTGAAATAAAGATGAGGAAATGCATAAAACATGACACCCTTTTGCTTTAAGTCTAACAATAAAAAACAGACATGGTCATGCACCGGTTTTTCTTCCTTCTCCTCCTCGGGGTCAGAGGTCATGTGCTCCTCTGCACTAAAGTATCCATCATGCTCCACAGAGGCATCCAGCGAAAGAGATCCTTTAGACCAACCTGAGACAATCAGAAGAAAGTGGGAGGAAAAAATAAATCAATTTTAAAAGGATGGGGAACAGAGTTTGTGTTGCAAGTAAGCACATAAATGAGGGCCATGTAGAGATGACAGCAAAGTCCCATTAAAGTCTCATTGTGACGTGATAGACAGGGGAGAGACCAGTGAACATTTTCAAAACCACTCAGAGCATGCGTGAGTGTGAGTCAGTGGTATGTTCTGGGTTCAATACATGTTAATGTCTATCAACAGCATAAAAAAAGGACAATTTGTCCACAAATAACACATTTGTAATACAGAACAATTCACAAAAGCGCTTTGACAAAACCATGTGCTGCACATTTCTGCTTTGAAATCCTATGTAATGTGAATCCTATGTAACCGAGGGACTAATTTGTTTGTGTAACCGATGCTGTCGATAGAGCTTAACCCCGAAATAATCTTGTATAGACGAAGACGTGGTCAGAACCACTCAGAAAGCATCAGATGAGACACACATACAACCTACAAGAACATGCTACCCTAGTAAGACCTCAGTGGAGTATGCATGAGTGTGCACATACATGTGTACTCAGTATGTGTACCTCTCCTACGATTCTGAAACAGGCTTGATGTACTGAACCACCTGACTCCGCCCAAGTTAGGGTGTGGCCCTGTTTCTGGGAGGAAAATAACCGATCAGATGGCATCCCTGTATCTTCGTAGATACAGTACAGATGGCACATTGCCTGAACTGAAGCACACTCGATAGAGTTATGAGCAGGAATGAACTGCTCATTTTCTGTCTTTAATCTTTAGAGAGCTTGGTGGCAATGAATTAGCTGGTTTTAGCATCAGCCATTTCTATTTTTATTTTTAAAATCCCCTGAAGAGAAGATTTCGAGAACATGTGGACTTTCATGTTTTCAGTCTGCTAGGTCACCTAGAGGTGTAGGGTCACTTCGGATATCCTGTCGTTTTGGTTTTGTCTCAAAGCTGAATGACGACCCTGTAAACCACCAAAAGAAACAGAAATAAGTTAAAAAAAAGTAGTTCAAACAAGAATGAAAAGTCTCTAATGACATGATGTATGTATGCATGTCGTATAGTTACATTTTTTCACTCACCTTTGACTCTCTGTGTTGTTCCAGGTTCTAAAATGTTCTCAAATTCTTTGCCTCTTTCCTCTTCTGTCTTCTGTTTCTCCACTCCTCCACTCCTGAGGTTACTGCATTCATTTTTCACCAGTCTTAAAATGTAATTTCATGTTTTAAAATTAGCTCCAATAAAAAATGTGTAAATGTGATCGTGTGTAGTTGTACCTGTTAGTTGAGCTGGTATCTGAGGTGAACTGATCAGGTCCCCTCTGTTGACTTGCCTCTACATAACAAGAGCATGCATTTAATGCATCTTTGTGTTAAATCGGTCATCTGAACGCATCACATATTTCTTTCCAAACAAACATAAAACCAGACCAATACCTTTGCAGGCCTCCAACTGTCCTGTTAGAAGTTTCCGGATTTCTGTCACCCAGATAGTCTTAACCTCCTCAGACACGGCCTAAGGATAACATATACCAGACAATAACAACACGCCTGATGACTAATCTTTTTAATAGGAATATGAACTAAGACACAACACTCTTGTGCTCACCTGTACTGTGTAGACCTCATCCCTTGAACTGGACCAGATCTCAAACTTCTTGCTGTCCCCTTTAGCATGTTCTGTTATTCCAATAGCAGCCATCTAATGAAAACAGAGACCATCAGGTAAATAGGCTATTGAAGTATGAAAAAAAAAATGTGACAAAACTAATTTAAACATGCATATTAGGTATATTCATATTAACAAATTGAATTATATAAAAAGCACTAGGCTCCAAAAAAATTAACAAAAATGTTTGAATATTTGAGTTTGTGCATGTTATAAAAAATGCTTCTTGCATTTATAAAAATTAAATAAATAAAAGCAATTTAGTATGGGCAATACAATTCTAATGTTCAATAAAATATATATAATATGTTGCATTTGCTATTTTAGAAAAAATGTCAGATCGTTCAAATGCTATGGTTAATTGAACATAACAGAAGATAACCAATATGAGCTCATCATCATTTTATAACGCCTGTAGCTAAGCATTATTACACTCTATGTTATTATACTCACACTAAGCTCCTGTTTGAAGCTATATGAGGGGGCTTTCTCGTATCCCTCTCCGCTCTCCTCTCGTTTCTTGCAGAAGAGCAGGGCTTTCTCGTGCAGGAACAGGTGTCTCTGCATGGGCTTAAACCTAGCCAACTCTATCACCTTCACATGACCTTTCTTATGCTCTGCCCACACACTGAACGACCCCTGCATCAGCAGGCGACCCAGGTCTCCAAGGTTACCCTGCATGGAATCAATAAATATTGCTTGCAGATGTGGAATAAATAGGAGTGACAGAAAACATTAAAGAATATTAACGGAGAGTGAGAGAATGCACGTGCATGGCTTTTACCTCATATCCTGTGATGGCAATGAGATGCATTGAGTCATTTACAGCCTTCAGGATCCCTAGTATGGAGGAAAGAGCTGTCTGCAGCTCCACTGAGCCCTCGCAGCCTTTGCTGTACTTAATCATCTCCTAAAACACATTTCAAAGAGAAATTCTGCATGACTCCTGAAATGGAATTATTGACAGTTCTTTTTTTTTTCTTTTTTTTTAAATTAAATCAAGGAGGAATCGTTCAGAATAAGATCAACAACATGCATTTAGGATATAGAGTGAATTTTTAATTCACGCTGACTTTAAGATGCAGTTCTTACTATTTAACAAAACCTTCAGTTATTACATCTACACACACACACACACACACATGTACCTTCAGCAGGAGCTGGTATTTAGTGATCCTCTGCACAGGCTTTAGTAAGTATGAGTCCAGCCCCAGCTTGTGTTCTAGTTTCTTCTGACACTCCTGATGCACAAACACAATGTGGTAAACGGCTTTCTTTCTCAGAGAGGGCCTGATATCATCAATATAATGTGTTAAGTGAGTATGTGTGTCTGAGAGTGTGTGTTTGGGAAAGAATACTAGAGTACTGCATACTGGGTTATGTTACCTACTAATAAAAAATAATATAAAATGGAAAACAATCTTCAGTATTCACAGATACATTTTTAAACTGTGTCAATTTTGTGTTTTAATAAATTTTTGTAAAAATCTATTTTGGTAAAGCAATCAAATAACGAATAAGATCATATTAAAAATCATTGTTACTCCCAGGTTATTTGTCAACCTGAATATGGAAGGTCAAGTGTAGAACATTGGTTTGTGGTATATAGTAAACCTTTAGGCAAATGTAGTAGTAGGTCATCCAAATATTACATGCAAACAGAACATTTTATATGTATATAAACACTGCATACCAAATATAGTATGTAGTAGAAGAAGTAGTATGCAGTTTTAAATATGTATGTGTACTGTTATATCCTGAGGACGTATTATGTAAAAAGTGGGTTTTTTTTCAAATGTATTTTAGTTAATTAAATACTTTTGTTATTGTTATATGATCTGTCAGTCTCTCACTCTGATTGCCTTGCAGTTAATTAGCCACACCTGAGGCTCGTAAGGAAAGTCACCTGAGGCTCGTAAGGAAAGTCACAGCAGAGCAAACAGTGCTTGGGGAAGTTTACTTCTCCCCCTCACCAGACCTGTGTGCTGCTGTAACAGAGTGTGAAACTGGTGCATTGTCCTGGTGTAGTGCAGTTGATCTTGTTTTTGGTGTGCTTGTGTGTTAAAACAATCTCTCTTTTTTTCCACACATTTTTTATAACTTTTTGTTTTTTCCCATCTTTTTATATCTTTTTTATGGTAATTAAATTAAATTAGGTATGTATCTGTATTATATATCCACTTCTTTGTTGGAAAACAAAAAGGAGATTGAGTCTTTTTTTTTTTAAATGAAACATTAACTCTTGTTTTTGGTTATTCGGGGAGTGGGAAGACCATTTTGTTTATTTACTTTTACCTGGTTAGGTTATTTAGTTCTCCTGCTAGTAAGTTTCCTTTTTTGTTTGTTGTTTTGCTCTGACCCTCTCCTGAAGATTGAAAACTTCCATTTTCTTTGTTTAAATACATTAAATCATTTTACTTTTTGCAACAAATGTTGACTCAAGTTTCAGAGGACTGAAGGGAACCCTCCACGTTTATGTTTTTTTTTTTAATTTAATTTAAGTTTGTTACCCTTTCCCAACCCTAGACCGGGAGAAGATCGTAACAACATACCTGGAAGAAGGCACAGTCTGAGCACTGCCTCCAGAGGCTCTCAGAACGAGGTTTGTTATGACAGTATTTCTCATAAATCTGCAGCTCCCTCATCTAAACAACCACAATGACCAAACATCTGAGCATCACTGAGAAAAATAAACTCCTAAAAGTTCTTCATTTTTAAGTTCCTCCTTTTACTTCATACTTCAAAAAATGCTTTTTTTTTTTCTTGCTAGTTATAAAAAAACTCACCCAGTCTAAAAAGCAGCTGCCCACAAGCTCAGGACAGTCAGTGTAAGTCTCCAGCTCTTTGAGGAATATTCTGAAAGGAATTTAAAATTAATTGTGAAACATTTATTTGAGCTGTGATTTATTCATTTAATCAGTGATATCCTTAAACAAATAATTCGTTAAAATTAATCAGACTATTCTCCAAATAAGCCTTTACATTTGAACGCTGTTTATCCACTCCACTAGATGGTGCTCACCTTTTGTGGAAATTATAAATCTCCTGCATGTTCCCAAATAACACATCCTTCTTGTTCTGCAGGGCTGCAGGGATGAGAGGAGCCATGGAGGGGTTGTCCATCTCAGCAGCATATCCCTACAGCACACACACACGACACATTTAATGGGGACATATCACAGAAAACAGGATTTTAATGGCACTATAATAAAGCATTTGCTGTAGACCTGCTTCAACTTTCACAACGATAATCTACCTCCCAGATCCAAGAGGACTTCATGGGGCAAAAACGGCTAAAACAGGATAAGGCCATTTACCAACATTTCAGGAATATATCCTCCCACATAATATACGTCATAGTTCCTTGATTAAGAAGATTAATTTTATTTATTAAAGCACTGACAGATTCACTCACCTGCAAAACACACAAAAGCTCTTCCACATATGCTCTCTCTGTTTCCAGTAACTCATTCATTACATGCCTGTGAACAAACACAGAACACACAGACAATGAGGATTAGACTGTAGAGGGGTGCTGATGGTCTGGGACATGTGTTTCCCTCTTTCCCCTTTGACCCTGGACTGACCTGCGCAGCACAGCCAGCGTTTCCTCCTCCTCAGATACAGAAGCATTGCGACTGCTCCTGTCAACCTGATCAAAGCTTACCTACATAGAGAGGATTATCACTGAGTAAAAGTCAAAGCACTTAACTTGCATAGAGAGAGAGGTTTATAGCATTTGCTAAGAGAGTTATTTACAGTTTTTCTCAATCGCTTTGGATCAATTCTAGAATGAGAACTTTTGTTCTCTCCAAACAATAAATTCAGATCTTTGAACAATTAGTTTCTTGTTCACATTAGATTTGAATTTCTTATTGATTTAAATTTGGCAAATTAATGCAAGTAAAAAAGTACAATGATCTACAATTTGCGCAATAATTAAATGCACATGGCTTGTTTACCAAAACTGTTGAGTTGTGGTAAAATTCTCAGTGAAATTGTCAAACTCTTCACAACTTCTAAACTTCATTTCATCATGTGAGCCATCACATGCAAAATTATGCATTTGGTTATCAAAATCAATATATCAATATAGGCCTATATCATACATGTACACTACAGTATATGTATATTCCATAAATATCTGACATGGAATGTTTGTATTGTCTGTTAAACTGGAAAATAGCCTGACATATTGTAATCACAATCTTACTAAACAACCAATCAAGTTTGGAAGCATATATATGGAGTTTGCCAAGCACAATCACTTCTATTTTTGAGCATATAAGAACATCACAAGTCACAGTTGTGAAAATTGAACTAACAGTTTAGAGAATGTTAAGACTGTTTCGAAAAATATGCCAAAGCGATTGAGAAAAACTGTAAAATGATTGAAAAGGGAGGAAAATACACTGTGGGCATTGTAGATTAATTATACATACTTGCTTATAGGACACACTGCTGTCTGAGTCCTCGCTAATACAGATGTTCTCGTGATCTCTGTGAGCTGAAAGAGAGAAAATACATCAATTGCCTCCATTTTACACTTAAAAAAAGTTACAGACAGACAGACAGATAGATACCAGGAGATGAGAGTGACTCTGGTCGAGGGGCCACAGGCTGGACAGGGCGTGTTTGTTTGGCTGCTAGTTTTTTCAAGCTAACCCTCCTCCTCTCAAACATCTCCAGTAGAGAGGCTCTCTTCTCAAATGCACGCTTCACCTGCTCCTGTATCATTGCACATTATGTAATACAGTATCACAATATAAAAAAAGATGTCTTTATTTTCTTTACTTCTTATATTTTTATTTCTAAACAAAAACTAACAATGATTTTTTTTTCCATTTCATTTTGTGCTGTTGACTGCAAATTAAACTGAATCGAATTTTAATTATAAGTGAGTTGCATGTATAGTTATGAATTCATATTGCCTCACCCTGAGCTCATTGTTCAATATGCTCTCATATTCCAGCCAAACTGTGCTGATCTCCCACTGCTGTTTCTCATTGGCTGTCTCCAGGTAATACTCCAGCTCTGACAGTGCTGACTCCGCCCCCTCCTGTGACTGGCACTTGTCAAGTGGCTGTGATGCTAGCATGTAAATCCCATCATCACACCATTTACACACCTGCAAGAGAAAAAGTACAGAAGAGAACGTGGTGGAAACAGATTTGCATATACAGTTTGCAAGTGTGGTTACATGTATGTGCGTGTGTGTAGAGAATCTGCATGTAGCTGAGTGAAGGTAAAGACTTTATGCACCATCACTCCAGGTCTCTAAACTAGTTCTGTCTTAAAAGCTTTATGGCTGGTGTAAGGTAATGGTTAAACCAAGCTGGTGACTGAAAAATGTATATATTAAAATTAAAAATCACCGTGTCAAGTCTTTTGTGTAGCTCTATAGCCTGTGTCAGCATGGTCTTCTTCTCTTTTAGCTCTTGGATGAGATTCTCAGTCGCTTTCTGTAGCTCACTGCATTTTACTGCAACACTGTCATCAACATTCTGAGAGCTGTCAATCAACCCTTGGCCCTCGGCAACCAGAGATCTTACGCTGTCCAGCACTTCCTGCAGAAATTGGTTAAAGAGGAGTTATTCATCACAAGGGTTATTGAAAGCTTTCATATCAATTAGACTGACACATTCATGCATATATGTCTGTGGATGCATGATAACACAATAAGATTATTCAGATGGCGGAGACTCACACAGACTTTCCTTTCGTGATTGGTCAATTCTTGAAGGAGGTGTTCTGTTTGGGCGAGGCTTATTCCAATATCTGAGAAGGCATTCATCATTTCTGTTGCCTTCTCCAGCTCTGTTTGCAACTACAAGACCATAGCAAATAAAACAGAGTACAAATATTATTAGTAAATGCTAATGTTATTCAGTGATAATAATAATACGCTGTAAAATATGAGTGTATTTTAAAAAGCAAGACCTGTTGAAAGCTGTGCTCAAACTGGCAGAGTTTAAAACATAGCTCCAGTTTATTTTGATGCTGAATCCAGAACTCATCAAATGCAGTAGAACTCTCATTCAACTGGGATAATAGCCTGCAAGTTAGCAGGGAACAAGAGAGAGAGAGAGAGAGAGAGAGAGAAAGAGAGGGGGATATATGAATGATGAAATCTGAATGAGTAAGTAATTGACAGTGCATCCTGTACATTAAACAAAACAAATATCACATGTACTGTGTATCAGATGAAATAGTGTATTGACCACTATTGTTAATGCTAACTAAAACAATTAAAAATTGTCGTCGGTATTTGAAATAAAACTGAAATTAAATTAAATATAAATATTTAATGAAAAATGTTGCTGAAAATGCCTAAATATGTTTAAGTTAAAATAGTAATATAACTCAAACTAAAATAATAATTTATTAAATCTATATAATTTATTTTTAAACTAATAAAAAAATACTGAAAATAATTAAGAAAACATTAGTCAGTTCAAAATAAATTCGTTTTGTTTAATGTTTTGACCCATTCATAAAATGAATGGATGGATATCACATTGGCAGAGTGATTGACATGACTTCGCGCTTGAATCTCATTGTTATCTCATGCTTTAGGACCTCAATAGATAGTTGGACAGCATAAATGACATTACAGTGTTATTTTAGAATTGTCATATAGTATGTATGATAAATTAAATTAAATGCATGTAGTATATATATATATATATATATATATATATATATATATATTTCTTAGGATTTTATATTTCTTAGGATCTTAGGATCTACCAAGAAAGAGTCTGAGATTAACCTGTGCACGGTAGCAAGATTCTCAAGCTGATCAGGGTTTAGACTGCTGTCCGGATCTCTGCGGACCGGTTCCCTGATGTTCTCCAAGAGTTTACGTCCTTGGCTGAGAGCTTCTGCCATCTCTTCCTAAAGAGAAAAAAGTGAAGCAAAGAATAATTTTGTAAAAACCAAATGAATGTGTGAGGTGGCACATACTGAAAACTACTGAACATACTGAATGCTTTTTTTTATATATATACTTTCAAACTGTCTTTTCTGCTGGTGTGTGCATTGAGCAGATTGCCGGCTGTTAGGTGGTTGTTAGGCAGCTCTGTTTCTGCCAGCTCTCTGCCGAACATTTGCAGTCTCTGAGCCATCCTCTTCAGTAATGCAGCGAAGCTTTCAAGATCCTACCGGCACAAAGAATTCATAATTTCACGTATGATGTATTTCACTAGTGTAGCCTGATTTCGTTTATGCACGCATAGGTTTTTAATGTACATTCAATGATTTTCTCCAATTGCAAACATTACACATAATGACTTTTATATATGTTTCAATCATATTAAAGTTTTATCAATAGCCCAATGAAAGATGTTTTAAGATTGTTCAGCATAAAAATCCAGTCATTTCAAAGGAATCCACTTTTTCCCAACACAGACTTCACAACAGCTTTAAATCCATGTCCATGTGAATTCACCATGTTGACCAACTTTCTGTTTGGTTTGAAAGTGTCTTGTGTGTGAGTTATTTTTTTTCTACACAATTTTTGCTGTAATTACATTAAAGCTAGCGCATCTTTACACTAGATAAAGCAGGTCGTCTCGTTAAAGCCGCAATGTTGCCATCACGTGAAAAGCCGTGAATTATTAATATTATGAATAAAAAAAGATTATTGGGCAATGTCAGTTATGAAATAAATTAATCATGGCTGACCGCAAATTATGCACTTCTACAAGTGAATTGATAAACAATTTGAATTCACATGATGCTGTATCCACACTGTCAGTATAAAAAATATAAAGTACAACTTCAAGAAGTGCATTTGTTCTTACAGTACGATGAGAAATCCAGGTCTTGTGGCAGTAGTATTGAGAGCCACCCAGGTCTTGTGTCAATTGATTCCGCTCAATATAAGAGTGCAGATCAGCCACTGAGCTTAGCATGATGACCTTCAATACACACAGGCTTCATTATTTACAAAGACATGACACACACAAACAGATGTGGCCTGTATAAAACATAACAACAACAACACACATTCAGGTTGCATACCGGTACTTTAAAGTCATCTCTGTGGAGTTTGAAGAACATATCAGATAACGTTCGCTGCAGGATAGCACTGGGTCTCAGCACCAGAACAAGCCGAAGATTAGCGGGAAACCAGCCCTACACACAAACACACAAGAAAGCACTCAAATTCATATTATACATAATAAATTATACATAAAACAAAGATATTTTAAAATATATTATAATAAAAAAAATATCCAGATGTGTGTGAAGTATCTGCAGAAATATTATTAAAGACAATATTTATGTGTGTTTATATAGGAGAGATTCAGAAGCCACAAGTACTGTTAGACTTACTGAGATCCGCAGTAATGTTGCCCTTAAACACGCCCATCGATCTCGACGCCTATCGATCACTACGATAAAGCCCACACCTGCTGCACTCAGACTGATGGAGACACATGCACATGTGTTACTGCGTCAGTATGTATCATGTTCAAATGTGTGTTAATGTGTCAATTTACCTGGGAATACTTGTCAAGTAGGTAAGAACATTACGAAACTCTTGGTCTCCAATTTCACTAAACGAAGGGAATTCTGGGAAGATAATGATAGGGCTTCCATCCTGTCCTCTCCCCCCTAAAATAGACAGGTAGACAGAAGTATGAAGAATCAAAGAGAAAAGTCTTGCTCCTATAATCTTTTACACAGGCAAACAGCAGGGGGAAATAAAATCCTTAACCGTCCTGTCCATTTGTCTGTGTTGGCATGCAGCAAAGATCTTAAATTAGCACACAGACAAACCAATGAAAAACCTGCTCAACACCACCTGTATGCTCTGTCACAGTTTTCATATTGTGTGCTGCTGCTTTTGAGCAACAGCCAAACTGTGACATAATACCAGATCGGCCTGTTAGTGTTCTTATAATCTGTTTGGCAGTTAGCGTCAAGCATTTTGGTTTTAAAAACACATTTTATCCCTACTGCACCACTGACCCAAGACTGTGCCACAAAACCAATCAAAATTGTACAAGAAAAAGAAAGAATAGAATAGTGTACCATCCCTGAACCTTAACTATACAAACCAAACCACTTGCATGTGCAAAACCATAATGATGCTAGCTTGTTATCGGAGGTAACTAGGCTGTTGCTATGTAGTTACTAAGGTGTTATGAGTGGTATTTTGCATGTACACTTCTGTTCAAAAGTTTGGGGTCGGAAATATATATTTTTCTATGTTACTGAATGCTCACCAAGGATTTGGTTGATTATATTATATTATATTATATTATTCAGTGTCACATGATCCTTTAGAAATTATTAGAATTATGCTGATTTGCTGCTCAAGAAACATTTCTTATTATTACCAATGCTATTTTTCTGGAAACCATGATACATTTTTTTAGGATTTTATTTTAAATAAAAGAATGAATTTCTTAAAAATAAAATACTTTAGAACAGTAGTATACAGTATATTATTACTAAATTGTCATATTGTTTGTCATAATCTATTTGTTAATATATTGTCAAAAGAGGCCGAGTCTCATTAAAATCATAGTTCCCGTTCCCACAAGGGATTGTGTTGCCCATTTTACAGTGATTCAAAAGATTGAAAAATGATTGAAAAGTAATTGGTCTAATATATTGACTCATCCTCTACTCACCAAATATCATTAATAAATATAATCATAAAAAAAAAATATGAAGAGATACAAGACACAGAAGTGTTGTCAGTATTCCCTCAGGATATAAACTATGCATAAAGCGAAATTCAAAAATGTCAACATCGGTGGTAAGACAGAGAGAAGACATTGGTGATGGAATGGAAAAAGTGAGAGAGAGAAAGAGAGAGACTGGGTAAAGTTCCCAATGTGACAAAAATATAAATTTGGCAAGTCATGCCTTCTTCTCCCTGTCTCCATGACAACAGGACAGAGATTGTGCAAGCATCACTTACTCAGTTCAGTTTAACGGTAACAACCTGTCAGCAAAAGCAACACATATTCAGATTAAATCAGACATGCCTGCAGTTCACAGAAGTGTTTCTAAAGACCAAAATATATATTTTCCTCTACATTGTTTTTTTACATGCTTTATAGAGAAACACATTCAGTTTAAAGAGATACTCCACCGTTTTTTCCATATTAAATTGTGTTATCCCCTATGTTATTCCCTTAACTAAGATCAATCGCTCTGGCGCGCGAGACACTTTGATAGCACTTAACTAGCCCAGTTCATTCAATATGGGCCAAGCAGAGAAGCGACCAAACACCTCCACGTTTTCCCTGTTTAAATACAGTTACACAAGTAGTGTAACTCGACCTAGGATGGTGACACAAAATAAAACGTTGCGCTTTTCTAAGCGTGTAAAATGGATAACTATATTATATGGCGGAATACCACAACAAGTTCTTGGGAGCACTTCGACTCGGCGCAGTATTATCATTACTCGTGAGAAGTCCTCTCCCCCCTCTCACTCTCAATCCAGAGTGATGATATTATTGCGCCGAGTCCATAGATAAAAATGCGCCGAGTCGAAGTGCTCCCGAGCACTTGTTGTGGTATTCCGCACTACAATATAGTTATCCATTTTACACGCTTAGAAAAGCGCAACATTTTATTTTGTGTCACCATCCTAGATCAAGTTACATTACTCGTGTAACTGTATTTAAATAGGGAAAATGTGGAGGTGTTTGGTCACTTCTCTGCTTTGCCCATATTGAATGAACTGGGCTAGTTAAGTGCTATCAAAGTGTCTCGCGCGCCACAGCGATTGAGTGCACACACTGAGACGATAGGAGGTATGTACAGAATCAGCTCGTCTTAGTTAAGGGAATAACATTTAATATGAAAAGACGGTGGAGTATCCCTTTAAAGAAATTATCCAACCACCCATTACAGAGAGAAGCAGGAAATTATGGGAAGTGAATTTTGACTAACAAATCTACCCTAACGTAATGTTATGTATTCAAATACAGTTTTGTGTGCTCTAATTAAAGAATTCTTTAATACTGCAATATATTTTATGTAATAAAAAAAATTGATTACCCTCATTGAGATAAAGGAAAGTGTTTCTATTGCAATATACTAGAAATGTGTTATATGAGTAAAATTCCTCCTAAAATAAAAACGTGGATGGCATAACTTCTTGGAGTAATTTGATAAGAAATGTTTTATTGAAATCTCAGACTCCAGATTTTAGTATGTTGGCAATCATTGAGACCTTGTTGAGATCTGATTTGAAACTCTTAAAATATGACTTTTTTTTAGTGAGAGATCCAAAGAGATTTCATTTGTTTTTCTATTTCCCTAACAGTTGGTCCCTGGATAATGTTTCAGTTCCATGGATAAAGAAAGAAATGCAAATATAAAGAGTATTTACCTGGCAGGAAAGAAAACTGTCTCTTGAGCTCAGTTACGATGTCAGCAGCGAAGAGAGGGCTGGACTCCTTCTGCATGATCTCATCTGTAACAAACACACAGAGACACACTAACATTCACTTCTACAGTCGACGCTGACAGCACTGTTCATTATAACAGGAGCGTTCCAGTTCTCCCTGTAACCAGGGCAAGACAATCCTGCAGTATTACCCTTTAAATCAAATTTGCAGTGCCTTATTTGCACAATAGCACATAACAGAATAAAAAAAAAAACACTTATCTTGTTGTTTTTGATGATAAGATGAACTAAACCACAGGTGAAGAAATTAACCACAGGTAAGTAGAGCCTACAGAGTCTACACACACACACTAATATATTACTGGCTGTCTTGAATGTATTGTGTCTGGTGTATATTACCATCTGAGGGATGTGAATCTTGCCCAAAGCAATTCCCATGCTCTGGTCAATGGCAGCTCAGAGACATGTTTAGAAATAAAAGAGTAGGTGATTTCCTATCTATCTCAACCAAAACCACCTCTGGATATAGTCCCTCAAAGTATGTACAACTAATAATCTGAATGTCCACACCATCTCATGAATGTCACACCATCTTATATCATGGCTTCAATGTTTTTCTTTTTCTATTTTCTTTTTTTTTTTTTTTGACTGCAGGATTAAGAAATACATTTTTTAAACCTACATGGCAATCAAATATTATAAACGGTACTAAAAAAGAAAAGGACAAAAGAGGACTAAAAAGAGGGAGAATATATCCGTTGCATTCTTTTGTTCTTCTAAAATAAGAGTGTGTTGTCCAATTGCAGTCAGATTTACCCCCTTAGGATATTCACAGTCACACACACTTTCACATTTCAAATGAGCTTTTATGGTAGTACTCGCCTGTTCTCCCTCTCCTACTCTCAGTTCTAATCAACTATATTTAGTGAGCTTTATTTGTATGACAAAAACTTTGCCAAATTTTTCCAAGCATTGCCAAATTTGTCAGAAATAAGTATAATAAAGTAAAATAACAATAGTGCAAATAGAGTAAATAACAAATTAACAAATCAAATTATTGTATGAAATATGTTTAAATAACTTTACATTTTAAAATAAGATCAAATAAAATGATAAGGCCTTACTTTGTAGCCAGTGGCAACATCTGGAAAAATGGTAATATTTCTCAACCTCGGCTAGAGGAATGCACACAGATTTCCCTCTGTTCTGTAGATCCATCCCTGTTTCTCTATGTCTCACCAAATCCTCGGCCGTCTTGTAACCATAAGCAGCTATCTCACAATGAGCTACCTGAGACAGGTGCACCAGCTAATGACTTCCTGTTTCTCTCTCTCTCTCTCTCCCTCTCTCTCTCTCTCTCTCTCTCTCTCTCTCTCTCTCTCTCTCTCTCCCCTCTCTCTCTCTCTCTCTCTCTCTCTCTCTCTCTCTCTCTCTCTCTCTCTCTCTCTCTCTCTCTCTCTCTCTCTCTCTCTCTCTCTCTCTCTCTCTCTCTCTCTCTCTCTCTCTCTCTCTCCTCATTTCCAGACTTCCTGGAAATAACTGGTCTCCTGACACACATACACAAGTTCCTTTCACCTGCAACATTTTTATAACTGATAACAGTGACGGATCACTGAGTGTAAAGCACTGTACTTCCATTGTTTACACTCTCTCTATGTCAGTCTATGTCGGCACAATCACCCCCCAAAAAAATCTCCTGCCCCACCCCAGGAGCCCCTTCCCCCATCAGATTGGTGGATGAATGAGAGCCTGTGTGTGTCTGTGTTTGGTTGGTTTCTCAACAGAATAAGAGGAATCTCAGAGTGCCATCTGATCTTGCTGAGGAGGGAAAGATAAAAGCTGAATTCAAACCAAGTTATTCAGTACAAACCAACAGATAACATTTAAAAGTAGAAACCAGTCTTTTAAGTTTGGTAAATCAATCTATCACTGGTAAACCTCTCTCTTTCAGACACATACAACTGTAAATACACACTTTCCTTAGGAGTCTCTTAGGGCAAAAATGTTGCTCCAATACAGACATCACTCGTACGAATAAGTATGTTTTTGCTAAATCGTACATATTTTACGAATTGGCCAATTCGTATGAATTCGTACGAATGACCTACCCCTGACCCCGCCCCTAAATCTACCCATCACGTGGGTTTGGACAAATCGTACGAATTCGTACGAGTGAGGTCGTATGAATTAGAACGAATTAGCCACTTTTTAATCACTCGTACGAATTCGTACGAATTGGTCGTGAGATAGTGTAGTGGAACCAGGGAACCCAATGAGCAGCACCAAACATACTTCTGTGTAAGTCAAGACTCGACAAGGAACACAAGAAACAGAGGGGTTTAAATACTAGAGGGTTAATAGGCAAACAGGGCACACCTGGATATGATCACAGAACTAATCAACAAGAAAAACTGCAAAAGGACTACAAAAATGGAACACAGGAAGCAGGAACAGAAACAGGGTAAAATGCAAACTAAAAGTCCAATTAACAAAACACGAAACATAAAGCCAGGAAGTACATACCAAATGGGGTCCAAAAAATCAGAGGCTGTTTTGAAAATATAGTATTTTAAATCTTAATTGAAACCTGTAAATAAACAAAGTTGTAGGATTATGAAAAATGTAAAAAAAAAGGCTAAAGTCTAAGATTTGGCACTATTTCTATAGATTACTTATCAAATTGGCAAAGTTTTGACACTGATCAAGTGAACTCTTTGTCCAGATAGTTAGATATTCTTGAAGCTCAAGATGCTCTTCTCAAATCATCATTCTCAAATCATACTGGAGAACATGATCATAAGGTTTTACACAAACTCATTTTTTAATATCATTTGTAATAAATAAAACTACAATAATTCAATAAATTTGACTTTTTTGACCCCAAAAAGTTTCAAGTGAAAAATGTTCAAAAGTTTAGGTTCAGTTAGATTTTCTTTTTAAAGAAAGGATTACTTTTATGATAAATATTATTAAAAATATATTAAAATAGAAAACAGATATTGTTGATCAATTAAATACAGCATTGGCAAGCATAAGATACTTCTTTCAAAATATTTTTAAATATTTAATATTCTGAAAGGTAATGTTCTGTACAATCATCTAAAGACATTTTGAACATATAAAAAGTGATGAATTTTTGCCAATTTTAGCATGCTTTCACTCACTCTGCCCTTGTGCCAGCGGGACCATAGGAAGCTCTTCACAACCACTGCCTTGTTTGGGATCCCTTTTCCTGGATTTCCTCAGCATAACTTTCCCTTATTGCTGTCTGATACCAGACCTCACAGTGTTCTTTTAGCTATGTTTTATGATACTACAGTACATAGTAAACTCAAACAGTTGACTGCAATTGTTAAAGCCTCAGCTGAACTCATATTCAGAACACCAAAATTAAACAACATACATACCTAAAGCCTGTGTAGTGTACTAACTACTGCAGCAAGCCGTGCTGTTACTGTGGAAAACTGTTTTTATGGTATCTGTTTTTGTACTCAGCAGTAACTCTGCCAAACACACACACACACACACACACACACACACACACTTTGGTCAAGTCACCCCCAGCAAGAATCTCACAGAACAGTTTTTGGAATTCTCTTCCAGCATTGGGCTTCTGAATATGTTCTGAATCACTACTCTATCATATTTGATACATTGATTTCTATGGCCTCTAAAATGATCAAAACTTTGCTGAAAAACCTGTTGTACACAATTTTTCTATGTGCCCTCTGCCCTCAGATTAATAGTACATACTTTTTTGGCAAGTAAAAGGCCTTCTAGTATCATCTTAAAAATTAAATCTTACATTCTTATAAAGTAAGCATAATAATGATTTTTTTAATGCCAACATTGCAAGATTAACATTAATGGACTGAAGTAACTTATATTTAGGCCTACTTGATTATTTATATATATTTTTATATTTAATCAAAAATATTTTTTGTTAAAAATATACAAAGATATATACAAAAATCTCATTGATTTACATAACAAGCGATCAGAATTTCATACTTTTAGGCCATTAAAATAACAACGAATGCACCAGTTGGATATTTTTGTTCAGTTTTGCTCTTTTGAAAAAAAAATTAATAAATAGGTGTTTTTTTTCTCCTCGACTGTATAGGCTCCATATTCTCACTGTGTGGGCCATAAAAGCTTGATGTATATCAAATACAAAACAAAACACAACATGTAAACACAACATGTTTTCATTAATATAGTCTAAAGTTTCAATAAACTGTTCCATTAATATATATATATATATATATATATATATTTAATAAACTATTGTTTCACAGGTCAGGATAAATATTTTAATTAAACAATATCACACAAGAAAGAGTGTTGTTGTTCCAAATATGAACTCAGCTATGATTTGGCCAATACTTCGACCATGAAGTGATAAAAAATTTGTCGCCCCAGATAAAATTATGATGTAAACAGTTCTGCTGTAATATTCCAAAAGTGAGCAGGCCTAATTCTTACCACTTAAAAACATTACCAAAGGAATTAATTAGCCACTCAGTGTGTAGAGGCATTTCACCAAGTAGCTCTTTAATAAAAACAAGCTGAGTGACAAACATACTCATTTAGGCTACAGTTCTTACCAATGCTGTGAGAGACATTGCTCAATCTGCGCTGTAGCTCATGCACGACTGCCTTCTCTGTCTCCATCCAGATCATCGCCATCCTTCACTCCAGATGGAAGGAGGACGGATAGAGTGGACGTTATGAGAAGAATATCACCCTCTGTCCTTCAGTGATGGGCAATTCAGCATCAGCATCACAGAGAGAGAGAGACGGGGGAAGGGGCTCTCTGATGACACATACACAGTCAGACAGTCTATGAATATAACCAGTGGAAACCTCACACGCATGCTCACCCACAGAATGGCATTACATGCTGCTGTTTGGACTTTGGCGCCATCTCTTGTACCATTTCTGCTATTACAGCACACCACAACCCAGATAGCACAAGTCTATTTGATTACATCTGGAAGACGTATTTAAACCACTTTGTAAAAGAGGTTTTAACCCCAATGTGACTTTCCTAGTTAAATAAAGGTTAAGAAGAAAAAGAGTGTTTGCTCATCTGCAATACGTCTATAGGACGTCTCCTGTCAGATGTCAAATAGACGTTTAGAAGATATCTTTAAGATGTAATGATTTAGAATGCATGTTAAACTGACATCTTCTAAACGTCTATTTGACATCTGACAGGAGACGTCCTATAGACAGATGAGCAAACACTCTTTAAAATACGTCTTCCAGATGTGAAAAAATCACATCAAATAGGCTGGTGCTATCTGCACCTGCATGGTAGCAAGATTAAGAATTTAAGAACTTTGCAGGAAATAAACTTTTCATAGCAGTATTTCAGCAGAAATATAGAGATAAGAGATAGAGATTATTGAATAAAACGTTATGTTCTAAATTGATATATTTACATTTGTCTGTTACACAATCTGCTGTAGACTGTGAGCAAGTTTCATGATCGTAATAGCACAACTATTCTGCATACAAAATTCCTTTTAACATTTTCTGAGAGAAATGTGTGTGTGATGCTGCTTACCAATGCATGTTGCCGGTTATTTGCCAAGGTGTTGCTGTGGGGTTCATTTTTTGAGGTTGTATAGGCTAGGCTACTCGTTGTTAATATTTGAATGCATCTTCGTGGATGTTTTTGTCCACCAATCGAAGCCTGATCATGAAGTAGTCATGGATGTTGATGCGAGATAAACTTGCAATTCAGAGGGGGGAGGTGTGGGAATTGTGAGAGCACGAATGGACCTATCACTAGAATATGAAACTAAACATAACTTGCCCACCATTGTTTGAGTGGGATCAAGAATCAAGGATCAAGAAATAACACCTGTGGGAATAGAATGAAAAACAATGGCAAATTCGCGTGACATGAAAGGATTCACCATATTTATATAAAACCCCATCTTTATTAAATAGATCACATACTAAAGTAGGCTAATATTGTTGTCATACCAGTTTTGAAAAAATAAGGACTTGTTTTTGTAAAGAATATTAGCCTATGATTGTTCCATATAAAATATGAGTGTGGGGAAAAGTTGTGTCACTTATAAATAAGAGACCAGGCCAGAAGCATTTGTTTATGGAATGAAGAGAGCTTTGCAGGTAATTTCTCAATGCTATCTAAATAACGAAAGAAACTGTAGGCCACCCAGCTGGGAGAATATAGGTTGATTACAGGCTGGGAGAATATAGGCTATGATTTGGGATAAAATTCCAAATTGAGGAGGGGCGTTTTAAGAAGTGTTTCATCCAATTAATTTTAAAAGTGTAATACTAATTTAATGTTTTAAAATCTAGAAAAGTTAGACCTCCATTTTTAATTGTATTATTCTTAATATTCGGTGGCGGAAATACCAGGGAAATACACGACGGAGGGAGGAGCATAGGAAAACTGCAGCTCCCATCATGCACCGTGCTTTCGTTTTCAGTCGTCTGTCTCGCGGGCTTTGCTTTGTTATGGCGGTATCGTTCGAAACTCACCAAAGTTCAGACGTCAACTGCTGAAATCTTTAAATACCCGCCTTGGCAACCCACACCAAGGTATGAAATATTCATTCACAGCTCTTTAACGATTTTTAAAATGATATTGTATCGATGTATATTACAAAATGTTTACAATCTTTCTGTGCCTCAACATACTGTTTTATTATTGCTGAACAGAACCAGTGTTACAACTTAAATATGTTGCCTAGACAAGATTTTTGGTCGTCACTGGCAGTTTATTTCAGTACGTTACGCTAGTTTCTATTTACGTCAATTGCAGCTTCAGAGGCACTGAGAGACAGATTGTTTGATTGAGTGTGTTATCGGTGTGTGAAATAGAGACCTATAGAGAGATTTTAATGCAGTAACAACACAACTCTAACAATTGGTCATGCCCAGTTGTTGTTATAGTAAGAGTATTTCTCCTATGAAATGGGACTAGGCCTATGCATTATTAAATTGTATTTTGACCACAATTTAACCAAAGGTTGGCACAGCTTGTCTTGACAGACAATGTTTAAGCCTAGTCCCAGACTAAAATGCACATTTGAGCTGTTTTAACTGAAAGCAACTTGCACTGACACCTTAAAATTCGCCATTGTCATGGTTTTGTCACAAGATGCACACCAGTAATTTTCTTTTCTAAGGCAATTGTAAAAATAAATAAATAAATCTACTTAAATTTCCTAATTGAACTAAAGGCTTAATCCTAACTCAATCTAAGGCCTATGAAACCACGCCATAAAAATAAAATACTCCTCTCTCTGTGTCAATTTTTGCACTCAGTGGAATTAACATGAGTTTAAATATGAATTTGTGAAACCCGCCTTTTTAGGGTTTGAATCAGGCCAACATCATCATGATGCCATCTCCAGCTGGACTCCAGCAAGGGCAGTTTCACTTCCTCTCTCAGTGGATCCCGGATAGCTCCCGCTCTGGGGTGATATTAAACTGTTCCCCAGTAGAAGCCGGTTCTGGGTCTGTCCGGAGTAGCGGCAGTCTGGTGGTTCAGGATCCTGATGACTCCTTTAGCTGCCAGTTTGCCCCGCTGCCTATCTCCCGAAGCAGCAGCTGTGCCAGCGTGGATGTGTGCAGTCCAGGTGGAAGCAGCAAGACACTCGGGGAAACAGAGTTGTCTGATACATCTTTAAACAGTCAGCTGCAAAGTATGCAAGATGTTTTAAGAAACACACGGGATCTCCCATTAATAGCTAAGCTTGAACAGGTGAGTTAAGGTCCACAATCAATGTGATTTTGCTTTAATAAATTTGTCTCCTGCTTTTCTTCTTGGGTATTTTAATTAGTTAATTTCTCCTATGTCGAGATAAAGGGATGATCTGTTTGAATTGCTTGATGGTATTTTACTTTTTTCACATTTATGTAAATAAATCTAAATTATTAGACTTATAAATTATTATATTATTATTTAGAATTATTAATTCAAATGTTTTGCTTAGTCAAAGCATTTAAAGGAACAGTGTTTCAAAATGTTTCAGGTTTAGTTTTGTAAATTATTTAATGCCTTGTTTTATTTATTCAGCTGAAGCAAATGCAACATCACATGCAGGAGCAGCTAAAAACCCATCAGCAGGAACAGCTGTTTAGATTACAGCAAGAACCACAAAGGCATCTGGGGAAAGCACAGAATACTGCAGGTATTCATGATTTATGGTGCATGTGTCATTCGCCTGTATGCTAAGAGCTCTTATTTAGTACATTTAACCTTGGTTGAACAACAAAACTGAGCCATCTAAGCTGTTAAGGCTTTCCATCACACTTTAAATATACATAGTACTGTTTGGTCTAAACTTCACTTTATATGGTCGATAACCATCAAGACAGGATGAGCTTTGACTAACTTTCTCTATATGCTGCTCTAGAGACCAGTATGTTGAACCAGGAACAAAGTGTGGTGGAGTTGAACACTGGACATAATGACAGTGATCCTGATTCTGAAGAATCCTTTCAGTCAACGATAGAAGATCAAATTGTATATAGAAAAGAGTGTAACTCAGACCCACGGGACAGGTACATTTCAATACTGCAAGATGGAATGCATTGCTTTGAGTCTGGTTATCATGGTATTTGTGTTTTTGTTTTAGACCTATCAAATCAGGTTTGAAAACATTTGAGGAAATACTGGAAGAGCAGCTGAAGATGGAAGACCAGAGACTGAAGGGCAAGGTCAGTTGAAGAACACGAGGTTGCTTAGTGTACAAACCTTAGACAACATACAAATTAACGTTCATGATGAGAATGATGTGTGCAGCTGAAGAGATAATGTCAATGATGTTTGGAATCAGTAATAAATACAATGCTTTTCTCATTATCTTTATAAGCAGTTTTTCAGTAGATGTGACCAGAGTTTGATAAGCTACAACTATTAAGTGTATATAACTATCATCTGTGCTGTAATGTGGATTGGCCTTATCTCATCTTTATATCCATGTTTCATCTTCTCATGTTTTTCAAATTTACTCATGTAGAATGCTCCAGCTGAAAGTATGAAGGTAAAGAGACCCTTTCTTAAACGTGGAGAAGGTCTGGCCAGGTTTACTCGGGGAAAAGCCACTGTACAATCACACAGTAACAGTCCACCTAACCCCAATCCCTCCTTGTGCCCAAATCCTAAAGTTTCCCAAGGCCTAGACATGAAGTCCAAGAAGAAGTCCATAGTAAACAAAAACGAAGGCTCAAAATCGGCACACCATGTGATCCAACGCAAGACTGCTGTGCTCAACAAAGAAAATGTTCCTCAGAATAAAACAACAGCACCAGTCACCAAGATGCCAGTTCAACTTCATGTTCTTGTTGCACACCAGGGTCAGAACATGGGCTCCAACTTAGCTCTGTTCCAGCGAAAACCTTATCCCTTATCCAAGCAGAAGATCAACAGTGTCACTACAACAAACGACAATCAAGGAAGAGCATGCAGTCATGTGGAGGATACTGCCTGTGTTGCAGAAAACTCATTTGAGGTGTGGTTTACGGAGCGGAGGGAGCGCTGGGAACAAGATCACCAGCTTGAATGTGCCGAACTCGGAGAGTTTGAGTTGCTAGAAAAAGCAGCAGATGAAATATCCTTTTCCAGCAACTCATCCTTCATCAGCACCCTCCTTCACAAAGATCGTAGACGTCTCTCCTCCACACCCATCAAATCAACCTATCAATCTGCACAAGGGCCCACAGTAGCTCCTGGCTCCAAGTTGGGTCATAGTGTTCCAGTGCCTCCAGTACCAGCGACACAGAGAGATGTCATTGGCACAAGGCCGAACGAACTAATGAGAGAGTTTTCTGAAAAGGAAAACGATGAAAAGTTGGATGACAACAAATTGTGCAGTAACTCAGATTTGCAACCCCTTCCCAACGTGTCCAATCCACCCATAAGCCACTGCTTTCAAGTGCCCACCACTCTGCCTTATGATAAAAGCACCTATCAAGACAGGGACGGAGCCAGCAGTCCAGAGGAGGATGAAGGGAATTTAAGTGACAATAGAGATTGTACTCTTGTAGAATCAAGGGCCCAGTTAGAGTTTGATGACGATGATACCTGGAATGAACCTGAGGATGAGTCCTGCTGTCCTGCAGAGGAATCCTTATCAGAGAAGGCGCTGAAAAGGAAGGTTGCCTTCTCCAAGGGGGTAAAACCAGTATGTGGCAGTCCACATACAGTTGGAAATCACAAAGAAGCTCCATCAACATGCCAGTTGGTATCAAAGCTGTTTCCAGTGCTAAAGGATAAACCTTCTCCTCCAGTAACTCCACAGGAACCACAGAACATGCCCAGTGAAGAAGGAACAGGTAACGGTAAAGTTTTGACTGTCTGCATACAGCTTCTGATGTCTTCAGTGTCACATGATACTCCAGAAATTATTCTAACATGCTCAAGAAACATTTCTTATTATCAAAATAGTTTGATTAAATTTGGACAAGTTTGATCAATATAATGCATCCTTTATAAATAAAAGTATTAATTTATTTACTAAACATATTACTAACCCCAGAGTTGTAAACTAGAATACATGCATGATTACATTTCAGGAAAAAAAAACATCTCAACTTCTTTTCTGAATGTGCACATTGTAATGTAATGCAGTGGTTACATACAGTACTTGCATGATCCTACTAAATCCTGAAACATTTTTTTTTTTTTTTTTTTTTTTTTTAGCTCAATCAAGACTTCTTCGTGAGCGTTTGGTGGAGCTGGAAACAGAGATTGAAAGGTTCAAATCTGAGAATGCGTCACTGGTCAAACTAAAGCAGGAGAACCAGGAAACAAGAGAAAATCTCAAGTAGGGCCCTTTACCTTTCTTTAAATACGCAAAATACTAAATGTGTAAATATATTTCAATATTGTTCACAGCTAAATTGCAAATGCCTTGGCAATATGAATATGCAGTTATTTATCATGCCTAAAACAAATATAACTGAAAACTTGAATAACTTTCCAAAACAGGAAAGATAGGGCTGAATTTGAAAAGAAGAGGATGGAGGAAATTGCAAAGTGGGAGGAGTTTAAAAGGGAGGAAAATAAGAAACTGCAGCGTGAAAAGAAGCTTTTTGAAAAGCATGCTGCAACCGTAAGAGCAAGACCTGACAAACAAGAACGAGATGAGATCCAGGTCCGGTTTGTTTATTGCCTTTTTAAAAAAAAAGTATCATTTGGACAATATACTAATTGTTACTATAATGAATTGTTTGATGCGTTTTAAATTTGATGGTTTATGTCTGTATCAGGCTCTAAAGCAGCAATTAAACGTGCTGCAAGAGGATCTGCGCAAACGAGAGACTCGTTGGAGCAACACACAGAGCCGTCTTCGGCAGCAGGTAGACGCTTTGAGTGCAGAGAACGCATCCCTCAGAGACCAAGTGCGGACACTGGAGAAACTGCGTCTCAGTGTGTGGAAGAGTGCTAAGAAAGAGAAGGAAAAAGGAACGTTCTCTGCGTCTAGCGATGGAGCTAGTACTGGATCCAAAAGTACAGAGTCTAGGGTAAGTGTGGATTGGCAGGTCTGAAGGTCCTTCCCTTCATTGACCGGTAGATTCAACGCTTTTCTCTTACATGCATAACACTAAACAATAATTCCCAGAGGATTGCTTATTGAAATAACTTAAATATAGCAATAAACATGTTAATTTGTGTAAGTTTTCACACTCAAACTAGTCTGTTTGTGTGTGTCTAGAGTCCCTCCCTGAGTGCAAAAAGCAACAGCAGCAGAAAGGAAAGTCCAGAGACACAGATTCCTCTCACAGACTCGGGTAACTATTATTTATCAACATCACTAGTGCATATTAGTGCTTTTTAGTGTGCTTTAGGGTTGGGGTCTTTTTAATACTAATGAATCCGATTCTGCTTATCGATTCCTAATTTTGATTTTTTTTTTTTTTTTTTTAAAGAGTAGATATCATTCAACTCTTATTACAAAACATTTCATTGCAGCTGAATACTATGTCAACAGTCAACAGGAACACTTACAGAAGGAACTTTTGACTATGGTTTTAAAGTACCATAGCAAAAACAACTAGCCAAACTAATATAAATTTCAAGCATTATTAAAGACAAGTAAACAATAAAAAAAAAGACACATAAAAAATTAGTAATCGCACAAATAACTACAACAGATCAAATATACGATTGAAATAGTGTTTTAAGATTCAGGTATTTAGGTACAGAAACTAATCAAATGCAAAATAGCACTGGACTTTATAAATAAAATGTACATTACAAATGGCATTACAAAAGTTATCCAGTCAAGAACAGCGAGTAAATTTTCTTTGTCTTTTGTTGTTTGATCAACGCTATTATAGAGATGGCAGCAGACATTTTAGGCTGCTGTCATTTTAAGAGCTACACAGATCCAATATAGTTACAGATGCATTTTCTTTGTCAACTGTTTACATTCACTTCAGACATAACCGACTGTTTATGAATATTTCAACATATTGTTGTCTGTATTTATTTGTCCATTCAAATAGACGCAGAAATGGACACAGTTCAGTATCGTGCACTATTAAACAGCTTTCTATGCATGTTTTGGATGTATGGGTTGTACAGAAAACCCCATCGAATGGTTTAAAGTCATATTAAAATGCACACAAATTAATCGATAAGAGAAATCAAAATTTTAATTTTATAAGTATACAATTGTAGAATTGGAATTGATTTTTGATTCCCAGCCCTAGTGTGATTACCATGTAACATTGTAAATAATCAATCACATTTTGCCACAGCTTTTTTCCCTGAACAAATGAAAGAGGGTATCAGCTTCAAAAGGGAGCACAGTCCAGTGGGAACTCAGTGTACAGGTGGACTGGTTATGACTCAGAGGAACCATGATGCACCACTGATTAACACAGCTGTCATCGGACAGTCAGAGGAGGAACAGGAAGAGATCATGCAGTCTGACAACAAGGTAATATGTCTTGTTAAGCTCCACTTCAAACCTCAGATAGTACTGACATTGAGGTAATGCTATTTCAAACAAAACTGAACCACACCCTTCCAAAAGGGAAGTGTAGAAATTATGGTCACATTTCTAAAGTTACAAAAATACCCAATGTCTAATGAAAGTTGGGGTCTAACTATCATATATATTCATGTATGTTTCAGATTGAGAAGGTTCTTCCTGATGGAGGTCGACTTGTTGTTTTTCCAAATGGCACAAGAAAAGAGCTCTCTGCCGACGGACAGACTGTCAAAGTTATGTTTTTCAACGGGGATGTAAAACATACAATGCCTGATCAAAAAGTGGTGAGGCATGGACTCTGAAGAGTGTTGTTTCCATCTCTTATTAGGAAGTTTACACCATGTAATGATCAATAATTTATGTGTGAAAACATGTTCTTCCATCAATTCATCAATTTTAAATGCTCTATTTGTGGTGTTTTTTTTTCGTGTAATGGTGTTTTGACAGTTAACAATTAAAACTAATTGAATTTAAAATCAGCAAAGCATTTCAATTAGTAATGCCATTCTCTTTCAGATTTATTACTACGCTGAAGCTCAGACCACTCACATCACCTACCCTGATGGGATGGAAGTGCTTCAGTTTCCTAACAATCAAACAGGTGGGCCTTAATTTCTTTCAAAATTAACATTTAGAGGTATTATTTCCAGACTACAGTTTAAGTCTTAATCTTCCCCATGCCTATTTTAGAGAAACACTTTCCAGATGGTCGCAAGGAAATCACTTTCCCTGATCAGACAGTCAAGACTCTTTACCCTGATGGAAGAGAGGAAAGTGTACTGACAGATGGAACAATAATACAGCTGAATCCGTGAGTACAACTCATGGCCCTCCACCTCAGTGTTATAATTAAGAGACACCTAACGTATTGAAGTCGGAGCATTTTTATTCTGCTTTCTTTCAGGGATGGTAGTAAGGTGATCCAGTTTAACACTGGCCAGCGGGAGATCCACACCTTAGATT
Source organism: Pimephales promelas (assembly GCF_016745375.1). Next base: position 7,242,481 of record NW_024121266.1, on the reverse strand, counting down.
TTAAAAGACGGGAATATCCAGATGGAACGGTTAAAACCATTTACTCAGATGGACGGCAGGAGACACAATATCCAACCGGACGTGTGCGGTTAAAAGACGCACAGGGTCATGTCATTATGGACACTAAGACATGAATGATCCACAATACTCTGTTTTAAGGAAGGAAAACATGGCCTTGAATGAATTTAAGTTAAAGAATATGTGTGCATTTTGTAAATGTGTCGAGTATTTATTTCTGTAAGAAATAAATCTTTTTATGTTGAGTTTTGTGTGCGAAAAGTATATTTTTAAATTATTTGTAATAATAGCATTATCTGTAGTAATTTGTAATAAATTATGATAAATTTCAGTGTAACTGATCATTAAAGTTTTTAAAGGCTTTTATTGGCAAACGCAATTACAGTGTTGATAATTTTTTTTCTTCATAACCTCACTCTGTAATTCATGCTTGCATGCTGGATATCTGCTTCTGGGCAAAATCCTGACTGAAAGCTACCCATTTTTAGGTCACGTTGCAACTTTTGGCCCTCTGGCGATTAAAAAAAAAATGCATTTTGCAAAAGAACATTGTTTTGGTTGTGCTTTGGCTCTGCTTGAATATGGTTGTCCTACTGCTCATAAAATATTCATTAATAGGTTTAAGAGATATAACCAGTTTAGATCAAGGAAAGGATTTCAAGCTGACTAGATGAACACATTACAGTAACTATACCCATTAATATAGACAGTATGGTGTTAGAAAGCTACATATTGCAATTTATCTGTTTAATAAAATACCTTGCTCCCTTGTTGAGTGATAAAAACAGCACTCCCCTTTTAAAAAACTTTAATCCCTCTGACTTTCTGCCATCTACGAATAGCTAAGCCTTTTTTTTTTTAAATGGGTGACTCCCTGTAGGTTTGAGATTTAGCTACTCCACGTCAACCTTTCCTGCTCATTGTGACAACTAAACTAGACTACTCCCACACCATTCAGTACATCCATCGACGTAGCCGGAATAGCTATTCGCTGTTTACAGATGACGAGATGCCAAAGGGCAAGAGTCGTATGTAAACAATTTCTTACAAGCTTACCCTGATTCATAGTAAATCGGGGTAGGACAAAAACACATTTTGGAAGGATTGTTGTATTAATTTCAAGTCTTATTAATTTTTAAGAAAAAGTTACAGTGTACCTTAAAGGCCAATGATTTAAGATAATGTAAAGTGAAAATTTCTTCAGGATGCTTCTGGCAGTGGTCTGAAGATAAAAGTGCATCAATAGGACAATTTAGTCATTTGTTGACCGTCAGTTATGATTTAGTACAAACACTTGTGAGGCCAATAAGTGACAACAAGACTTATGAACCGGCAAAAGTCAACAAGAGTATTTATTCAGCTCTGCTGAACAGAGATCTAAAAAATCAACAAAATCTTTCTGCTACTTTTAAGCAGCCTTACATTTGAATACAAATATTTAACATAAAATTCGGAATATAATACAAACATAAAACTGGCCAAATATATTAACAACTGCACAAAGTAGCATAAACCCCCGAATGCTGTAACATAAAATGAAACTATTACACCAACATAAAAAGTTTGGCCTTCAAAAGCTATTAACGCTGACAATCCTCAGTCACTGCCACAACCCATAGAAACTGAAAATAAAACATGACACATACACACATTTAGATAAATGTTTTTTTTGTTTGTTTTTTTTCCCATTTGATTTAATCTCACACTTACCTTTATTCATAATCTGCAAGGCCTTTCTCCACCAGACGTGTGTGGACAAGTGTTCCATCTGCATTATACAGCAACACGGTCAGCTGTGGTTCCGTTGCCTGAATTGCACATTTGGATGGATTAACACACATTCATTCCAACTGCTCTCCAAATTGACAAAAACGCAATGAAATAAAAATTCTGTCGCCTTTTACACCTTTGATTGACTCTGATTAGTATGAGAATACACAGTTGCATTAAAATGTCTCAAGTTAAATTCAACTTTAGCTTTTCATTTACACCTTCATTGAATGTGAAATCCAACATTTAAACATGATTAAGAGCGATCAGATCATGATCCAGTCACCAAAAATGCATGTTATGCCAGGTGTAAAAGGGGACACTTTTCTGCAACTATGAACGAGGCGTACAGTGACCACCGCAGTGAGCTCTCCGTTCAACAGGTCGATCATCTCCAGCATTGCTTTCATAGTCCACTCAGGCCGATAAGGTATCCGCTCCATCTCCAAGCTCACGTTTGCTGGTTTGAAGCCTGCTAACTTGACGTGAACAGCTGCACAGGGATAATGATGGAGGGATGCAGGGAGCTGCCGCAATCTGCAGTGACAACACGTGTTTTTTGATGTGTTATTTGATTCTCAATAGGGTTGTGATAAATTAGTTCTTTTAATGCAGTGGTTCTCAACCGGGGGCTAAATGATTGAACAAGACAAAACAAAGATAGCTAAATTGACAAAAATGTAGTTAAATACCTATAAAAAAATTTAAAGTGTAATTTCTAGAACTGGAAAAAGCCAAGGGCATTTGTAATTGCAATTGTAGAGTAGAAATTGCTATTTGTAAGCAAGAAATCATTCAAAAAAATATATGTTATAATGAACACCTAGAAAAGTAATGCAATTTCATTGGCAATAAAAAGTACATCCTGAAGAGCATCAGTTGTTTAAACTTCTGTGATTATGAAATGTAACTGTAGTAATTAATTTTATTTCAATATAAATCCACTCCAAGTTTCACTTTGAAGATGAGATTTTTCTATTACAGCAAAAGTGATAGTAATATTTGGGGGGTCCTTCGAATATGGTTTTGGATAAAAAGGTTGATAACTACTGATTTGATGCAAAGTGAATTCAAATATTTCATTTCTACAAGAATGAAGCCTTAATGCATTTACAAAAATGGCCTGCAAAAAGTATTGCAATGCCAATAATTGTATAATCTGTAACATTTTACAACAAGGTTCATTAGTTAACATTAGTTAACTACCTTAGTAAACATGAACTAAGAATAAACAATACTTCTTCATCATTATTTAATCTTAGTTCACATTAATATCAACATTTACCAATACGTTGTTAAAATCAAAGGTTGTATTTTTTTACTTTAGTTAAAGCACTGTGAACTAACATGAAGAAACAATGAATAGCTGTATTTGTATTAACTTACATTAACAAAGATAAATAAATACTGCAACAAATCTATTTCTCGTGGTTAGCTCTTGTTAGTTAATGCATTATCTAATGTTAACTAATGGACCTTATTGTAAAGTGTTACTGTAAAATATACAGTCTTACTTGTTTACTGGTAAAATGTCATCCGAGCCAAAATCCACATGTCTCACAAGGAGCTTGACAGAGGGAGTGACTTCAGAAAAGCCCAGTAGCTTTGCACGATAATATTTACCATCACTGTATTCGGCCAGACAGGGACACTCTGCACAAAAACACACAATGAAAGACATCCACTCAACAAATCGCTTTTCTGCTGGAGCCTATTCCAATGGGCCACAGGCGAGGCATAAAAAAACAAGATTTTCTCAAATTAACTTATACAGAAGGCAATGTAAGGCATGTGTAACACACACAGTACCACTGAAGTCTTTGTCAATTGGTTATGATTAATTTCAATGTGATCAAACACAAGTACCAATGGGGAAGTCTGTCAGCATGCTCAGGTTTTCAACACTGTTATTCACACGCTCGAGAGCTTCCTCCAAACTAACTTCCTGCTCCAGTTTTCTCAGAGTCTTTTCCAACACACACAGGAACACCTGCAAGCACACATCAGATTCAATGAAAGCAATGTAAAGTAAGTGACTATAATTTAGCAGTCATATTTACAGCTGTACTGCAGCTCAATAGGAATCTATTTGATCTGGAATTTCATGTGAGGCTGAAAGATTTTCCCATGCTAATTTCACAACAGGTTCAAGTTGGTCACAGATTTGCCACATTGACCAACAGAAAGCCCCCTCTATGTAAGCTGTGCAGGACAATTTATGCCAGCAAATTTTCTCTAATGTTACTGATTCTTCTAATACTGGTGCTGCACTTCAAATTTAAGACCAACTCTATGAGATGATAAATTCATAAGGTGTTTTTTTTCTACAAAAATGAATGTCTGATGAATAAGGCCAGATATAAACATGTGACGGAAGGTTTGAAAACAGACCCATAAGCTCACATACCTCATTAGGGGTGCGGATATGCTTGACCCTGGCAGGGAAATGTTTTATTCCTTTAGGAATCTGGAGTTCTTTATAGACTCCTAAAACAAGCTGGGGCTCCTCCAATCCCTAAAAACACAACACCCTGCTACTAAACCAGCTCTGAAATTTTAGTAAGCAAAGAAAGTAAGCTATGAAATTTATTTCAGCAGAAAATGAGGAATTGTACAACGTCACCAGAAATTAAACTTCTACCTCTGTGTTTAGGTCCCAGTCATCCAAATCAAGGGTAGGAGGCTTAACCACATAATCCTGGAAAGAAAAACTGTCAATATCTATACCTCACACAAGCAAAACAATCCCGCTAATCTCCACTGATCAGACCTCTTGGCTGCTGATGGCAGAGTCAAAAGTGGCATATTGGTGGTGCACCATTATCTTGCTAAGTGCCATGCCATCCACCATTATCTCTACCGTAACACAGTCACGTGGATCCTCTGGTTGTTCCTGCAAAACAACAGGTTTACTGGGAGATAGCTGACTGCTTGTCAACACATGATGATTTGACCTACAATTGATTAATACAGTTCTGTTGATACATGAAGTGGTGTAGATGTAAATAAGTGCATGTAAATTTACTTTACCATTATGCAGACATTGACTGAACGCCCAAGTAGCAACTCCTTCATAAGCACCACAGCATCCCACTGCCATCCCTTCCCGATCTAAAACAGTTAAAGCCTGATGATTTGCTGAAAACCAGACTACTTAAAATCACATTCAAAGAATGCAGGGAATCCCTGGTTTAAAGGACGCACTGCTGCGAAATTGATCACATTGCCCAGTTTACATTCCAAGTGATCAAATTCAAAATTACCACACACACGTACCGGTATGACTCCATTTATCTGACAAGGCACACAGAGCTGCGGCACATCCTCACAGAGAACCACTGGGTACACGTGACAAACCGGGATGCTCTCCACAAGTCCCTGATCCACATATCGGACCTGTAACAATTACATCACAAACTGGTAACAAAAGAATACAACCTAAAGTGTTAAGCCAATTATATTTGAGCAGAGAATTTGGGATTTTAAAATTAATTCACTTTCACACAGAAGTAATGCAATGCAACGAAAGCACACTGACCTTCACGTGTCCTCCAATGACCTCCTGCACCTGACCTCTGTACCAGAACATGTCGGTTCCCATGACAGCACAGCCCAAAACTCCTTTCCAGTTGTAGTTCTTCTGTCTCGGCAGAGTTTTAATGTACTGTTGCAGCCGCTCCCGCAAGCGATCAAACTCGCACACTAAACACAGCAAAAAAGAAAAGAACAGAGTAGAAAAGAGCACAAACGTGCCTTGCCCATGTTTAACACCATATGTCCATGGGTCATCTTTTTCAACTTGAGAATTGAGAACCCTAGTGTGATTGTGAAGGGGGTGATAGTGTGAACCCCCTGCTAAAGAAAATTCATAACTTTGATGGTTTAATGCTTCCTGTACACAACTAATTGACTGTACAAAAACACTTTATGATTTTGCCAAAACATCTCAGTGTAACAGCTTACTTTTCTTTCATACTGTATTCTATTATTGAAAAGAATTGAACTGTCCTGAAGAAGATTTTGAAAATTATTTTTCATAGGATTTCTTGGTAAAGACTATATGGTTAACAGCACTGTAAAAACAAAATCAGGTAACCTAAACTGTGCTTCATTTAGTGACTTAATTAACTGCTTGTTTTTCAAAAAATATTATTTAATACCAATAAGTTACATCACGGGGCAAATAACGAATTTAGAAACAAATAGAAACAAGTTTTGCTCAGCTCTTTATTTTTATTTTTTTGCCAAGAGCAAAAAGTTTGAAAAAGTCTGATATTTTTTTTGTTTTGACATTTTTCTGTTGCATGAAGGCAACCTTTGCTTTCCCCATACATATTTTACACCCCAAACTCAGTGAGTGAAATCAGTGCACAGTCTAATTTACATTATGGCAACACAAAAAATAAGCTTCTCATCACAGAACACAGGTAAAAAGGCATTACATGCACATTTCATCATGTAAATGCATGTTGTAGCCAGTAGTAATCTCATTAAAAATATCAGGTTAGCCAATCATAACAGAAGTCATTTACATACATTTTTTTAAGGCTGAGAGAGATACTGAAAAGTTTTATATGTTTAAGCTACCAATAAAAACTTCACACACCTGCTTGGTGTGTCATTGCATAAATGACACCTTGTTCAGAGATGGCCGAGATGCTCATGAGCGTGTTTCCGCAGGGAGGCAGCTCTGGAGGGGGGTAGGAGCGTGTCTGCACTCTCTCTGGTGACGGGTTAAAGCGAGGGGTGGGTGTGGGTGGAGTCTGAGATGGACTCACTATTTTCTGTGGTTCAGGAACCTGCTCGCTCAACACACACTCCTCTGAAAAAACCATCTCAGATGTGGAAGCAGCCCTAGGAACAGTTTATTTCAGTATATGTAGGGCTTGACATTAATGTTCGTCTGAATTACTACTATTCTGCAGTAACATTTGTCTTACTTTCTCTCCTTTAGTGCAAGCCCTTCACTAATGAGAAAATCAGCAAAATTAACATTTTGACCGGCCCGGTTCGAACAGAACAGAGACACAAGCACTGGCCTGGTGGTTGGCTCCTTTGAAGGAAATTACACACAGAGAATCAGAGACAGGAACTGGCTGTAATAGAGTTAACTTTTATCGTTGAATTTCTTTACATTCATTCTAACCTTTATATCCATTACAGCCATGGCACCGGTCAAGTAGAGAGAGATAAAGTCACACGCTGTGGCTGTCCATGTAGAGCGACCACCAGCTGGCCTGAGAGTTGGAGAGAGAGAAATATGTTTAGTCCCACATAAGACATACATAGTTGAATTTAAAAAAAAAAAAATCATATTTGAACCCTCCAACAGTGATTGGATGGTTTCGAGATGCACCTTTCTCACTAAGGACAATTGAGGGACTCAAACAGCTTTTACAATAGGTGCAAACATCCACTGATGCTCAAAAACAAAATGCTTTAAAAAAAAAAAATCCTGGTTCTTATTTTGTTTAAATATCTTATTTTCCATTTAATACTGCTCTTCAGAAGCTAAATATGGTACTTCAATGACTCCTTGAAGAGAAAATAGGTACAATTTAATATATCAGCAATTATTATGTTTCTGCAAAGTGCAAGTAAACTTATGACTGAAATTGTAAATGCACAACTGTGGGAGAAAAGATAATTTACCTTAAACCACTGAGGTTACATTCCAGTAAGAAAGATCCAATCAGATCCGCACATAGGGGTCTGAGATTGTTCACATGGAGATTCACTTTATTACCAAAGTCACAACGCAAAACCTATAAAAACACACCAGTCCAATTAAACCGCAGATTCACACTCTCTCCATTTTATTCAATAAGTGATTGCACGAATACCTCTGCAACACCACTAGTGGACACGCTGCACACTTTCCCTCTTTCCCAAACCCCAGTGTTATTAGCAGCACAGAACATCTCTGCTTCCCAGTGCATCTCCTGCGGCTCAGACTTGGAGAAGTGTCTCTTTAATGTGTCGTGGATTCTGCAAACATTGCAAGCAAAATGGCAGCGTTACAACTTCAAATGCTTCTGATGACTATAGAAACTATAGAAAATCGTCCACCTCTTCAGCTGGCTGTCAAACTGCAGCAGCTGTACAAAGATGTTTCCAGGGGAGGTGACGTGCGTCACACGAACTCTGATGTCTTTGAGACAGGTAGGCAGTATCAGGTTGGGCTTCAGCTCTTCAGAAGCAGGAGGGGGAGTCGGCACAACAGGCCGAACTTCCTCTTCAAACGGAGGGTCCCAGACGGTTGTCTCCAAGGGCTGGGTGTCTTCAACCTGTATCCTGGTAAAGCAGGAGAAAATTAACATGGAAATTAATGAATTTTATATTTTACATTCAATTGAGGGGGCAAAAAGGGAAGAAAAGGGACAGAAAGAAAGATGGTCCAGATGTTTCTTTGGTCTTTTTACAACTTACTGTTTACTGGAAACAGCAAAGCCATTTCTGACCAGTGTGTCCACAACACTGGTTCCTTGAAAATCGTCCCCAATCTCATACAGACACACAGGCAAAGGTCTAGTGTTGGAATCTGAATAAACATAAGTGACAAGCAAAAATGTATAGTATACCATATTATGAAAAATGTATATAAAAACTATAGAAATGTAAATATTAAACTTGCTTAAAATCATTGATCTTTCCCAGCTATCTGTTATCCCAGTGTATATATGAAGAGTTCAGATGCAAAAGCCTCTAAATGCCATTTGAAATTTTCTTCTTTAATGATGATTATCAAACTTGTTTATTTAAGTTCAGTAATTTCACTTAAATAACAATTAATAGGTAATTATCATTGCCATTTAAGTGAAATCACTGAACTTAAATATACAAGCTTGATAAAAATTATCATTCTAGAAGAAAATTTCAAATGGCACTTAGAGGCTTTTGCATATGAACTCTTCATATATATATATATATATATATATATATATATATATATATATATTTGGGGGGTATTTTCGTAAATATTTTAATTTTCCACTAGATATTTTCCTCTACATCTTATGAGCATTTTCGTTTTCGGCACACTCTGCAGCAGAGTGTAAATTTTGTATTTATTTTGTACTATTGCTTTTAGTTCGATTATTTGTTCATATTTACTTTATTTTTATTTGAAAAGTTGTCCTTTTACCCTAAACGCATACCAAACCGTACCGAAACCATGAACCCAGGAAATAAAAACCAAAACTTGACACCCCTAGTGTTTGTGTTGTAGGTGTAAAGTTACCTTTTACCACAACAGTGATAAGCTTATGCTCCACGAGATCCTTAAACATATCACAGGCTTCATCACTCCATGTTTTCTGCAAACTGACCACATCATTCAGACTGCACCACAAGGCCTGAAAATAGATGGACAGATAGGCTTCCTTAAGTTGGTAATTTATCAGAGGTCTCATGACGATGATTGAGGTGTGCTTACGAGGTTGGCACAGCATGGGGGTGTAATTAATGACTTAATTTCAGTTTTGGGTGAACTAACCCTGTTCTTTAGAGTAGATTTATTTTGGAAACTTTTATTTCACTACATTCCAAAGCATAATATCATACTTTTTACTCCCTTATATTTCATAAAAACACAGTAAAAGGCAACAGTGTCTAGTGTGAGATACAGATATTTGCACTCAGGTATGTTTGTTACCATGGCATTAAAATTAAAAGTATGTGAATATGAAAAGTACTTGAAGAGGCAACACGATCACAAAGATATCTTGCCAAGCACCAGCAAGTAATTATTATTTAAAACTAGTCTATTCATTTGGATATTGATGTAGAAACCGTAGTTGTTGATTAAAGGGGTTTTAAATAGAAACCTACTTAAGTATAACATTCCGTTACATTTTTATCCCTCATAACCAGTATTACAGCCTAAATCTTACCATTTCTGGCAAAGCAAAGAACTCGTCCTTTATCTGTCTCAGATCTTTCACAGAGAGAGTCTTTTTGCAACCAAAGTCCACATACCGAACCTCGACCATCCGACCACCAGGGAAACCTGAGAGATAAACAGAGGCCTTAACAGTCATACATTTTATTAGAGTGAAAGTCTAACTTTACTTAATGTTTTTTATGTTTGTTATAGTGCACACACACACACACACACACACACACACACACACACCTGTGACCTGAACCCTGCACCACTCTTGGTCATATCTAGCGACGCAGGCCTGTGATATAGAAGGGCAGTGGATCTGGAACTCCCGGTGTGCCTTGGGATGACTGTAACAGTCCTGAAGCTTTGAATGCAACAGCATGTACTCCATATTTTCAACCTGCATTCACCAAGGGTGAGTAAATCACATTTTCAATCATTCATATAATTTCATTTGGAATTTATAATAATGTGTGTTTTTACACCCACTTGTTGTACATAGAAGTCTGATGGTGAGTTTACATGAGCAACCATAGCGTTGAACTCAACATTGATTTTAGGGGGAACTGGAGGGTAGAAGAGCAGGGGCGCACTGCCAGGAGCTACTATAGGAGAGTAGAATCTGTACAAACAAATTTAGATCAGCATTGTTCATAATAACAATAATAGCAAAATGATAACAAAAAAAAAAGAGGTGGCAAATCTAATTGTGTTTACTAGGGTTGGCAAAAATAATGTTGTGTCATCATTCACCAATAAGCTTTTTTCCAGTTTGGAAGTTTTTTCTCATTTTCACTTGCATTCATATTTGGTTTGGCAAAAATATTTAGTACATTCTAGGTATACATTTATCAGTGTTTCCTTTGATTCAAATCTTTGCACTTTTTAAACTACATTATTTTATATTTATTAACAAAACAATTTACACAGAACTTACAACAGCATCAGATTTATAATTTGCTATTCATATTTAAATTACATACAACATACATTATAACCACATTGGCAAAGTAGTGTAGGTCCCGCAGAGGAAATAAAAAAATCACAGCCAAGCTCATAGTCAGTCGCATGGAAACATGCCGCTGGACAAATCCAAACCCAAAATACCGCATTTATTCAAATACTCAAACATGTCAAAATGTCCGTCTTGGCGAGTATTCAGTTAAACAGTCAGTTTTGAAACGTAAATAGTGGAGAAAGATAACGGATGTTCTGACGTGTCGAAATATTTTGGCTTCTATGAAGTTGAAAGGGGAAGAGCTGGACAAGAGCCACACAATTTGTAAGCTTTGTAGAATAAAACTAAAATATTTCGTAAACACGACAAATATGAGAAGCTATATGAACGTTTCCATCCAGAGGAGGAAAAAGACTTGGCTGTACCGGTCGCTGTTGTATCATTAATTTACTACAATTATGCTGCTAGTTCAGGCACACATTTATTTTCCTGTTGGTTCTTTGCAATGTTGATAAAATATATTGCACGTTAATTCTTTATGGGTCATTACATTACTTTGTACTTTTAAAGCAAAGTATTTATAGTCTCTCACACACACACACAAAGATTCAGATAATCGATAATCATTTTAGCATCGAATCGCATTCCCCTGAATCGTAATCGAATCAAATCGTGAGGTACCAAGAGATTCCCACCAATCTTCCTAACTCCGATCTTCTTTAAAGTTCGAAAAGGTTGAAGGAAGGGGCAATCGTGGGCTTATAAAAATATTATAGATATAGCTCTGAAAGATCATTACAATAAACAAACAACCCTGAGTGATTGTGGTGTGAAGCGCTCTGTTGTTTATTAATCTGTAGAAGCAGAAGTTTAGTGCTTGTCAATTGTCCTGTCATGATAATTAAAAAACGAATTAATTATTGCCCTCTTTTAAACAGTACAAGGGGGAGTCATAGACCAAAAGACACAGACAAGCACCAATTAAGTTTTCGTGCAACATTATACACAATAGAAGATTGTGACTCCCAGAATCGGATCGGATCGTGAGGTGCCTAAAGATTCCCACCATTAGTGTGCTGTAGGGGTGAAGTTAACAGCCACAGATGTGACTATTACACACCTGGCCAGTTCCATGAACACCAGATGCTCCCGCAGAGACACCATCGCCGTTTTCCTCATATCCACTAACAGTGTGTCTCCGTCCTCACCGAACACCTGCATCTCCACAGCCTCATTGCCCAGAAGTCTTCTCATCTCGTCACTTGCCTCTGCAGTCCACCCATTCACCTGATGCACATAAAAACACAAACAACTCATCACTTTTCCAAGTCTTCTCAGTTATCAATTGTGCCTGGACACCAGCCACGTTCAAACACTTTCAATATTCTTCACTAGATGGCACCCATATGGCAGAATATTTCCTTTGTATAACTTCCTGTGGTTGAAATGTGAGAAAACTTGTTTTAACATGTATTATGTGCACTCAATAACAACACTGATTACTGCCTGTGTTGTTAAAGTAAATACATCTCCACAGCTATTACCAGGTCTGCAGGAATAATATCTTGAAGGGAACATTTGATGGCCAGAGGAGCCCAGCCATTTATTTCCATTAGAGCGGCTGCATCAGGTCTCCGCAGACACTCATTCAACGAGCTCAAACCTCCATCACTAAGACAGACAAAAAGAAAACCTGATTAGCAAACAGATCAATCTCAGGCAAATCTAATGCCATGAGCAGATTCACTTTTTGAAGATACAACAACGTTCAGGTCCAGAACCAGAAATGCACACAACTATCAAATAAAGAGGATTTTGAGCCTTTAAAAATGACAACAAGGGCTATTGCGGTGAAGGAATTTACCCTGTGGTAATTTTGAGTGGATCAACAGTGCAATTTATTAGGGATGTAACGATACAAGTATTCGCATTGAACCTGACGACCAAAATTTCGTTATTTCAAATGTGAGTAATATAATGTACAGGGGTTTAAGTAAAAAAAAAAAAAACTCGTATGAAATACACAGAAACTGTATAAAGTTATAAAACAGTCCGCACTGCTTAAATTATAAGTTAAATATAGATGAATCTTTATTAAAGCTACAAGCATTCTTTAGTCAGGAGCAGTTAGTCATTTTCTCTGTTCCCTTTGTTGTTTGGGTAACTTTACTGACAGAGAGAATTAGTGGCTACTGTCACTTTAAGATCTGTCGCTGCTGACAGGATCTCACCCATTTCATTGTCTCTTTACTTATATTTAAGCTTTTATTGAACTAATTTAAGTCTGTTCTTGTGAGGATACTTGACAAAACTGACATTTTGCCATAAATGCGTGTTATTGTTCGTTCAAGCACGGATATTCACTGACAGCGCGTTCTCTCTTTGGTCTTGTCGCGCTAAAATGTTTTAAAGCATAGAAAGAAGAAATGCTGTATTAATTTGCTTAAATATTTTAACACGCTAAATTAATAGCATTCATTAACGTCTGCTGACAAAAAATGCTGCGGTTTAAAGTGAACTAGTTTTCATGGTAGGCATACAAATAATGTTTTTTTTTTTTTAGAAAGCTACACAGAATGTTCTACATTAAATATTTAGCTAACAGTCTGATGTTAGCTAGCACCAGTGTATGTTCACGTTAGCTCAGTCAACTTAAGGCTGACATAAAAAGGTGTAGACAGAAAAGATGATCATCCAAACCTGAGCTAATTTCCTGAATCAACCAGCTCACATCTCCTTTCTTTCTTCCTAGTCACCAAGTGTTGTTCTGGCGTTTCATCACTGACTGTCCCGCTATAGACCATTTCACAAGATGTAAACACTGGTCCAGAAACACTTCCTGTTTCAGTTTGTAACCGTTTTCTTTATTTCACATGTAAAGAAAACATCTTAAAGATGTTGTTTAACTTTTTGATTCAGTTTTACATGTTCTGTTGGTTGTATTTTATCCCAGCTTTTATGTAGTGTTAAAAAACTGAAACAGGAAGTGCTTCTGGACCAGTGTTGTTTACATCTTGTGAAATGGTCTATACCTGCTCATTATAGCGTTCAGTGAACCATTTTACACAGGCTCGGTTCCTGCTCCTCCGTGGAAATGACAGCGGGCGTGAGGTTAAAATCATAACAAACGAATTTGATAGTTGGGGGGACACAAATGGGATTTTGAAAAGTGGGGGAGACATGTCCCACCTGTCCGCATAGGAAATCACTGAAGACGCTAAAGTGAAGTATGGAGAGTATGGAGAAGTATTTCTCCATTATTAACATATCAAACAGTGCTGACGTGGAAACCAGGAAGAAACATTCAGTGTCCACAGATCAGCAACATTCCCCATGGATTTACAGTAGGAAGGTATAGTAGGCTATAATGTTTTCAAGTAACATTACGTCGGTTTTATTTTGACATTATGAATACAATTGCTGCCCTCAAATGTTAATCTGAAATAAAATAAACCTTTGTTTATAACTACTACAATTTTTCATTTCATTTTGTCCAAGGAGCTGTTTTGTTTTATATGCTCCGAAGAAAAGTCAAGTATAGCGCCATCATTGCTCAAAGTAAAAAAAAAATATATATACTTTATGATGTTAGTTTTATTAAAAATATATAGCGGTACTAGATTATTGGGGTTATCGCAACAGCCCTAATGACAACCTAATTTTTTTGAATAGTGCTTACACATCCACACCATTTAATTCTCACCTTGGGATTGATAAGCCCTTGGAGAAGCCATAGTCCTCAAAGTAAACACATAGACGGGAGACTTCTGAAGCAAGGCATTTGGTCACACTCTGGAAACGCTCTTTCTGAAAGAGCTCAGTCACTGTTACTCTACACCACACATCCTCCTTCCAATAGACAAAGATCAGAGAGCCTGTGAACACACAAGTCATAAGCAAGTTTACTTGCACTCATTTCTTTTCATTTTTTTATGAAGCTGTGTGTTGTTGACATTTGTTAACATACACTAAGACCATCTCCGTATCATAATAGGGCTTAATTTTTAAAAGGCTACCTGCTGACAAAAAACATGTATAAACATTCTCTTAAAAATACAAATGTACATGCATGTTGCTCACATATAGACCTTATTCAGAGCAGCGCCATGACCGGTATGAAAGTGAGGCTGTGAGGGATAGACTTACCGTGTCTCCAATGGCATCCGCTGTAAAAAGCTGAATAAAGCGGCTAGATTACTTACAATTTTCCACAGCTTACATTGTCGGGAGTTTTTTGTCAACTGACATTTCTTGGAAAGATATTTTTCCAGTGTTTCATGAGCAGAACAATCGGAAAACACATTAAATAACAGTACAGCCCATTGAAGAGATGCAAGTCTATCTCTCACAGCCTCGCTTTCATTCTCATTAAAAATCAAAGATGGCGCTGCCGTGGTGAAATTTTGCTAGCACTTCTGTAACCAGAGCTGAATATCTTTTCCCATGTAACACTTTTCCCCCATATATTTTAACATAAAACCTTCTGAAAATAATTTTAAAACCGTGAAAAATGATCACTATTTATGCAGTAAGCACTGTGTAATCAATACTAACAAAAAGCTATAAATACACAACCATCATTAACATTAAGGGATTATATGCACATACCCGTCTTGATTTCATCACTGCACGTGAAGTGGCTATTCTCTCCTGAGCAGAATTCGTTGATCTTTTTGGCCAACTTTTGGCCTGTCTTGTGTTCGTACAAATAGCGTACATAGAAATGTCCAGGGTTCACAATGTGTGTTGCCAGTGCATACACCACTACAGAAGAAAAAAACAAACATATGTTTGGCACAAAATGCACTTCAATAATACAAAGAAAAAGAGAGTTGTCTTGTTTTTTCATTCTTCTGATTAACCAACGTGGCACATACTTTTAGGCTGTAAAGTTGAGGAATTTTCAAGATGCTGCCTGCGATGTTTTTTGAGTGTTCTGTTCCGTTCATTGCACCTTGGTTCAGCCACCGGGTAACTGTGTGCTAAAAACATAAGAAAATGCTCAGTCAGACACAAAAAAATAACAATCACTATAAATATTTTTACCCAGCCCTGAAAACACACACCTATTTCCACTTTCTCTGTTCCTGTATGTTTTTCACGCATAAAACTTGGGCTGCGTGTTCTTTGGTTTTTGGGAATGGGTTCTGCAATTCTCGGAACAGACTGACTGGAGCTGTCCCAGACTTCCTCAGTGCTTTTCACAACATGCTGGACAGGCTCCACAGCAACTTCTCTGATACTGGTATGTAGAGATGAAACGGTATGAACATTTTATATCAAGATTATAGTGACCAAAGTTATCAAGATTGTCAATATTATCATGGTTTTCAACAAATTTTTATAAAGCTCGTAAGCATCAGGGTGTTTAATATAACTTCGACTGTATTTGTCTGAAAGAAGAAAGTCATATACACCTAGGATGGTTTGAGGGTGAGTAAATCATGGGCTAATTTTAACTTTAAAGTGAACTAAACCGTTAATAGTCTTGTTTGAACATGTTCGTTCACTTTGTTCAAAGCCACTTGCTACAAACTTATCTTTGCTTTAATTACAAGCGAGTAGGGTGGAATGGTACACAGAAGTCACTGAAGGGAAAAGCAAAACAAAAATGGAGAAGGCAGTTTTGTTTTTATTGTGCATGTCTCAGGTTGTACCACCTAGTGTATTACTACATTGAGTAATTCATGTAATTAACATAGTACTATTGGGGCATTTTAAAAGGCAAAATATGACCACACCTCAGATTTGGCTTAGAAGCCTGAAATTCTCTGGAGCGCTGTCACGGTCTTCCACCATGTCTTATCATACAAAAAACAATGTTTCATTTGCGCGCCTGCTTCAGACTAATGCTGCCAGGACAGGATTCATCAAAATCAGGATGATCAATCAAATTTTAACCGATACAAACTGTCAGGACATTCTATCGTGAAACCGGTCATCGTTTCATCCCTACTGACATGATAATACAACGACAAAAATCATATCAATAGGTTTTACACACATTTGATGAAGCACATTATATTTCACTTACCAACTATCATCGACATCTGTGATTTTAAGACAGTTTTTCAAACTTTCAGTCAGACTGTCTATCTGAAGACTGCAGCTACAAATAAAAAAACAAAATTAAAGAGTAAATTATTCCCTTTCTTTTTGTATGTATGTAAAAACAGTAGAGATGTCTGCATTCATTTTGTGACAATATTAATTGCATTCTAGAGCTCCTCTGAAACTATTTGTGTATGATGGGCATCTACCTGAGTCCTGAACGCAATGACAGCCAGCTCATGTCATATGATTCAACATCCACTGGAATTTGTAGAGTCTCCAAAATCTAAAAACAATTAAAAATAAATATAGCAAAAATTTGAGAGAAAGTAAAATATGCAGTGTTGCCTCAGAAACAGAAAATGTCTTATTTTAAGATGTATAGCAAATACAAAAATTATAATATGATATATACATACAGTCTCTGAAATAAGTCTGATAAAATGTTTGCTTGAGGAGGAATGTGGAATAAACGAAAAAAAAAAAAAGCGAAAATCATTTCAAAATGTGTCTGCTGTTAATATTGTAAAATACATACGTCACTACATTTAACATTTAGCCTATTTGCTCTTGCAAAACATTTAAGACCAAGAAAAGCACACCAGGGAACAAAGATTATAATAAAATTACACTTCACACACACACAAGAGAAGTTTGAGCTTTCACAAAATTCAGAATTTCTAACTAGTAGCTACTATCTTACTTGCCTTAGTTCCTAGAATATAAAACTAAACTTAATAAATTAAGTAATTGAGATCATTTAACATTAAGCAGAACTCTGTATAGCATCACCGTGTCTAGGTTGCAATAGGTCTCCAGAGAAGGAACCTGACGAACGTGTCGAGCTTTCTGGATGGCTGTTTGCAGATCCTTTACCCGCTCTTCTATCCTCGTACACTCTTTCCAACCATCCGAGAAGAGATGATCAACAGCGTTCAATTTTGACACCAACATATTCCGTCTACAAATTCCACAAAGTCCATAATGAGAAGCATTATTTGCCAAGTCTGTGACCTATAAAACTCCGTAGAATGTTTCATCTCAGTTCGTGCCTATAAAAATTCTGTCCACATACCTTTTCATCAGAATGCTCCTTGCTTTAATAACGGCCTCATCAATTTCTCTGACAATTCGAGTTCTTTCTTTTTTCAGCTGAGCATGAATACCATCAGCAAGAGTCTTAAATGCACAAAACATAAGTTAAATACACAAATCAGCAATATTACATATCTCATTCAAGTTTTAAAATGACTGTGAAATCATGAATGACAAAAGATAATATTTAATATAAATGTATCTCTACACATTTATTATTAAAAAAAAAACGTGTGTGTAATCTTTAATCAAAAACAATGTCTCTCGTAACATCTCTTAACAAAAATAAGTTGCCCAACTGATTTCCATACAAGAAAATATTCCTACAAAATTAGGTTACAGAACTTTGTTTTGAAACAGTTTCTCATTTTACCTGGTGAAGTTTATCAAGTTGATTCAGGTTTTCCTCTGCTTTAGTGAGACCTTCATCCAAAACTTTAACGACATCTGGCCTCTACACACACACACACACACACACACACACACACTACTGAGCTCTAACCTTGAGCTGAGAATATTAAGTGAACCTGATCTTAATGAAAGAATGAGATTATACACATGGAAAGTGTGTGTACCCCTTCAGCATTCTCCTGTGTGTGAACAGCTGCATATGGCGGTGGGCTCTTTAACCTTTGAGATTTCCACCGGTCTCCAGAGTGCCTGCTGACAATAATGTTTATTTTGCGATTGCAATTTATTGAACCAATGTTTCACTAAAATATAGTTCTAAAAATATTATGAAAAATATACATAAAAAACATAAAATACAAATATTTGACATTGGATCACTAAAACTAAGTTGCTAAATACTCTTTCTTTGTGTTCATCCGTGCTGTATAGATGAGGCCAATGATTCTGCTGTCCAGCTCTAACCCATCAACTCCTTCCTCACCAATTAAGGTTTCCATCTATATTAAAACAAAAGAAAATACTTCTATAATTAACAAAAACAATTTCATATAATCCCATTCCATTCCGAGTATTTAATAAACAAATATTGCTGTTTCAGGAGCACTGCAAATCAGTGGGTTGAATCCCAAATTGTCAGGATATGATCCATTTTGTGAATTTATTATTTACAATAGTTTATGTGCTGGATGTATCATTTTAAGCTATTTCTCATGGCTCTTTAAAAATGAAATCCCCAACACCTAAAGACTACTAAGCACATGACATCACTACAGGCTCCAGAGAGGCACATTTCTTTAACATGTGAAAATTTATGAAAAAAACTTAATGCCATTTACTTTGAATAATATGGAGACTATTACTAGCCTGACTAGGTCAGACTTTCTACTTCTGCTAATTTCATTTTGCTCCTGTTGTCAGTCTGAGATAGCAGCCTATCTTTCAGTTTTCCACTGGCCTTCAGACGGCCGGCCAATCAACGAACAAAGGGCGGGCTGAGAACCATGAAGTAGACGCTAAGCGTATATATAAATTCATGTTTAATTAAGGAATAATTCTGAAGAACACCATAAAATAATTCTATCAATTCATACAGAGCTAGTATGAATTGCAGCTTATAGATACTGTACACAACCAGGTATCAGATCAGTACTCGGTATCGGAACATCTCCAATTATTATTATTATTAGTAGTAGTATTTTTAATTATTGGAGACGTAGTCAAATCTATTGTGCAGTAGCCTAATATAATTATTTCTGTCAATTTCTTTAAGTTACACCAAACTTTTATTTTGACGTGTTGCCATGAAGACTTTTGAGTTTCTGTGCGTGTATGATATGACGATAGTTTTTCTCAAATGTTGAATATTTGGGGGAGCATCAAGCATTTTGAGAAAATTACATATCTGACAATTCCATTGGTTCGTTTGTCCAGTCACAGAGACTGTCCTCCAGACAATATGGCTCAGGTTTTTCTATGTATCTTACTCTGTTTAGTGGCAGAAATGATTCTACGTAGGCCATACTGGGTTAACGACATTCTTTCAGTGAGGGGAAAATGATTGTTTCCCCCCATGCCATGCACCCAGCTATGACATGATATATAACAACCTAAGTCTATACTGTCACATTAAAATACTAAGCTTTACGTTAATCTTCTGACTTCAGAAAATAGAAACTTTAAGAAAATCTGCAGCTCATCCAGTCAAACTGACAGATAAAAATTATTTGCAGAAAGTGCAACTTTATGATTTGAAATTATTTGTTTCAGTCTTTTTGAGTGGAACTTCCCCAAACCGGAAGTACCTTCCATTAGTAGGCTCGTTAGGAAAAATGTGAATACACTACTCTTTACAAACGATAAAAGCATAGTCGGTGACGAGGGACTGTCAAGCCAACGTTAACGTTAGACAAGAACATTATAAAATGGAAGGGGGGCGTGTAACGCTATGCTTCTGCAGGGATGCCATTTTGGGCGAGGAAGAAACTGAAATTTAAGTCGTTATTCACTGACAATCTAGTTTTCCCCTGGCCTTTTTTCTCACCCATGTAGCTACATTACCTGACATTCCGGACACGTGATGCCTTTCTGAGGTGACTCGAGAGCGCGCAGACATGTGCTGCAAATGATATGACTGCACAACAGCACGTGCGGGAGATTCCCCACAGCTTCATCTTCTGAAAAATAAAAAGCATAGTCCACCAGACTAATAAACCCACAATATTTACATTAGATTTCGTAAACCATGACAAATACATAAATGCTTATCATAACGCTTTTCTTCAATCTTCAGTTCAGTCACGTTGGTTTCAAACATGCACGTAGGATCAGATAGTCGTAAAAGAAACGTAAAATACACCTTCGAATTATCATAACATTAAAGTTTTGTTTGTTACCGGGTAATGTATAGGATGCGCCACAGATTTGACAAGTCACCGCCGTCTCCGACATTTTCCACAGAACAAGGTTACTGTCTGTCAGAGAGTCTTCTCTGACTTGTCTGATGAGCCTGATGAGCTCGCTCGCCAATCGTCCAATCAGAATTTCTCATCACTGGGTGTGTCCAATCAGAGCTTTCGTTACTTTTGCATCGCTTGTTTCGATTAGAGCCGTTAAATATGACGGCTGTACGTGATTTCGATCACACATCTATTTTCTAATTGGCTCGTCTGATTTCGATGTGCCACAATCCAAAGTTCCCTTTCTGAGATGTCACCTGTTCGATTAAAAAATGTATTGCAGAACTTACTGTAAAAAAAAAAAAATGCTGTTTTCCCTTTATAGATTCCCTTCATATTTAATTTATCAAAAAGTCAGTTTTAGTAACCATTGTTTTAAACGAACAAAGATAAAAAAGAGGAAGAGTTAACCATGAAAAAAAAAAAATATATATATATATATATATATATATTTAATGAGACAAAGAGGTGTGCCAGAATATATTATGAGAATTCTGGTTTATATGCCCACCAGATGATGCAAGTAAAATGGGGCAATAAAGTCTCTCCACCTTTTGGGGTTAGCGATGGTGTGCGACCCGACAGGGATGAAGTACGTTTGTCCCCTGTTCTTTTTAATCTTTACATGGATGACTTAAATGCCTGAATGCCTGTAAAATGGTTGTATGTTTGGGAATATCTTAGTGAACCATTATACATGTATGCAGATGATCTTGTGGTTTTTAGCCCTATAGTACTAGTGCTGGACATCAACAGCTTCTAACCATATAGGCTGTTCTGTTTATGGACTTGAGCATGATGTATTATATAATGCTAGTAAGAGTGTTGTGATGATTTGCAGAACGAAGAATAACAAGAGTCTTTGTGAAAGTAAAATATATCTAACATTTCATAACTGAGCAAATGACAGATGATGAGGACACTGAACGGCAACGTCGCATGTTGTATATGTAGGCAGGCTAATATACTTTTTGCGTAAGTTTAGCTCTTGTTCAGACATCACTGTTTAAAGCATATTGTACACCACTTTATACTCCCCAGTTGTGGACAAATTTTAGAAGATCTAGCTTATGCATCAAGCGGACAATGACGTAATGAGAATTGTATTAAGGAACCCTATATGGAATAGTGCAAGTGAGATGTTTGTAAGTGTGGGAGTTAACACATTTAAAGCTGGAATCTTATGTACAAATTTATCTGCCGACTTCTAAAAATGAGATTATGGGTCTATCAAATGTTTAGCACTACACAATCAGTCTAAATTGTGGAAACACTAGGCCTATACTCTTGTATTTTTGTAACGCATTGATGTTTTATATTTATTAGTGTGTTCATGTGTATCTCTGTGAATTGAGGGGTTTTGATGATAACAGTGTGTTGCATTCTCTATATACATATACATTTCAAACTGATATAAATGGTAGGCCTATAGCGTTAAAATGCAATTGTCACAGTAAACTGTCACGTACAAGTGGGAACACCTTATATTCTAGACTTACCCTTTCAGACACGTGAAATTCTCTACACATTCTTTCTCCATCTCTTCTTTATCTTTGTACACAATTCCTGACAACGCCCTCTTTTCTTTGTTCTCTCTGTCTGATTACAT
Organism: Pimephales promelas; assembly: GCF_016745375.1. Next base: position 7,220,225 of record NW_024121266.1, on the reverse strand, counting down.
ATTTGCTTTAATACATTCAATGATTGAAATATCTGACATGTTTATACTGTATATCTGCTGATTTCAGAAGAATTTTTTGATGATAAATGTTAATAATTTTCACCAACAGGAAGGGAATTCTTCAAAACAATGATCATAGGTCACATATTGTTCTTTGATCTGACAGAGAAAACACTCTAATAGCTGTTTCTGATACAGTCAAAACAAATACAATTTTGTCACAGATGTGTGTAGCTTAAATATTGTCAGCTTCTGAATAAACTTTTTTTAAATTATTTATATCAATACAATTGCTTTGTCAGTGTTGATGTTGGCATTTTACTGCATTTTTTATTTCAGAGGACTGTGTTTTACTTTAGAATCAGTATAACAGGTCAGCAGAAACGAAGGCCTCATTTATCATTTATGAATTTTTTTTATTTTCTTTGCAAAAGTCAGACTTACACAATGCAGTAGTACAAACCGTAGCTGGACAAAATCAGAATACATAATGTACAGTCTGATGGAGTACAGTGAGGACAGGACGATTACAGTTTGATCAACTGTCAATCAAACTGGCGAGATCTGGTGAGAAAAGAGGATTAAGTTTGTCTGACCATTTACTCATCCAAATAAGGAGGGGGCAGGGTATGAGGATAAACTGGCTTAGGATTTACTATACAGAAATTTTCAATAGATTCTTCTGAAAATATTTGTCAGAATATCTTTTTTTCCTAAAGGCAAACAGCTATAATTGCAGAGAGTTGTTCCAAAAACTATAAACATGCTCTCCTCTATCAAAACAGCCATGTTGACAGACCTATATCTCATTATGTTCCAAGATCCCGCCTCCTAAATCCTCCCCCTGCTGCTCAGAGACACAGACATAATCTTCCATCTTTCAGAGAGGAAAGGCAAATACATTGCTCTGATAAATCAACGTGTGGAGCTTGTGAAGAGAACAGGACAGCTGAACACACCACTGGATTTTGTATTTCTTCCTCTCTAAAAGGACAGCATTAAGTGAGGATTACCCCAATAGGGCAGGTGATGATATGGAAGCATTGATCTGATCAGTCCTCTAAATCACCTCCACAATCCTTTTACTTGGATTTTGACTATGGGACCACTGCATGAACCAGGAGGGCAGAAGAGAAGCCGAACCAAAAGTTGTGGGGAATACCAGCACTCCGCCGTAAGTAAAGCAATAAACTGTACGCCGGTGTTTGGCTGTATCATCAACGATCATATACCAATACTGCAATGAGAAAAGTTATAAATAAAGGTAAACTAATAATGCAGCGTGCATAATGACATTGATGTGTTTTATGACCATCACATTGTTTTGCTAGATCCATTCACAAGCTCTGATGCACAACTGAATCTTCAGATTTGATTGTAAAGTTGAACAAAAGTGTATATTGAGTGTATAAGTGTATTGTCACCTCCTTCAAAAACATATTTTGAAGAATTAAGTTGCCCATTGACTTAATAAAGCTGTGTATTGGTCTATTTAGTCAGGGGTAATACACATTAATAAAACATATAGAATTTTACAAAGTGCAAGTTTTAGCCAAATTGTCTAATTTTCATTAACTATTAAAGTAATAATATCAGACCAAAAGCCCTGTAGTGCTTCGACATTCACGACGGTGCCTTGGGTCGGCTGCTGATTAAAAAATAAAACTTTTAAAAAATCAATAACAATAACCATAACTTATCCTACAGTATATATAAACATAAACTTAATAATAATTGAAACAATAAAGTATATTGCCTAATTTAGAAATTATCTGAAAAATGCAATCTGGTTTTCTGGTTCTGGTTTGACAAAAATGCAATATCATCCACACATAGGCTACAATATCATCAACCCATTGTGCTACACAAATTATCAAGCTTCACAATCTTCTTCCACTAAAAAACTAAGCAAATAAACAAATGGCCATGTTTCATTTTAGTTACTCAATATTAGCTTCTTGTTTATTAAAATATTATATAAATATAATCAACACTTGCAAATCAACACTTTTTTACATAAAAAAAAATTCTGCGGTCATAAAACTGAATATCAGCATGCATGATTAACCATGTGTTATGCAATGCTGGTTATTACTCTTTTTCTTTTATTGTATTAATTGCTCTTTCTTATTCTTTCTTTAGAAGTCCTCTCAGCGCAGACAGTCGGCTCCCTCTATTATTCTCAGCAAAGCCCTTACAAAGTCAAAACCTGTCTCCAGGTATGATACAACGCTTTATCTCCTGAACCTCTTTCCACAATATCACATCACAATCTTTGAAAACTAAAAATGTGTATATAACGCATATGATTAAGTAAACATATCAGACTGCATAGCCATATATTATTTTCTCAGTAGGCAGTTCTAGCACAATGTCACAGTCAGCGCTTGTGTGCATGCAAGAGGTTTCTGAATAGATTTGCATTTTTAACACAATGAAGAGATGCTACCAAAACCAGACTGTGTGTGGTCTCACAACCAGCATCTGCACGTGTGTGAGTGTGTGAAAGAGAAACGCAGAGAAACTGAGTTGTCTACCGTCAGACAGGTTGTCTACTTTTGTCTAATGTTCAGCTGCAACACTAGAGTAAATTTATCAATCAAGCATGTAAAAGAGCATTCAAGTCATGTTTAATTACAGACGGATCGATAAAGTGAGCGTGTTTTCTTTAGAAAACATTGACGGGATGATGTCTGGCCATGGGAAATTGTCTGTATTTTGTGTGTGTTTTCAGTAGCCTAATGTCCGTTTTTCTCTCATGTGTGTGTCAGGGATTGTGTATCTCAGGTTAGCCATGACACTTACGCCCTGATCCAGTCTCTGCTCACTCCAACAAGAAAGCTCATTTCCCAAAGCAATGTTCTACTACAGACAGGCCTTCAGACCCAGGACAGATGCCTCATCCTTTTCACAGATATACTCATCATCACCAAGCCCAAGTATGGATGAGGAAAATAATACACTGAGGAGAAATCTTTTGTTGTTGTTGTTGAAATGCATATAGTTTCCAAACTTTTGGGTCAGTAAGTTAAAGGGACACGCCATTTTTTTTTTTCATATTAAACTATGTTTTTCCCTTAACTAAGACGAGTTGATACATACCTCCCTCGTCAATCATTCTGTCTCGCAGCGAAACTTTGATAGCACTTAACTTTGCCCAGTTCATTGCACTTGCTGTGGTATTCTGCCATACATTCTTGTTATCGACTTTATACGCTTAGAAAAGCGCAATGTTTTATTTTGTGTCACCATTCTTGGTCGAGTTACACTATTAGTCTAACTGTATTTAAATAGGGAAAACGTGGAGGTGTTTGGTCGCTTCTCTGCTTGGATCCTAATGAATGAACTGGGCTAAGCGCTATTAAAGTTTCGCTGCAAGAGCGATTTAGTGCACACACTAAGATGAGAGAAGTATGTATCAACTCATCTTAGTTAAGAGAATATGCTACACTGTGTAACTCTTAGCTAAAAACACATAGTTCTTTCAAAAATATATGTGCTCATTAAATATTATTTACTTCGTTCAAGTAATAAAGTATTCTCGTAAGTGTATAATATGGCATTGAAAATACATACAGGTAAGGGGTTCTAATGTCGGTCGCCATGTTGCCCCTCCATCTTAAAAGTACATTAGCCAAAGAGGGACATACCCGTTAATTCAAGCTTCGCCTTTCGTGTTTACGTTACGTAACACTCATGGACGAGGTCCAACTGGAATCCATGTTAATCTTGGACTACATTGGCCACCGTAGGAGTTAAAACGAAATCGGAATTGAGAGGAACAGAAACTAATATTCACTGGATGGTCATATATCTTTTCACCACTAGATAGAGGTAAAAATCACACAGTGTAGCTTTAATATGAAAAACGGCGAAGTACCCCTTTAAGAAATCACATACTTACAAGGATGCAAGGATTGGACTACAGTAAACAGGTTTTCTATTTGAATAGTATATTTTACATTATATTTTGAATAGTGTAATTTATACAGGTGATGCAAAGCTGAACTCTCAGCATCATTACTCCAGTCTCTCAGAAATCTTTGTAGTCTGCTGATTTGGCAATTAAGAAACATTTCTTATTATTATAATGCTGAAAACACTGCTTAATATTTTATATATATATATATATTTTTGTGGAAACCTTGATACTTTTTTTTCCAGAATTCACAAGTTCAAAATAACAGCATTATTTTAAAATAAAAAGAATACATTATACGATAACTTAATCTATTTTACTTTTTAGTCTATTTCTATATTTTTGCTTGATGAAGTATTAATTTCTTAAACAACAACAACAACAAAATATACTGAGCCCAAACTTTTGAGTGTACAGAGCTAAAAAATGAATGTGGATGGAATAGTTCTGATAATTTGGTCTTATATTTTAATTTGACATGCTTTTTTTTTAGGTCGGTAATGCAGGTGAAGCAGAAGGCGTGTGTGCGCGTGAGTGAGATGTGGACTGCCAGCTGTGTGGATGAGGTGTGTGAGACCATTACTGATTCAGAGAGGAGCTTCGTCATGGGCTGGCCAACTTACAACTGTGTGGCTACTTTCAGGTACACACACACACACACACACACACACACACACACACACACACACACACACACACACACACACACACACATGATTTTGCTGGTTAAAAATTGTTTGTGTGTCTGTGTGTAGCACTTCAGAAGAGAAAGACAGGTGGCTATCTCTCATTGAAAGGTCAGTTATTGTTATTTTAGGCCTACTTATTTTACTTTACTTTAGAAAATATATAATATAAATATATAATTCATTATAATAATACAAAAAAGAAATAAACAGTCTTGTATCCAAATTTCTCTCCACCCTTTTTTAATAAGTTGTATAAAAGAAGAGAAAATGTGTGACGATCCAAAGATGATTCCACTCAAAATATTTGCAAAGGATGTTGGGAACTGTGCATATGTAAGTAGTAATTGTCTTGTGCTCTTAAAAAGATGTGTTGTAGCTTTAATGTGTAAATGAACGAGAATTCGATTTTGTCTCTCTAGGCGAAGACTCTTTTGATCAGCAACACAGACTGTACCTTTGATGTCATCAGCACAGCACTGAAACAGTTTGGTCTTTCGGTAAGTTAACACAATTATAATGAGAAATAAATGTCTAATTATTATTGGTGATTTATTATTTAACTTATTGATTGATTTTGTCTTTGTACACAGGGTGGAATAAAAGATTATAAGTTATGGGTATGTTCAAAACAAGATGAAACCCCATACCCCTTAATTGGTAAGATTTTTGTTTTTGTAATTCTTATTTATCAAAGCAATCAAACATTTTAACCAGATAAAAATGTGATAATTTCCTGCACAGTGGCCTACCTGTTTGTAAGGGGCTGTTTGTTCCACCAGGTCATGAGTTTCCTTACAGCATAAAGATGAGCCACATTCGCCTGTTGCAGCAAGATGCAGTGACATCCTCCTACAGCCAGATGGCGCTTGTGCCTATTGATGCTCACTGCCAGTTCTTCCTGAGGCCTAGTCACAGTCAAATAAAAAACACCCTCACAGGTGAGATATGGCCACCATACTACTTGTTCAGTTTCTTTTAGTATGCTATAGTATATTTTTGCATGAATGAAATAACCAACTCTATTTTACTTATTGAAAACAGTATTTTTAACTACTGTGAGGATTTCCCTCAGCAGTAATGGCAGTCTATCAGCCCACACATCTATGCCAAAATAAATAAAGTCTGACCATTAACATTAAGCCATATATTCTACAAATACCTACATTATGGAATAGATTTGGCTTCAAATCAACAGCTTGTTCCCCATCAAATGTGTTCTGATACTCACCTATCCCTCACCCCCAAATCTAACACATATACACAATGTTTTGAAACATAACTGCTTCTTTTCTTGCTGGCCAATCTTGCCTACATTTCTCCAAGCAGAGCAGAAAAGTAGCAGGAGGAGGATGTCTCTTATTAGCTGGGCATTTAAACGAGGCCCTGGCGTTGAACAGGCTGTCCAGTCAGAATCGCCCGCCCACACCATTACTCTGGCTCCTGGTCATCTGTTTGGTCGGCCGCTCAGTGAAGTGATAATTGACAATACCCTGCCATCACCCATTATGGTAGGTACTGTATGTACTGAAAACCCTCAAATTTTTAGCAGTTAGAAAGGAAATGGGTATACCATACTGTATACCATTATTATTAAGGTTGGAAAGAACTAGAATAAGAAAAGTTCTTATTACTGTAGCTTATGAAAAATCTTTGAAAACAATATTCATATAATTACAATAATTTACAATAACAGACAGTATTAAAACAATAGTATTAATAGTAATAAAACCGCCTGCTGTTTTTAAAGGATATGCTGAAGTGTTTGTGCAATGAGGGGGCTGTGACTCGTGGTATATTCCGGCGCTCTGCCGGAGCGAAGGTCTGCCGAGAACTGAGGAAAAAACTGGATTCTGGTCACTATAGAGAGCCACTGAGTGGAGAATCTGTACTGGTTATCGCTGCAGTGTTTAAGGTAAATAAGGGGAAGGTGTAAATGTATGTATGTAGAATACTGTTCAAATGTTTGGGGTGTGACTGAAAGAAAATCATGTATGCTTACCAAGGCTACATTTTAAAAAATACAATTAAAACAGTAATGTTGTGAAATATTATATTACAATTTACTACAGCTAAAATTCAGCATCATTACTCCAGTCACATGTTCCTTTAGAAATCATTCTAGTATGCTGATTTGGTGCTTAACAAATAGTTTTTTTTTTTTCATTCTTTGATGAAGAGCATTCTAAAAGAGCTAGAAATTTGTCAAATTAAATTAAATGACTTTACAGTCACAATTGATACAATTAATGCATCCTAGCTGAATAAAAAGTATTACTTTCTTAAAATAAAAAAAAAAAAACCTGCTGACCTCAAACATTTGGACATTATTGTAACTCAAGAATAAACATTGATTTTATTTTATGGCAACTTTGTGTTTCATATCTGTGCATCTGATTGGTAGGATTTTTTACGCAATATACCTGGCAGCCTGTTGTGTGAGGATCTCTATGAGCAATGGCTTCAAGCAGTGGAGCAACATGGAGAAAGAGATGGTCTCATGACAGAGAGGAACATGGTTCAGGAAGTTCAGAGGTAATGTTCTAGTATTACTAGATTAGTTTTTGTAATGCTAGTGTACTCAGTTAATAAGGATAAAACCTTGATAATGATGGATCAGGGCCATGATTATTACTGCACACTTTAAGCAGATTAAATAGCCAAATTTTTTAGTAGCCAATTTCCTGTAGACTGTGTATGTTTTATTTTAGATGTCTTGATTCTGCCCACATTCACAGGCTTGTTCAGCTCTTGCCTAAAGAGAATGTCCTGCTGCTGAGAAACATCATTGCGATGCTGTACCATATACAGCTCAGTGCTGAACACAACCAGATGAACTCTTTTAATCTGGCTGTGTGTATAGCACATAGCTGTCTGTGGAATAGCAATCAACAATCTCAGGAAAAAGACGTCAAAAAGGTGAGCGTGCTTTATCCAATTTATTATAATATTTGGGGAGTACCGCTTAAATCGTCATCATTACATTTCAAAGAATATAGGAAAATGTAAATGTAATAGCAAACTGAATCTGTACACAGGTGTGTGACCTTGTGCGTGTCTTGATTGACAACTGCTGTGTGCTGTTTGGGGATGAAATTATAAACCTCTTAAAAGATTTGACTGAAGATAATAGAAGCATCCATGGATCAGGTTACTATAAATACAATCATACTTCACAATCACATACACACCAATACAAAACTACACTATAATGTTTTGTCAGTCTAAAAAAGTGCTTTAGCTAAAGTAAAGTAAATAATATTAGATAATATGACTAAATCACCCTGGAAAAAAAAAAAAAAAAGATTTAACACTTGTTTAAAAAATAAAATAAAACTAAAAACTTAATTAAATTCTTCATTAAAAAATATGTTGCATTTATTTAGATGTGCATTATCAATGTTACAAATAAAAACAATGTGGTGTTTAAAGCATATTCTTTACCCAGTGTTATTTTAGAATTGTAGAGTTCAGATGCAAAAGCCTCTAAATGCCATTTGAAATTTTCTTCTTTAATGATGATTTTTATCAAACTTGTATATTTAAGTTCAGTAATTTCACTTAAATAACAATTATTAGGTAATTATCATTGCCATTTATGTGAAATCACTGAACTTAGATATACAAGTTTGATAAAAATGATCATTCTAGAAGAAAATTTCAAATGGCATTTAGAGGCTTTTGCATCTGAACTCTTCAATTATTTATTAACAATAATTTGAATGAGCTTTTTTATATTTTAATTTAGGGTTTAATTTTTTTTATTAGTTTTACTTTTTTCTAGTTTGCTTTTATTTATTTTAGTTTTAGTACATATTTTTAACACTTAAGACCTGATCAAGGGTCAAATCAGTTCAAAATAACTACTTAAAAGTAAGACGTATTTACATTTCTTTTCTCTTTCCGCCTCTAGTTGGGTCCCTGCAGCAGATGTCAGACTCAGGTTATGAGAGTCTCAAGAATGAGGTAAATACTGACACGGAGGATATTTCTAAGACCCGTCCTCTTAAAGACAGTCGTAGTATGGACTCACTCATGTCACTGAGTGATTGTGACCTTGAATGTCCAGAAAACAACCTGCCGTCTCTCAACCCACTGGCAAAAATCAGGAACTTTACACCAGCTGCGCGTCAACCCCAATCCCTTCTATTACACAGGCACTCCATGCCTGCAATTGATTTGATTTCTCATGAGCAGAAAGAAACCTCAGAAAGTGGAAAATATCAAGAGTTTGAGAGACCTGATGAGGTCAATGAGAACACAATTTTTTTGGAACACAACTTCAAGCAACTGAATTTCAGGAGAGAAAAACAAAGTTCACCGAGCTCCAGTGTATCATCCCCAGTAACGTCACCAACAGTCTCATCTGTGAGTTCAATGGACAATCCCTTTTCTCCTCAGAGCTCTCCAGCCAGAGGACAGTCTGATTGGCTTGCTCTAAACAACACAGATTACCAACACACAATCACCTCGCCGAATGAGAAACAGTGTCAAGCACATCATCAGAAGAACGTTGCTGAAATTGAAGGGGGTTTACAGCCAAAAGTGACCAAAAATCCTCCTTCTTATCAGCAGGCCTTACAACAGCTGAATAGAAAACTATTCTCACAGACTCCCACTCGAATGCCTGAGAAAACCACAGGGCAGCTACATAAAGGAAAAGGGCCCACACACGGCCCTTTAGGAGACCACCAGGTGTCCCCTGCTCCTCAGACCTTCAGGTTTGTGGATCAAACCAAACCAGAAGAGGAGGTCAAGCCACCACAGAGTGTGTTTTATGGACAGAGCTGCAAATTGACACTGCACAGTGTCAAGAGACAGAACGCAGGTTGGAAGTCTAGCAAAATCAATGGGCAGCAGTTGAGGTTAAAAGCGCTTGATTTGCACCCCTCCTCCAGGAAAATAGCTGGGGATTGCCTTATGGATACTTCCCCTCTCGGAGAGGGGCTGACAGACAACCAGGATATTGGGAGAGGCCGCAGGCTCAGCTGTTGCAGTAGCAGTCAGTGGGTTGTGTGAAGCCAATTGGAACACTTGCGTTTAGAAACAGCACAAACACTGGGACACCAACTAATTATAATAACCTGTATTTTCTTATAATCAACAGTAACATGCTCCATATTACAGAATTATTGCATTAGAGATATTTGAGATGTTTTGCTAATTTTTTTTATTTAATTTTTGTTATCCTAAGTAAAGCTTTTTTGAGCCTTTTTTGTAAATATTCATGAGCATATTTTAGTAATATTCATGATCATAAGAACAATATGCATGAGATTGCATTTACTTAAAATAACCTGATGAAAGTGAAACTTAAAGGTGCTTTAAGCGATGTCGGGTGACGTGATTTCTTGTTGACGTTTAAAGTATTTTCAAACAAAACGGAGGCTAGACCCTCCCTCCTCCTCATCCGCACTGACCCCCAAACCCCACCCCCAGGGCCTTCTTGTCAGCTATTGGCTGGAACAGTTTGTTATGTTTCGTGGAGCGGGTTGCCGCAGTTTGTTTTTGTTGCCATTTGTGGAGCCTGAGTTGTCTGCATAGATCGCGTTTTTTTACAGTGTGTTCAGGGGACCGGCAGCTAGCGGATAGTGAGGAGATGTTTGCTGTATGTGACAAAAAATGTTTTGGCCTAAAAAACGTGTGACATCGCTTAGAGAACCTTCAAGGATTTAGACACAGAACACTCACAGAATTACATAGGGATATATAAGCCATTTTGCTTGCTGATCCTAAAAAGACGAATCCCACGTTTCTGAGGTCCAAGATGATTTCATATCAGCTGATATTCGTGCGCATTACAATGCCTTGTAAAAATAACCATACGTTTTTACTGTAATAAAAATAAATTGTAAATACAATATTTTATTGTTCTTCAAAGAATACCATTTCAAATAGAGCTAAAGTACCTTTCATTTTTGTACTTTCTTTTATAAGTACGACTGTAAATCTTATTAAAACTAGTAATCCCATCTCAGTGTGACCTCGTTTATTTTTCAGCGTGAGTGTTCCGACATATTTCGGCTTGATATTTCACATTCTCGATGTGCTCATGTCAACGTTCTTTAACACACAAATATAACTTTGAAATTATTTGGATGTTTTGTCAATTCTAAGATATAATAAGTACTTGAGGATGATGTTACAGCTTTCAAAGACAAAAACAAATTAGACAACTTAAAAAGTTAAACATCTAATTTATTGCAACAAATCGATTACAATTATATCTGCATTCAAAACGTATTCCAACAAGATGCTCCCAGCTCTCATTGTCACACAAAGAATTGCAGAATCTGCACAATTAAAAAATGACTATCACTAAATTATAAAAACTACATACGGCAGCAAAGTAAATAACATTAAACGATAAATGTTATCATTTAAATTGTAGGTTTCTGTTAAAATTGTACATATTAAAATATCTGCTATTAAAGATATTTCCATATTGCAGTGTTATTGAGATATGCTGGGCTTTATTTAATAGATTATACTTTGGGTGGGGCTGTGGAGGACTCTTTTTCACTGTCAACTCGAGCATCAGATATCACGTCTGGCACCCGCAGAATCATCCCATCTAGTTCCTTCCTCAAACACACCTGGCAGCCCAGACGAGATCTAAAAGACATGCATGCAAAAAAGAAACTCTTCAACAAAGACCATGTTGTTATGTTGGGCAGGAAATCCAAACGCTTACCCATCATTCAGGCCACATGGCTTATCATTTAAAACATGCAAGTACTAGCCAACATTAGCTGCTTCCATGCATTTCTCTCGATAGGCGCATACACTATACCAAAGTTATAAAAACTACGCACGTAAATGGAGCAAAGCTGGATGAAAACTAAACTAGAGGTAATCCGGATTTCATGGAAGGAGAGCTAGATTGCTTACAGAGAGGCCTCAAAAACTGCTAGATCTGCATACTTTTCAACCCTATTAGAAGAAAATAAACATAATCCTAGGTATGAATTTGAAACTCTCTATATTTGTTACGGCGAAATCACAAAACCTAATGCACAAAAAAAAAAAAAAAAAAAAAAAAAAGTGTCTCTGCTTGATATACATCCAATAATAAAAAAAAAAAATTGGTTTTGATGAGGAAAATAAAGTATAGTACTTGTGCGGATTAGAACCCAGAACCTCTGACACACTTGGCAAAAGTTCTGCCTCTGGACCATTAAAGTACATGGGGATAATAATCGGATCTATGCATTTAATTCACCACTAACAACATGTATTAGATCTCATTAAATGACAAATTAAACACAAAGTACTATTGTATACTATGTAACACATCACGCCAAGTCACGCTCAGTGTGAGTGGTATTCAAATACAAGTACGTTAAATACAAGTACTCCACATCGACTCTAGGGGGTCGCTGTTTGACAAATGGAATTCCTGCATACTGTCCCTTTAATAAACAAACTACAGCTAGTTCAAAATGCAGCAGTACAAAACTGTCATTTTAAAATCATATCTCCTTTTATTCAACAGAAATGCCTGGGGTTCACTCACGTGTCTGTAAGCCCATAAGCCAAGTCCAGCATATCCATTTCCTCATCAGAAACAGGTCCAAGCTTCTTATAAACCGCTTCCTCAAAAATAAGGTGGCATGTAGAGCAGGCCAAAGTTCCCTCACATGCACCTAGTTCAAAAACCCAAAACAGACACACAAACATATTAACCAGCTAGTAACACTCACAGTACTTAAATTTATCAGGTGACAAGCATTAAAATTCTTTTCCAGGCTAAAGGAGTAGCTGTTGACCTCGTTTACCATTAGATCTGGACATTCACAAAGTCAACACAGCCCTGTTTACACTGAGCAAATCATTTTTACGTTTTTATGCAGTCACATATGTTTACCTTTACTATTTTTTTAACAAATATTTTTACACTGTCCAATATTCTTTAATATCTTACCAAACCCATCAATATCTAGATCATGGTTGACCACGACATCAAGTAGTGAATCTCCAGTTGATGCTTTCACCGAAATCCTTTTTCCATCACGATTTAGGAAGTGGATTGTCACCTTCTCTTCAGCCCTGCACAGAGACATTTTTATGCCTTAAAATGAAAAGATGAAGACATCAGCACCAATTTATCATCATAAGAAGTGCTATATGAAAAAACCTACAACAATGATTTGTTGCATCACTAAGCTCCTTTCGCTGAAAAATTGGACCAAACCGTTTGTTGTAGTTAAACAGACCATTGTTAAAGAAGCCAAGGGATTTCCCTTGAAATGTAGATCCCTGAAAAATGCACACTTTTGAATAAAAATTGGCTTTGAACAACCTACATTAGGATTGATTGTTATTCTGTTAAATTAACAAATATTAAAAACAAAAACCATAGTTATAGTTCTGTTTCATTCATACTTTCCTGTTGTGCCGCTGTTCTTCATATTCAGTAAATTTCAGTAATAGTTTCTAAGCTGAATGGAATAAATAATACCGGTAGTCATCTATGGTTCAAAGCACAACTACAACAACACCCTAAGCATGAATTCAACTAAGCCCTGAGAAAAGACAATTATGCATGAAGGCTTAAACAAAATGAGGGGATAGGGTTTGATTTAGTCTTCAGCAGGCAAAAGAAGATATTTTGAAAAAGTCCATTCTGCACTGTTTTGTAGTAATACAGTAGCCTTTATACAATGGAAGTTACCATACAAATATATAAAGCGCACACACACGTACGTACGTTAACACTCACCCTACTTTATTTCTTCATTAAGAATGTCACACAAACAATTAAAAAATATTTGTACACAAATTTTTCGCAGTTAAAATGTTCTGTAATATTTAGAGGTTTCTTAATCGCATTCAGACACGGAGGTTACAATTTTCATTTGTTATGAAAAACTCATGATTTTATGAAATGAGACTATGAGAAAGAAACCAGTGTTAAACAATAGACAAGTATCTAGGCCACATAATGTTTAGGCCACATAATGATAAACTGGTTAAAGGTTTGGATGCTTTTTCTTTCTTTTTAAAATTGTTTTATTTATTTATATATTTATCTATCTTGTTTATCAAAACCAATTAGTTAAAATAATTATATTAACTATGAATAATTAATATTATGTTAATTATGATCAATATTATTATAATTTAAATAACTGTTTTCAATTTTAAAATGGAATTTATTCCTGTGAATTTTCAGCATCATTACTCCAGGATTTAAAGCCACATGATCCTTTGAAAATGATTATAATATCCTGATTTAGTACTCAAGAAACATTTCTTCTTATTTTTTATCAATGTTGAAAACAGTTGAGCTGCTTAACATTTTTGTTGAAACGTTCTGCGGGATCATTAGTGTTTCAGGATTCTCTAAATAGAAACTTGTGCACAGTAGTGTAGATGTATGAATGACTGTTTTATAGCGTTTCCCTGAACTATGGTCAAGATTGTAAAATATTTCGCAATCTTCAGTTATCAATGCATCAGCCACAACAATAGTCTACATTCTTAAAACACCAGACCTAAAGATGAAAATTAGAGAAGGATAGATTACATAAAAAGTCAAGGTAAGTATACAATAAAATAACACTATTATTTCTACTGTGGCACACATACTCAATAAACTAATGACCCAATAGCCTTGGCCCAAAAAAACAGCTTAACAACTTGATGTTCAACCTATTACATAAACTGGAAAATACAGTGAACCCAAAAAAATCTCTGAATACTACAGACGCACTTAAATACATGTATATGGATATATATATATATATATATATATATATATATATATATATATATATATATATATATATATAGTCTTGTATTAAGTTATTTGAGGTCACATGTGGACCATGTCCAAACTTGCAATAAATAAATAATCTTCCAAAAAAAAAAAAAAAAGAATGTCGCTGTATACAATAAAAATCATATAAAGATATAAAATATCAAACCAAGTGTCAATGCAAACAGACCACTCAAAGCATATTTGACCCATGTTGTCAATGACTTTTATCCAACTGATCTCAAGGTCATTTTATAGATAGTATAGCCTAATCAGTCCTTCTCACGTTCAAACAGCTGTCCTGATAGCACACATCACGAATAAGTTTATTCATTTTTTTAGAGTGTTTGCTCATCTGCAATACGTCTATAGGACGTTACCTTTCAGATGTAAAAAGACTTTTAGAAAATATCTTTAAGATGTTTCTGATTTAAATATGATTAAAAAATTATTTAAAACTAACATATTAAAGACTTCTATCAGATGTTAGTAAACAGTATGCTTTCCAGATAAAGTGATCTACGTTCGCTATCCGGTAAACATAAACTTAGTTCATCACATTATGAACATGTCCTATTACATTTTTTTTTAACACTGTACGTTTGCATTTTCAACACAATATTTATTGTTTTATGATCTGAACCATAAGAAGCTGATTGGGGACATATTTTGCTTGACAGACGTGCAACTCGTTTTGATATTATCTAAGGACGTCCAAACGTTATGCAAGCGAGCCACACACTTTTGTGGACACTGTAACGTTAGGCTACACTAAACATCATTGCTGACAGAGAAAGATTGGAGTCGATATCTGTGTCAAATTACCATTTTCTTACCTTAGTGAACTGGTGAATGTATTTATTCCTCTACTGTGTGCGTTGCTCTCGGTCACGCATTGAGGAAATACTCTCGTTTGACTGAATGTCTGTTGTGCCGCTTTACGCATAATAGCCGCTCGCTGGAGAAACACTCTCAAAATACATGCCGACATTGTAATATATTTTGTTGACAGAACGCAGAATAACTAACTATCACCGTTGCAAATGTGATAGACTGAAACTTTCGACTAGTCTTTATATGCGGCGGAAATATATCTGTTCAGCTGTGACGTCAATTTGTATGCCAACCCGGAAATAATTCGTCAGTGTGTTATAGATATCCATAATACAGGCTTTATTTATTTTAAATGCTTGTAAAAAATAAAATAAAAATAAATCAACAACAATTATTGTCATTGTCATAACATGAAGCAGAGTCCTTCAGTCCAGATTAAGTTCCTTTAGTCATTTTAATCCAAAATCCTTAAACAGCCACAGTTCTGATAGCTTTTAAGTTTTCTGAGAACTCAATAGATTTATAATTTTTCATTTCATGTTTAAATCTTAAAAAAGGGATTGCATTTAGAAAATTTACAATTGTGAATGTGAAATTTAGCTAACAGAAAAATAAGGTTTATAAAATTTGTTTTACTGATATCACTTTTTTACTAGTATCACTTTTCTTTTCACATTCATGAAAACGAATCGGTTACCTAACGTAATCTCGGTTCTCTCTAGATGAGGGAACGAGTATTGCGTAAGCTAGTTTAGGCTACGGGAAAGATTAATCTTTTCTGAGAAGTTGAAGCCAAAAAAATATCCTATAATTTGTATCCATTGCAAACGCAGTTCAACCATAGACAGTAAAAGGAGTTCAACAACTGCAGCAGACCATGAGCGGGCTAACTAGCAGCTCATTGGTTCGCTCAGGAAGAACTGCTTCAGCCTATGGGAGAACTCGGCTGAACTCGCGGCCGATGAGAAGCTGACACGCTCTCATCATTACTTCAAAGCCCGTCAAAAAGAGCGTGGCTTGAGTCTCCCGAGTCACGCTGTTTAACTGGTTATCATGAAAGAAGCGAGAACGTTAGTAGCGCGTTCCCTTCCCTCATCTAGAAAGAACCGAGGTTACGTTAGTTAACCGATTCGTTCTCTTACGAGAGGTTCTCTCGTATTGCGTAAGCTAGCTTACGCTACGGGAACACCTGGTCAACGCCGTGCGCGCTAAGCATCCACTGAATGAGTCCCGGGCGGAGGGGATCGCGGGGGACCCTTATGAGTGGGAATATATGTATGTACGTGTGATAATGAAGGCCAGGAGAGCGGGCCAGTGATAGTCTAGTACATAAGCACGTAAAGGAAGAACAAGCGGCAAGGCAAGTTGTGTGAGTGTGTCTCCCAAAATAGCGCAGCTCAACCAGAAGAGCTGAGTGAGCTCCGGGAACCAAGTAGTGCGGGGCTATAAGAAGCAACGAGTATTGCGGGCGAGCTCCGTATCCATGTACTTCGTGAACGTACGGGGTGCGAAGGATAGGCCGAACGGAAGGACGGTGTATTGATAAACCTGGCCGTCGAAGGCGAAACGTAAGAAAGGCCTGTGACGGGGATTTATCTGGATCTGAAAATGGCGTCTTTCAGATCTAGAGAGATGAACTAGTCCCCCTGGCGTACATGCGCGAGGAGTTTCTTGACTGTAAGCATTTTGAACGGTCTCCTCGTGAGCGCTTTGTTCAAAAATCTGAGATCTAGGATCGAGGCCGCCGTCTTTCTTGAGGCCAGGAAAACAACGGCCGTAAAACCCCGACTCGCTCATAGAAGGTGGAACTCTCTCTATAGCCCTTCTGGACAAAAGCGATGCTATTTCTGATCGAAGCGTGTTTGCTGCTTCTGAACTCACTGTAGTTTCGAGCCGCGCTCGGAAGCGTGGAGGGCGGCGACGGAACTGTAACAGATGTGCTTACATTATACATTATAGTGCTTAACACACACGGGGAGATTCCCGGAATAGCTTCCCACGCTTTGAAGCGCGACGCTAGCGGGTGAATGGCTATATCGCCCTGATCGCTGCACACAGCGGGCTGAACACGCGCGTGTGGGCGCGCTTAGTGTTTGTGGCAACGGGTCTTGAGACTTGGGACTAGGAGAATTTATGGGCCGTGTAGCGGGCAGAGGGGAGACGCGCTTATGCTTTCTGGGTGCTTCTCATTTCTTATTTGTGCATCCTCGTTTCCTTCCCTTGCTTCCTTTCCTTGCGTCTCAGCTTCACCCCCTGTAGGACGCGAGGGAAGGAAGCGAGGAAAGGAAAGGAGGACAGAGGAATCGAATAAAAGCTTTTTTATATACATTGGAGTACTTGATGACTCGAGCTTCACTCCACACTGTCATCAGCAGCGCTAAAAGTATCTGCCCTTATGTTGTTGATGTTTGGTTATTTAATAAATTCATAATAAATAATAATAAAGATAGGCTATACTGTTAAAATATCTGAGATGTGTGGTTTATATAAACTGCAAAGGTAAAGTATAGATTAAAATGATTGTGACCGATGTGAAGGGG
Source organism: Pimephales promelas (assembly GCF_016745375.1). The sequence continues at coordinate 7,202,486 of NW_024121266.1, read as the reverse complement.
GAGAAGAATTGACACGTGAGTCACGTTTAGTCAATATAACAGTTCCGCGTAGGATGCACCTGTGTATCATCGCTTATGACTCCAGTCCTCAGGAAGCCTCCTATCTCCTCGACTCCTCACGGTGCAAGATGGCTGAGCTCGATCGGTTTCCGGGTCATAGGAGGGAGGACGGAGGAGCGAGGAGGGATATTGAAGCACCCACTGTCTCTGACACTCGGGCGGGCTGTGTCCGCTCTATGGGGGTGGGCTCTGAGAGATACACGGGACATGTGGTGCTTTTATGTATGGGTGAACACAGGATTGTGGGCACATTATCCACACAAGAGGCTTTTAAGCTCTTTTTAAGATTTCTCTGAGTCGCCGTGAAAACGGCGTTTTGGTGCTCTCAAGAGGGAAGAGACCGGCTTGTTTGTGGGGGTGTACACTGCTGTAGTAGCTAGAAGAGCAGGAACTGACAGAGGGCGAAGCTTTGACGGCGCCCCAGCCGCGGCAGGAGAAAGCCGTCGTTTTATCAGCTGTGCTAGGCAGACTTCGGTTGGTCGGGCTTCAGCGAGATCTTCGGTCAAGGCCCGCGGCGGCTGTCAGAGCGAGGGCGGCCGCCTTGCCTGCGCTAAGAAGACTGAGCTTGCTGAGCTGGGGCTCGTGCAGGAGGCTGGTCGCGTGAACGGCCTGCAGAAGAGCTAGCGCGAAGGGACAGACAAATTAATGGCCTGGGAGGCTCTCTGAACTGAAGGAAAACCGGTCGACGATCCTCGTAACAGCAGATCCGAAGAGGCCGGTTGGAGAAAGTGGCGCGTTGAGGAAAACAGCGCGTTCAGAATCATGTCGGCAATCGTGAGCCACAGATGTCTCTCAGACATACCCAGGGCGGCCATGCATCTCCCCAGGGCTTAAACAGCAGATTAACCGGTAATGGCGAGATCCGTTGCGCTCCATAATTCCGTACCAGATGGGGTGTTTTTTCCGCTCTTGTTCCACTCACGAAGGATATCGCTCTGAAGAATCTGGTGGACAGACAATGCAGCGCCGAGGCAGCCTGACCGGCGGCGGATTAATCGTGGGCGTTGAAGTTAGGGGTCGCTGTACAGGGTTTCGAAGGAAGGCTTGCGACTAGGTGTGCCGCGGCCCGCGACCAGGTCCTCGACAGGGGGAATAGCCCTTCTCGGCGGTGCGCTCGGTGGAGACACATCACTCAGAGTGGTTTCTGGCCGTGAGCGGGGCATTCCTGGACTTCGTGAACTCGGCGTGTAGTACAAGCAGGAAAAGAGCGGCCCAGATAACATCGGGTGCAGAGCGCCGGCGTAAACAGCTACCGTCGAGCGGTTCGGGGCCTGCTAAGGAGCGATGACCACTGCATCCCAAGGGGCCTCGCTGTAATGATGATGAATAATCAATAGTGGGAGATATCGCATATTTATACACTCGAGCCACGCTCTTTTTGGCGGGCTTTGACGCAATGAGAGCGTGTTAGCTTCTCATTGGCCGCGAGTTCAACCGAGTTCCCTCATAGGCTGTAGCAGTTTTCCCTGAGCGAACCAATGAGCTGCTAGCTAGCCCGCTCATGGTCTGCTGCAGTTGAACTGCGTGGATAATTTTTTGGCTTCAACTTCTCAGTAAAGATGAATCGGTGTGATTGGGGACGGTGTGGAGTGGAGATGGCAGGAAGTGACGTAGGAGTAGGAAGTGAGATGGAGTTGGGAGAAGAAGACGCGGGAGAAGCTAACAGTGGAGACTGGTATACAATAGTTCGGAATTTCAAAAGGAAAAAGAAAGATGAAAACCTTAATGATGATAATCGTTGGGATTCGGATGTGGAGAGTGTAGTTAGTACATCTCAAACTAGAGGGGAAGAGTTTAAGGTAAAACTTCAGTTTGATTCTCCTGGCTCAATTAACCCATTGAAATTGACGAAAGTACTACATGATGCTGTAGGTACTGTGGATATTAAACCACTTAGAGATGGTAGTTTGATGATTACTTGTTCTGATGCCAAACAGAGAAATGACATGATTAAAATGACTAACTTGGGAGGAAAGGAAATCAAATGTTTTGTTTGGGGGCAAAAGAAAACAGTACAAGGAGTTATTACAGGGATTTCAACTGAATTAACTACTGAAGAAATTCTGGAAAATGTATCTGGAGCTAAAGTGGTAAAGGCTAGGAGATTGTTGTATCTCAAGAATGGCACAAAACAGGAGAGCTTATCTATCCTATTGCAATTTCAGGAAGAAATGCTGCCAACAAGAGTTAAAGTAGGGTTTATGAGTTTTCAGGTACGGCCATATGTTCCTCCTCCCCTAAGGTGTTTTAAATGCCAACGATTTGGTCATGTAGCAGCGATATGTAGAGGCAAACAGCGGTGTGGAAAATGTGGAGGAGAAGATCATGAATACGGCAAATGTAATGAAGGTACAAAAAACAAATGCTGCAACTGTGGGGGTGAACATAGTGCTGCGTATAAAGGATGTGAGGCACATAAACGAGCAGCGGATGTGCAGAGAATCAGAGTTGAAGGAAAGATGACATATGCTGAAGCCATTAAAGTAGTTAATACAAAAAGAAATGTGACAGTATTACCAATAATGAGAACGGTTGAACAGAGACCGGGTCAGGGTTCTGAACAGAGATCGGGCCGGGGTTCTGAAAGGAGACCGGGTCAGGGTTCTAAACAGAGACAGGATCAGAGTTCTGAGCAGAGACAGAGACAGGGTCAGAGTCCTGAGCAGAGACAGAGACAGGGTCAGAGTCCTGAGCAGAGACCGGGTCAGAGTTCTGAACAGATGCAGGATCAGAGTTATAACAAGACAAGAAGAGAATATGATAGGCCTATAGCAACCAAATCAAATATTGGAGTGGATAGTGTTGTGTTTGTAGCTTTTTTGGCAGAAGTAGTCAATTGTTCCGCTCAAACGCAAAGCAGAACAGAGAGGATTAAAATTATCATAAAGGCAGCACAAAAATATCTTAATTTGGGGGAATTAACAGTAGATGCAATAAATGAAACACTCATAGCAGGGATACAGGAAACTCAGACAACATGTGGAGAATCGTAATGGTTTTAGCAATTATGCAGTGGAATGCTCGGAGTCTATACTCTAATGGGCAGGAATTTAAAAAGTATATTGAAGAAAGGAGTGGAAAACCAAATATTATTTGTATACAAGAGACATGGCTTAAACCACATTTAGATTTTATACTACATGGATATGTGGCTATAAGAAGGGACAGGGAAAGTGGCAATGGAGGTGGTGTAGCTATATTTGTACAACAGGGAGTAGGATATAGGGTTATAAATATAAGTGACGATTCCGAGGCAATTGTAATTGAAGTATGGATAGGAAAAACAAACATATGGATAGTGAACTATTATAATCCATGTGGGAAGCTAAATAAAGAGGTGCTTGAAAAGATAATTGGTGGTGATATGCATAAGACAGTGTGGTGTGGGGACTTCAATGCACATAGCACACTTTGGGGTGGTACACATACTGATTATAACGGAAATATAGTGGAAGAATTTATAGAAGATAAAGATCTAGTTTGCTTAAATGACGGAAAATTTACTAGAATAGATGTAGCAAGAGGATTGGAATCTCCAATTGATCTTACTTTGGTTACTAAAGAAATAGCAAGAGTTAGTAAGTGGGATGTAATGCATGACAATACAATAGGCAGTGACCATTACCCAATAATATGTGAAATAGGAGTGGGTCCAATTCAGCTGGAAGAAACAGGTTTCCCTAGATGGAAATTAAGAAATGCTAATTGGGCACTTTATAATATGACATGTAGTATGAGGTTAGAAGAAATTAGCCAAAATAGATATGATAGTATAGATGAATTTAATGCAAACGTTGTAGAAATCATGTACTCCACTGCAAAAGAAGTTATTGGAAAAGGAAGTGGATTTAAACAGCATAAGACAGTTCCCTGGTGGTCAGATGAATGTAATAAAGTAATTAAAACGAGAAATAGAGCTTTTAGGAAAGTTAAAGGATCCTTTTCTTTTAATGACCTAATAGAATACAAAAAAGCACAAGCAGAAGTTAGACGGACAATTAGGAAAGCTAAACGAGATTACTGGAATCAATTTTGCAATAAATTAGGGAGAGAAACACGTATTAGCCAAGTGTGGGGCATGATAAGAAGGATGGGAGGAATTAGGAGGGAGTATGCATTGCCAGCTATTAAATATAATAACAAAATATTGATAACAAATCAGGATAAAGCGGAGGCTCTGGTGGAAACATTTGTTAAAGTTCATAGCTCTACAAATCTAACACCTGATGCAAGAGAAGGTAGAGAAGAAATAATGAGAGGACATTCTAACATCTTAAAGGAAAAGGAGGACTTTAATGGAACATTAAATATTTGGTTTTCTATATTTGAACTGAAAAGAGCATTGGTAGGAATTAAAGCAACGTCCCCTGGTAAAGATGAAATATGTTATAAAATGGTTGAAAACTTAAACCATCAAGCACAGTTGGTGATCCTGAAGTTATATAATAAGGTATGGGAGTTAGGGGTACTGCCATCAGCATGGAAACATTCTGTTGTTATCCCAATTGGGAAACCAGGGAAAGATAAAAGTGTAACAACTAGTTATAGACCTATCGCCTTAACATCTAATTTATGTAAAATAATGGAACGTATGGTCACAGATAGGTTAACTTACATATTAGAGAGTAGGAGTTTGCTAATACCGCATCAGAGTGGTTTCCGTAGAGGGAGGACAACTATGGATCCAGTGATATGTTTGGAGGATGAAATTAGGAAGGCACAGGTTAAAAAAGAAATAGTAGCAGCTGTCTTCTTTGATGTGGAGAAGGCTTATGATATGCTGTGGAAAGAGGGTCTTCTTATTAAATTGGAATCCATGGGAATTGGTGGAAGGATGTTCAACTGGATCATGAATTTTCTGAAAGACAGAACCATAGAGGTAAGAGTTGGAGTATCTTATTCTAATGTTTATCCTATAGAGAATGGGGTTCCACAGGGAAGTGTATGTAGTCCTATTTTATTTAATATCATGATTAATGAGGTTTTTTCAGGGGTTGATGATAGCATTGGGAGATCTCTATATGCAGATGATGGGGCAATATGGGTAAGAGGTCGTAATGTAGCATTTGTTGGAAAGAAACTACAGGCAGCAGTCAGTAATGTTGAGAACTGGGGAAACAGGTGGGGTTTTCGGTTTTCTGTTGACAAAACACAGGTTATTTGTTTCTCTAAGAAACGTAATACTCCTGCAATACAAATTAATCTTTATGGGCAGCCAGTTAAGCAGGTACAAAATATAAGATTCTTGGGTGTATGGATGGATCATAAGCTGACATTTGGAGATCATATACAGAGGAATATTACAAAGTGTAAAAAGGCAGTTAATGTTATGAGATGCTTGGTAGGAAGTGGATGGGGTGCTAGTATGAACTCTCTTAAACATATTTACATTGCCTTAATCAGATCAACATTTGATTATGCTTGCATTACATTTAGCTCAGCTGCAAAATCTCATTTGCAAAAACTTGACTTGGTCCAAACACAAGCTCTCCGTCTATGTAGTGGTGCATTTAAGACTTCGTCAATCCCAGCTCTTCAAGTGGAAGTAGGGGAGATGCCTTTATCTCTTAGACGTCTTCAGCTTGCCATGGTATATTGGGTAAATTTGCAGGGACATAAGCAGGATCATCCAACCAAACCAGTGTTAAATGCATGTTGGGAACATGGAAGGAAGCAACTTAATAGTTTTGGATGGGTGGGAAATAATCAAGCTGAGAAACTGGGAATTGCTGAATTAAATCATAGCAGTACAGTGGCGTTATCTGCTATTCCTCCTTGGGTATTTCCATTACCAATTGTGGATCTAGAAATCTCAAAGATATTAAAACAATATAAGGAATATGGTGTGATTAATGATGTGGTTAAACAATATTTAGGCATCAATTATAATAATAGTATTCAAATATTTACAGACGGATCAAAAGACCCAAGTACAGGAAAAACGGGAGCAGCAGTATATGTACCACATTTTCAGAAATCCATTTTAAAAAGAACTTCAGATCATTTAGCAGTGTACACTGTGGAGCTTTTAGCTATTTTATTAGCACTCACATGGATAGAGGAGGTTGGGCATAATCAATATGTTATATGTTCAGACTCAATGGCATCATTAACAAGTATTGCAAATTGTAAATCTGTTTGTAGGCCTGATTTGATTTATGAAATCATGCATAGTCTATATAGATTAAAAAATCTTAATATTATAGTGTGTTTTATGTGGGTACCATCTCACGTTGAAATAGAAGGTAATGAAGAAGCTGATCGTCTGGCTAAAAAGACTCTTATGTCAGACATACAATGGATAGTACCATTGAGTAAAATGGAAATTAAATACATCATCAAAACAAAAATCAATGGGTTATGGCAAGAGCTATGGGAAAAGGAGACAAAAGGTCGTTTTTTATATAAAATACAGAAACAAGTGAAAACAATGAGGCAGGGTGTTTGGAAGCGGAGGGAGGAATCTGTAATTACAAGACTAAGAATTGGACATACAGGTCTTAATCATAATCTCAATCTTTTAGGGAAACATGAAACAGGATTATGCATTAATTGTGACAGGAGAGAAACAGTAGAACATATACTCATAGAATGTGAAGCATACAGAACAGAACGAATCGTACTGTTAGAACAAGTTAAAGATTTAGGTTATACACATTTATCAGTAGAGGGTTTATTTTCCTTTTCTACATCAAAACCATCAGCATGGCCAGCTATCATAAGATACCTTAAAGAAACAGACTTATTTAATCGAATTTAAGAATTTTTTTTTTTTTTTTTTTTTTTTTTTTTTTTTTTTTTTTAATAATAGAAATCCGCATTGAAGCTCCACACCCCAAACAGTTGGTGGCGGTAATGCACCAAATTGGTATGCCAACCGCCAATAAAAGAAGAAAGAAAGAAAAGAAAAGAAAGTAAAGATGAATCTTTCCCGTAGCGTAAGCTAGCTTACGCAATACGAGAGAACCTCTCGGGGCGTTGGGTGGCGAGAACCAAAAATTACATTTCTATATGTAAATTCAAAGTCAGGATTCACATAACATTTGATAAAATTATACATGTCACACCAAAACGTCACTGTGAGAGCAGTTCCAAAATAAGTGTAAAAAGTTTCAGGTTTCTCTAAACAGAAAGAAAGGAGGGTTTCATCACTCTTGTTGCAGTAGCGCCGGACCTGGTCACCTATTTGGCTTTCTGCCTCTGGTATGCATGCCCTGTAATGTTTGTAAGGAAACCCATTTACAGAATTTAATCTAAAGTTAGCACTTGCCATTTCCTAGTTACTGGTGATTGTACATAATTGTTGAAGGTTTGAAAAAAACAAAACAAAAATAAATGACTAATTATACCTTTATTTCCCTATTTATGTATAATTATATATTTACCCACATTTAGGTATATTTATTGTTTCATTTATTTATTTATGCCTTTATATATTTCCACTTTTATTTATGTTTATGTGCATTTGTGTATATTTATTTCTTTATACATGTATTGCTCTGTATGCTAATGAGGGGGCGTCTTTTACCTCAGACATAGCAGTCGAGCTCAGAGTGGCAGTGCTGAAGCTTTGAGGCCACAGTGACAACTTGTGGTGTGACCAAACACTAAGAGGTTTTTGGACGTGATTTTACAGAGATGGCAATATTGTCAAAATCTTATATCACGGTTTATGTCCATTAACGATAGGTTTAGGCCTACCAATACCATACATAGGTCTAGGCTACTCTTTATTCTGGACATGGCCGTAAAAAATCAGCTGATTTCTAAAATGTCTCGGCACACAGCAGAAAGAATATAATGATAACAGACACTTTTACACAGAAGCGCATCAAATCCACTATTAACAACATTTTAGGCCATGCACTGTAGATCCGTTTACAGAAGCTGCATTCTTAATATCTTCCAAAAACAATGTTGACAGCAAAAAAAAAAGTGCTATAAATTGACTTGCTGAGGCATTTTTAAAAACCTTATTAAATAGTAAGCTATGTGCATCATAATGTAGCCTTTAAATTATTAAGTTTAACTGGTCAATTTAGTTAACCCTTTGATGCACAGCAGTGGTCTAAGACAGAGACAGAGTTTTAATTTTCTATAGCTTTGCAAGGAATTCATTTCATCTGAATTCCTCAATTAACTTGTTTTAGATCATTACAAATCCTTTTTCATTTTTTCCTTTCTTACTTTAAAAATCGTTTTTATGTCACTTCCCTTCTAATGCGCAACATGTGTCTAAAATCATGTTTCTTTGCTGAATATTTGAAAGAAATGTATTTTATCATTTATTTCTTTCATTTTCATTTTTCTACTTCAATTTTACACACATGGGTCAAAAATGACCCATAGGAACCTTTGATATTTATAAATATAAATATATTTACTGCAGAATTCACCTGCCACACATTTCACAATTCAACATGGCTGTTTTGTATATTTCATGCATGTTTTATTTAATACATTTTTTTTTTTTTTTTTGTCACAGAAATAGGCCTACTTGATATTTTGAGAAAGACATCTATATATAGCCTAATATTTGAACATTTAGGCTAAGGTTACCTTGAGCTTGAAATCCATTAAGTGCAAAAGAGAAACATGTCCAATACTATTAGCTAGCTTGCGGTCGACATATTCTATTTTATCTAATGTTGGCTAGGTTAACTTAGTTGCACGACGTGGAGCTTATTGCTTTTATTAAACGGTTACTCCATTTTAATATTTATTTTATTAATAAATTAAACATCAGCAACAAAAAAGACAATGTTATAACACATTTATTCCTCCGCCAAGCAACGTAGTTCCAAATAGGTTTCCAAGCAACACATGCAGCAACAAAGAATCACAAACAGCAGTTGCGCAGTAATAATGTCATGCGGTCACAGGTGTATGTTCGTGGAGCAATTTACAACGGATTGGAACACGGCTCAACCAATCAGAATCAAGGAACGGAACTATCCGTTTTACAATTAAAGCTTTCACTGTTACAACAATGAATCAGATAGCAGTATATTAATTTCTCCTCAAATTGCAAGTGTATTCATTCACATTAATCACATTTTCATGACTCTTGAGACTCAACATAGCCACGCATCTCGATCAGATTTAGATCCGTCCAGCAATAAGCAATACATGCATCCATTAAGCAACTTCTCACAATGGCCACAAATTACAGAGAATATGACTGTTTTCTGGGTGGTACGGAGGCTCAGTGGGTGGGTAGCAGTACTGTCACTTCACAGCATGAAGGTTCCCAGTTTGAGTCCTGAAGTCCTCTCTGTGTTAAGCATGGCTTTCCTCTGGGTGCTCTGGTTACCATCACTTGGGGCAATTGACCAATACGGGCACTTTCAGTTTCACAGGGGGAAAGGGGCTCAAGGGTTTACACAGATTAAATGATGGAGCTAAACAAGCACAGGTGAATACAATGGGTTGCTATGGAAACAAATGGTGAGCTGGAGCATGGGGAACAAAGGAAACCTGAAAAACATGGTAAAACAGCATAACCATAACAATATCAAGTTACAAACTAACTCATTGCTTTCTAAAGTTCATAAACATTTCTACAGTCTTTGTGGTGTTAAGGTCCAAATTGCTGGCAGCACAAACACCACTGAGTGAGATTCATCTTTCTGTCCAGGCTTTCATCTCGGATTATTCCCTGGAATACATGGGTATAGAAGACACTTAAGAAGCTGTGGGTTGCATTTACAGTACTTGGTTTACATATACTTTAATGTTTACATTTAATGAGAAATCTAAGAATCCACTTGTAAATGGACTTTAACAATCATGCATGATAAGTTGATCTATATGTATGCCAAATGAAAATTTAAAGACTGACCCCCTTCAAAACTACTACAAAAATATGAAAACATTTGTTAGCGTACTGAATACAATGCTGCTATTGTCTGAATGTTGGAAGTGGCAGTGAAGGAGTCTGGTGAGCTGCAACAGTAAATAGACTTCATTATGTTTTCAGCATCACTCCTCATGAACAAGTACAACACACAGTCAGCAAGTGGGTTGAGATACAAGAGACAGTGACAAAACAGATAAACCTTAACAGCGAAAGGTGGATTGTGCTCCAAAAACACTAAACAAAAACTTGTAATTGAGAGGGGGAGAATAATAAATGTGTAGTTCAACAGCACAAGAGACAGACTACCCAAAATTAATTTCCGCTTATGAGCAGTAAGTGATATTGTGTGAGAAAGACCCCTCCAAGTACCAACAAAACATAGGAGGATTACTGAATAAGGGATAAAACATGCTATACATTGGGATAACAAGGTAAAAATGTCTTGCTGTTTAATGTTTGTAAAGGTCAAAGGCACTAACCAGATGATGAAAGAAATAAAACAGGACATTTTTAATGAATGGTGAGATCTGTACCAATGAGGATAAGAAACTAAAATGTATCTTTCAATAGCAATACATGCCATGAAAAACAAGCCTATAATCAAACAATACTTATATGCACTCCATAATGCGACATTTGCTAACTTGGTTGTTAATACAAATATAAAACACATCTGTAACAGATCTGAAAGAATCAGATTTATCACATAAACCGAAGAAGCACGATGAGACTTTATGTGAAAACACAATGCAAATAGGGTTAAGAGGAGGACTGGAATCTCAATGATGCATAATATCCAGATAAAGACTGCTTCTGCATGCTCTACTTTTTCGGGATTGTTCATTGACTTGTTTAATTCATCAAAGCTGGTGATGTTGACTTGTGTCATGGTCTTGTGTCATCTCACAAAATCTTGGCAGTCAGGACTGAAATAACAACAAACCTGAGATTAGTTTTAAAACAAAATGCTCATTATGGACTCATTACGTTTAAGTGAGTTATCATATTTTTAACACAATCAATTCATTCAAAAACAGATTCTTTTAGAATTTTTTTTTGTTGGCTGAGTAAAAATACACAAAAGTAACTGAAAATGCTGTGTCTAAAATGTGTAACTTGTTTAATGCACGGTTGTATAAAAGCGCAATCATGTTCTTGGTATAAGCTGTGTGATTTTGCTTAAATACAGCCCATTCTCACCCCCAAGGCGTCACTTAACTGACGCCTTGGAAAGCATTTGGACATGCTTCAATATCTTACGCTTTAGGCGCCCTTTAGCGTCAGTTAGATGACGCCCTAGGATTGCGTGTACCCTACCCCCACCCCACACCTAAACCTAACCGCGTCCTCAAACTGACGCTTTCCTTTAGCGTCAGTTCGATGACGCCGCATGATCGCGTCATGTAAGTGACGCTAAAGGGCGCCTAAAACGTCAAATATTGAAGCATGATCAAAGGTGACGCCTTGGGGTGAGAATGCGTTGTTAAATATCATCCAAGAACTTCCACAACATCAGCTTTCACTTTACATGTCCACAAATCAAGCAAATTTAGATCATTTTGACTAAAAACTGTATTTTTGCACATCTGTATTTGAATACAGATGGTTTATAGCATGATTTATGCATTCACATTTAATCTTACTGAAAAAGCCAGTAATTAAAAGCTAATTAACAAAATAGTTGTAGTTGCATTTGGAATAAAAACAAAAAAAACTCTTCATTTTATTTGCTAGAGGGGTTCTGTAGCGTCTACTCGATTTCATGGGCTCACTAAACACGACAGCTCAATGAAAATTCGCATGGTCTACCTGATCAAGCAGTAGATCCATTATAAGCTGTTCGTGGTTATCATATTTTATAAACACATCCAAGTAAACAAAGAATCAAAACACGTTATATCAGAAAATAACCTGAAACCGAAATGTATAGATCTCTTTTTACAAGGTCTCTTTGTTAACAGTTAATGTATGAGTTAACATGAACAATGATCACAGCATTTACAACCTTATGAAGTTAGTTAATACAAATGTTCATGCTCATATTAGTTCACAGTGCACATAACTAACATCAACAGATACAACTTTTGATATTAATAATGTATTACTATTGAATTTAACATTAACTAAGATGAATAAATGCTGTAGAAGTTCATTGTTAGTTCATGTTAACTAATTAACTAATGTTAACAAATTAAACCCTTTAAAGTGTTATCAATGTCTCTTTCAAAAGCAATGCATTTCATAAAATAGATACCCACATGCACACAGAACTGATATGCTTTAGCCAATGCAATTTCCTCCCATTATATTGTTTGTAATATAATTAACCCTTTGATGCGCAAGCTATGGATACCCCTTCTAATGCGCAACATGGGTCTAAAAAGACCCGTATTCATTTCCTATGGTATTTCAGTGATGGCTGAGTGTTTTCTTTGCTGAATCTTTAAACTATATGTATTTTATCATTTGTTATTCCAGGTCTTCATTAAATATCTTGTTTTTGATATCCACAAATCATTGTGTTTATGTTTCCTTTCTTACTTTATAAACAAACACAGTTTTTGTATTTCTACATCAATTTTACACATGGGTCTAAAAAGACCCGTATTCATGTCCTATGTTATTTAATGCATGGCTGGACTTTTCTTTTCTTTTTATCTTTTGAGATCAATTTATTTAAGCATTTAATATTCCATAATCTATAAATTTCATGATTTATAAATATTAAAAAAATATTGTTTTCAATTACCAAAAATATTTTTTTTCATTTTTTTCTAGGTTTTGTGTTTCTATATCAAATGTACTTATCAAGCATAATAAAACAAAAGAATAAAGACAACGTTTTGTTAAATTGATAATCTTAGAAGTAATTTTAACAACATATTTAACACTTGAAATGTTTATTTGCCACTTTGTCTCGCATAGCATTCACATATCACAGATAACTGATAACTGATAACACTGAAATTGAACTGTGGTGTAGTGTAACTGTATTGAATTGTGGTGAATGTGATCAAATAAAAAAAAAAAACAGAAAAAATAAAATCACACTGGTACAGCGGCATCTCAAATTGCCATCTTAGTGCTTACATGCCTCACAAATGACAACTACATGTTTGTGCTCCTTGCACACAGGCCTGGTGCTCTGGGAACACCAGTTGCTGACTTTGTCTTTGGCAGCTGGGCATCATTTCAATCATAGAATGATTTCAGTATAAGAATCATTTCAGCATATGAATGATTATGAACTGTTAGGCCTACTAAATGTAAATAAGCTTTAAAAAATAATCTTTTTTTGTGTAGTTAACATTAGCTAGCTAGAATATGTCAACAGCTAGCTAGCTAATTGGACATGTTTCTCCTTCTCACTAGGATTTCTCACTAGGATTACAAGGTCAAGGTAACCATAGCCTAATATTGAGATATTATTTTGTTATCTTTTACAATATATATATATATATATATATATATAATGTCTGTGGTTAAAATAAATTAAGATTAATAAAAAATTTTGACCCATGTATGTAAAATTGATGAGGAAATAAATTAAAAAAACCCTAACATAATGATTTGTAGAAATTAAAAACAAGATATTTAATGAATACCTGGAATAAGAAATGATTAAAAAAACATATTTTAAATTAAAGATTCAGCAAAGAAACACTCAGCCATCACTGAAATAACATTTCATGAAAACTCAGTCTGAAATAACATTTCAATGAATATGGGTCATTTTAGACCCATGTATGTAAAATTGATGTATAAATACAAAAACTGTGTTTGTTTATAAAGTAAGAAAGGAAACATAAACATAATGAGTTGTGGAAATCAAAACAAGATATTTAATGAATACCTGGAAAAGGAAATGATAAAAAAACACATATATTTTAAAGATTTAGCAAAGAAACACTCAGCCATCACTGAAATACCATAGGAAATGAATACGGGTCTTTTTAGACCCATGTATGTAAAATTGATGTAGAAATACAAAAACTGTGTTTGTTTATAAAGTAAGAAAGGAAACATAAACCCAATGATTTGTGGAAATCAAAAACAAGATATTTAATGAATATCTGGAATAACAAATGATAAAATACATATATTTTAAAGATTCAGCAAAGAAAACACTCAGCCATCACTGAAATACCATAGGAAATGAATACGGGTCTTTTTAGACCCATGTTGCGCATTAGAAGGGTTGCTATAAAAAAACTATTTTTATTCAAAAAGTAAGAAATGAAAAATAAAAATAAGGATTTGTGATGATCAAAAACAAGTTAATTGAGGAATACCTGGAATACTGAGTGATGAAATTAATTTCTTGCAAAGATATAGAAAATGAAAACTCAGTCGGGTCTATTTAGACCCATGTTGTGCATCAAAAGGTTAATACGTATAATAACTTTTATTTCAGCAGTTGCATTCCTATCCAATTAATACCCTTTATCTAATCAATAAACTTGTGGCAACAGATTACAAGCCATATTATTAATAAATATTAAAAATTAGAATCTATTAATAATTAAAAAAATGATTCCTTAAGAGTTTACCATTTAAAATGAGTAAAATTTAACAAGCATATCTCATAACAGACAGACGTCAACGATTAATTAAGAACTTTTTATTTTATATTTCCAACAGACACCTGATGTTAACAAGCATCACTGAATCAGAAAACTGTAATTTTAAAACAAACCTTAAAACAAACACAGATAACCATAATGGTGACTTAAATTTATGTTTTTTAGTTGTTGTTGTAAGTTTTACTCGTTTTAAATGGTTAACTTTGAAGGAATTAATTTGATTCATTATTACCTCAATTCTAATTTGTTACATTTAATTACTAATATTGCTTAATCCGTTGCCACATTTTTTTATTAGATAAAGCATATTCATTTTTACAGTGTTTAATATCAAATAAGAATAAATATTTATGTGTTAACTGGCAGTGTTTGTAGAAGCACAGAAACAAATTCAAAACAATTTCAGTCACATTAAAACTTTATCTTACCTGGAATGAGACTGTAAATCCACACAGCACTGAAGATGTTGCTCATCTGATAAAAAGGAAGAAGGTCCGAGAGATTTAGCATTAACATACTGTAAGACTTTCCATTCTAAACCACAGAGTGTTTGCTCAACATCCCTAGGCTATAGAATTGCACTTTCTCTGGCAAATTGCTTTGGTCTCTGCAATTATAATCCATTTCCCCCATTACATCCTAAAAGCCTGTTTAAACATTCTTAAAAGCATGTAATCAATTGATCGGTTGCACACTTCTGATCTCATCAGTCCATGTTCATGAAATATTAACTCTTTCCCTGCCAGCGTTTAACATTTTATTTTTGTTAAATTTTGATATATCAAAATACCCTCTGATTTTAAACAAACAACCCTCTGATTTTAAACAAACAAACAAAAAACTTTTATTATAGCTTAATGCATTTTTTTCAACACTTGACAACACAACAATGTGGGAAAGTTTCATAAAAAAGCAACATTTTGAGTTTTTTGATTACATTTGTCAGTACCCCTCCTACCATGCGAATCTCGGGACTCCTCCCCCAACAGACACAGGACGTCATGACGTCAGATTGACGTTGGACCCCAAATCGTGTTGAAAATCGTGTTGATGTTCTAACCCATAATTGTGACAGCAATGGGCTTCCATATTGCAACCCAACACAGGATGAATTGTGACAGTATTTTAAACAAGGTTTTACTATTAATAAAATTGAATAATAAAAAAGTAGGCCTATTCGCCATAGAAACAATCGGTTGGTGTATGAACAGTTTTTCATTCAACATCAAGATTGTCAAGATGTAATACATGACATATTATATTTAATATGCAGTCAAAATGAAGAAATAGCATAATAAAACTAGGAATTTGTTTCTAACAGACATTTCATTGAGAGAATATGCAAACAGCTGAAGCTATGTTTATAGTGACTGCCATAATTTCACAACCACTGCCAATAAAGTAGCCTCTATGGTAAGTGGAAAATATCCTTCCTGAGTAGAGTGGTAAATTGGTCGGACTTGATTGCTTTTTCCTGTGCTTACTGGAAGGAGAAAATTTCAGATGGGAGAGACTTTAAAAAAAACAGAGAGGTGGTGACTAAATGGGTAAAGGGATCTCAGCTCTCAGGCGGAATGGGCCCCCCGAGGATGAATATTGAAAGATAGTTAGCCTGGGTGGCAAATGTGAGGTTGGCACTGCCCTTTAGTGTCACTGTAATCTCTATGAGGAGAGTACTACCACTCACTTCTCTGTTCAACCTGCGGCTCCATGGCTACAAGACTGCTTGCTCCGATGACAACGCAGACTTGAGATAACTTTTATGTGTTTGTCAACAATTGATACTGATTGTGAGGAATAATCTTCTCCCTCTTTTTGGAGGATGATGGGTCTTGTTGATCTGGGACAAGGGAAGTGTTTTTATTTATTTATATTTGAAATGGGGTGTTTTGTATTCTTATATTCTTAAGATGGTTCTTCAAAGGTTCTTTACACATAGTAACAGTTCTAGTTGGTTCCGTAACGTCCTGAAGACCCCCCTCCCCCCTTTTTACTTTTTTTTGTACATCTGTAAATATGATTTGTATTTCATGTCGTTTATCATCTACTTTTTGTTTGTTTCTGTATTTTACGATTTATCCATGACACATTTACACTTTTGCTTTACTGTTTGTATCAATTTAATTTATTGCTTGGTTTCTGTTGCTTTTTAGTACAGTGGCTGAGAGGGCTCAACACGCTGCAACAGAAGAAAACAGAAAAAAAAAAACGGTGTGGCCGACCAACAACGCAAATATCTACTCGACAGTGGTGTTTATTGTTTACTTGTGGATTTCCGCGGGAGATTCTGTACACTTGAAGGAGTCTTGGCTAGTGTAGCCTAAGCTATATTGTGTGAGGATGCTGGAGGTGGAGATTCATAGCCTTTTCTCACAGCACTTGATATGATTAAATTGATCAATTTGATGTCGGATCCAGAACGGATCAAACAACAGTCACCAGTGACAACAGATTCACCCGCTGTAAAATGCAAAAGACTTCGCTCAGACTTCAGAGTGGCTACAGAAAAACAGACAGACTGCAAACAAATCCATGTGAAAACAAGGATACAAATCGCCTGGAAGGAAATTACATAGTCACGCAATGCGAACGTTGCGCGACTACATGCAATAATTAAATATAAAAATAAGCGATTTTTAGATTTTATCAGTGCGATTTACTGCAATGTCAAAACCAGAACAAAAGTGGATGTTACTTGTTCAGATGACATTTTCCGGTGAAAATTATTATGTTAGTCCAAAACTACTTTCAAAACAAATAATTATTATGTTAAATTATTATGTCCAAAACAACTTCCAAAACAAATAATTTGTGATTCTGAATGCCAGTATCCACACCGGTGTGACAACTGACAGCCTCACAGTCTCCTCAAACATTGTGTTCATCCGTGCTGTGCCATGTCGAACCACAACTCACGTAAAGTCGACAATTCGGGGAATGACTGCAACTGCAGATTTCGAACAGAGATGGCGACAAAGAGGGAAAAAATGCGAACTGCAGCTTTTTATTCATTGTAATCACATGACTTGCTTCCATACAACAATGGCCCTGTACCAATATCTGCACTTGCGCCCTTGTGTCCCTCAATGCGCGTTCTCGCTAAGGGGCGCAAGACCGTAGGGTGTCCCGATCCTAATAGTACTCCAGGGGTGCAGGTCACAAGGGTACTTAATGCACCCCTTTCGCAAGTGCGCATCATACCTCACTTTGTTATGGGATATTATATTATATATTTCATGGGATGGGAAGAATTTCATATATCAATTTCCATAATAATATAATTAAAAATGCATTTCGAATCGCTATGATTCCTGTAAGGCAGCTCAGGTACCGCAATCACAATTTATCTTATCACAATTTATTTTATCCAAAAACTGTTTTAATATTACTCACATTAACAGAAATGTTGGTAGAGATAAAAGAAAAAAAAAGATATACATTTTTTCATTCAAAGGATTGTGTCATATTACAGCTATTATAAGCAGCACACACCAAATGTGCCAAATGAACGGTGTTTGCTCCCCTGCCTGATCACAACAGAGGTGAGATTGTAACGTGTGCAAACCTGTCCCAATTCTGCTCTTACTCCGCTAAGTGCACTTTCAACAAGTGTCCACTTCGAGGAAGACCTTAATAGGGCTTAGTGAGTGGGTATTGGGACAGGGCCAATCTGCGCACCATGCGCACTCACTGTCGTGTGCGCATGCGCAAACAGAATCAAAATAATGATGCCGTGGCTAGTCTCCGTTGAACAGTACTTGATGGGTGGGGTTTATGGAAATATCAGCCAATCAGAGAGACCCACGATTAGTGGGCATGATGTCTGCTGGTCTGACAGCTATGCGATTGTCCAGCGTGTCTTTGGTCTTAGGAACTTTATACAATAGCCTAAATCAGTGATTTGACGCAGAAAATAAGAAAACATGGTTGCCGTAAGCCCAGTGGCGCACAAATTGCTAAGCTACGTTCCTTTTTTACTAGTTTTGATCGATCTTCGATACGAAGGTAAGTGATAAAATGGTAGTGCTGGTTAATGAATTGTTTTTAACCGGGTTTGTTAGTGAACTATACGTACGTCTTCATGACAGTTGTTCAGAGAAAATAGCTTTGTTCGTTGTTTTTAAAATAAACCCCAAACAAAGACAGTGAGAACAATCCCAGCTGTTTAGATGTTATTCATAGAGAGAGTATGGAGAACTATAGTACAGAAACGCAGCTGAGGTTCCAGTTACCTGTCAAGCATTTTTTTTAAGCTCAATGATGATTATTGTGTGTTATTCATTCTACAGTATATGTTTTTTTTTTTTTTTTTTTTCTGTTGCTGAGCCTGAAACACCGTGGTTCCACTGCAATAATAGGTTGACACAGTGTCAACTTACTAATCTAGTCTACTTGTCTCTATTGTAATTTACTCAAGTGAAATCTACTCCATTCTAATGGACATACTATGCCATACCAACTTTAATGTGCACTACACTAAGCTTCTCCTTTAGTGTACTCTGTCTACTACTGAATATGTCATGCAGATATTGCATGCATACCTTGTTATACTGTCTTACCAACATACACCAACATATTTTCTTTTTACATGTATTGCAGGAGTTAATGGTGGGAAGGATGGTGGTGTTGAGAATCATCTGGAGATGGGGAAGAAGCTTCTGGCTGCAGGACAGCTGGCTGATGCTTTATCTCACTTCCACGCTGCTGTTGGTGAGTACTGGATCTTTTTACATGACAACCGTTATTAAATCTTGTGTGTAATGATGCAATGTTACATTGTTTTCCACAGAATACCACTTTGATGTAAGCAGTGTGTCTAGATTTATTCATTTTTATTTTTATTAATTATCAGACGGTGATCCCCAAAATTACATGGCATACTATAGGAGAGCAACTGTGTACCTAGCAATGGGAAAGTCAAAATCTGCACTACCAGACCTCAGCAAAGTCATTGAACTTAAACCAGATTTCACATCGGTGGGTTTTCAGAATAATTTCATCCTGTAAAAAATATGTACAGTATTTTTAATTTATTTAATGAAACCTGTTACCCAGAAATTAAGTAGTGTTTCTTCTTAATCCACAGGCTAGGCTTCAGAGAGGAAATCTACTGCTGAAACATGGCAAACTTGATGAAGCAGAAAATGATTTCAAAAGAGTGGTGAGTGACATTTGGTTAGCATTAGAGATGCACCAATCAGACCAAAGCTGATCATTGGTTTAATATGTGTAAAAGTGGGTCTTTGAAAATAAGTATTGCAGATAAGGGTAGTATTTGTTAACATAATGGTAAAATACAGGTTATTGGTTTTGGCATAACATTTTCTGATCAGTGTATGTTTAGTCAGCAAGCATGGCTACCTAAGTTCTGAGCTTAAGTTCTTATACCATATAATATAATTGTATCACCTATGAGGAGAACTAATAAAGGGTTAGATCACCCAAAAATGAAAATTATGTCATTAATGACTCACCCTCATGTCATTCCAAGCCTGTAACACCATCTTCGAACACAGTTTAAGATCTTTCAGATTTAGTCCGAGAGTTTTCTGTCCCTCCATTGAAAATGTATACACAGTATACTGTCCTTGTCCAGAAAGGAAATAAAGACATCATATAAGTAGTCCATGTGACATCAGTGGGTTAGTTAGAATGTTTTGAAGCATCGAAAATACACGGTCCAAAAATAACAAAAATGATGACTTTATTAAACATTCTATTCTCCTCCGGTTCTGTGTTCACAAGTCTGCAGTGACGCTGCTGGCGTCTTCTCTGGTTACTTGGGTTTGAACACGTCAGCAGCGTCTTACATTAGCAGTGTCGCAGCGGACAGAACCGGAAGACAATACAATGTTTAATTAAGTCATAGTTTTTGTTAGTTTTGGACCAAAATGTATTTTCGACTGTTGTGCTGTTCTGATACTTACTACCTTTTCATGCCCTTAAGGATGACATATTTTTTCCTTTTTTCATCCAGCTCAAATCAAACCCAAGCAATGGAGAGGAGCAGCAGGCGCAGAGCCAGCTGAAAAAATCTGATGAAATTCAGAGACTGGTGGCCCTGGCACAGAGCGATTTCAACCGCAAAGACTACAGCTCTGCCACATCACACCTCGACATCATCATTGATGTGAGTTAACCTGGATCAAGCTATTATCCGTAACTAAAACTGAAACCATAACAAAAAAAAAAAAAAAAAACTTGAAACAAAATAAACGTTAACTGCAATAAAAAAATAAAAAAAAAAATAAAGTGGCAATAAGTGGCAAAAACAGAGAACAAAATTACTAAAACTTTTAAAGTAAATTAACAAAAACATAAAATCCCATTCAATACATTAAAAACATTTTAATAGTATATCGGTGATGCTAAAATAGTAGTGACCTGGGTAATGTCCCTCCCTTTATAAACATGATAGTTTGTATTTACCCTAGAGGTTCCTGTAGGTGATCCATCCTGGTGCAGAAAAGGATTGTTTGTGCTCAATAAGAGCACTGTTTGTTCAGAAAATTTGCTTTGCATGAACTGAAAACAGAACAAATAGCATATTCAATGTCAACAGCAAAAGATTCATATTTAAAATACAAAGCTAACAATGGATTACATTTGCTTGACATCCTCTCAGACGTGTGTTTGGGATGCGGACTCCAGAGAGATGCGGGCCGAGTGTTTCATTCAGTTGGGTGAAATGGGCAAAGCCATCAGTGACCTCAAGGCTGCTTCAAAACTCAAAAGTGACAACACTCAGGCTTTCTACAAGCTCAGCACCATTTATTATAGTCTGGGAGACCATGAGATGTCCCTCAAGTAAGTCAACACGTGATTATAATGCATTAAGTCTGGGAGTTTGGAGTGTACAATATAGGCCTACACTGTAAACTACTTGCATTGTTTTGATAATAGTATGTGAAATTAACTGCAAAATGCAAAGAATGTACATAATGCCACACTATGTCAAAAGTGAGTATCATCCTGGTTATTTTGAATTTCTAATCAACGTTTGGATCCAGATTTAAGAGTTTATTTTTTGTCTGCAGTGAGGTGAGGGAGTGTCTGAAACTGGACCCGGATCATAAGCAGTGCTTTAGTCACTACAAGCAAGTTAAGAAGCTCAACAAACAGATACAGGGCGCTGAAGAATTGATCCAGGAGCAGAAGTATGTCTCAAAATATTTATACGTGCACATACGTCTGGGATCTGTAATGTTTATGTTTTGAAAGATGTCTCTTTTGCTCACCAAGGCTACATTTATTTGAATAAAAAAACAGTAAACCAGTAATATTGGGAAATATTATTACAATATCAAACATCTTTTTTCATTGTAATATATTTTAAAGTTTTATTTAGTCCCGTGATGGCAACTTTATTTTCAGCATCTTTACTCCAGTCTTCTGTGTCACATGATCCTTCTAATATGCAGATTTGGCTCTCAAGAAACATTTCTTATTATTATCAAGGGTTCTGATTAATATTTGTGGACAACTTTATATATTGTTTTGCAGAATTCAATGAAAAGAACAGCATTTATTTGAAATAGAATAGTCTTTACTGTCACTTTTTGATACATTTAATGTGTCCTGGATAAATACTTTTTTTTTCTCTTAGATTTTAAACTTGTGAATGCACATTCATCGATTGACAACTAAATGTTTTTTTGTGTGAATGCACATTCATCGATTGACAACTAAATGTTTTTTTTCCTAAATCCACAGGTACAGTGATGCAGTTAATAAATATGAGTCCATTATGAAGACTGAACCAAATGTTCCTCAGTTCATACTTAATGCCAAAGAGCGCATGTGCCACTGTTTGTCAAAGGTAAGACTGAGCTCCACAACCACAAGGTGTCGCTCTCTACCAAAGCATACACTGCATCTGTGTGGGAGTGATAGAATAAGGTGAATATGTTTTGGTTTTATTCCACAGGACCAACAAACTGCTAGAGCCATCTCATTGTGTAGTGAAGTTCTGAATGCAGACCCTCATAATGTGAATGCTCTGAAAGACAGAGCCGAGGCCCTCCTCCAGGATGACCAATATGAAGAAGGTAGCATGTTTACTAATTATATATTATTAATAACGTAGTCCTATTAGTTAATACATAGGGCATGCAGTTGAAATATTAATTGATAAATAATGGAATTAATAAATTTGCTAATTAAAATAAATGCAATAAAATGCATTACTCATTCATATTATCAGCAATTCCCAGTATATTGTGTGATTTATAATTTTACTAAGATATGAAGAATTCCCCTAACGTATGGCAATACAAATTTAAATGTTGTCTGACAGAGACATAATGGCACTGTAAAGCTTTTGAAAAGCTAATTTATTATTATGGTTTCTGTATGTTCATTCTCAGCAGTATTGTTGTATTTTATCTTTTAAACTTTACAGTTTAAATAATCAACAGATAGGCTTCTTTCTCAAGATTGCTCTTAAAATGATCAGGTGTGGTGACGTATTTGTTCTTTTGGCAGCCATTAAGGACTTTGAGAGTGCTAAAGAACATAATGAGAATGACCGGCAGATCAAGGAGGGTCTGGAGAGAGCACACCGGCTCCTCAAACAGTCCAAGAAGAGGGATTACTACAAGATCCTGGGTGTGAAGAGGTTAGATAAACAGATGATGGAGAACTTTAGTATGTATTATCAATGCAGAGGCCTAACATTTTTTCATTTCGAAACGAGTAAACATTCTTATTAAACTGCTGTGGTTGCAGAACTGCCCAAAAGAAAGAGATCCTGAAAGCATACAGAAAGTTGGCGCAGCAGTGGCATCCAGACAACTTCCAGGTTGAAGAAGAAAAGAAAAAGGCAGAGAAGAAGTTCATAGACATCGCTCAAGCCAAAGAAGTTCTCACCAACCCAGGTATGGTTTAGTGCCACATGTGGTGTACTTTACACTGTTGTTGCTCGGTTCTATGGTAATTACGTCCTGTTCTGTTTCTCTGCAGAGATGAGGAGTAAGTTTGACCAGGGCGAGGATCCCATGGATCCAGAGAGTCAGCAGGGTGGGGGACATCACCATCACCACTTCCACGGTGGCTGGGACAACTTTCAGGGATTTAATCCTTTTGGTTCTGGGCCATTTAATTTCAAATTTGGCTTCAACTAAGGCTTGACTAAAAGGACCTAGGGCCTGAATATGTGCTAAAATCAGCCAATAGGGACTGGCACCTTCTGACCCTTCCCGCAGGCATGAATCCGATATGACGAGCTCCTTGAAACAAGCTGTCAAGTGATCCTGCTTGCTCACTGTTGTTCCTTGAAGCACTTCCTCTACTTTCAGGGATCTTACAATCCAGAACACAAGGTTATTCTTCAAGCAACGTCTATACGTGTTGAACGTTTCATTCCTGAGTATAATATGTACATAGAAAATTACATTATTTTTCTATGAATCAAATAATGATGTAAATAATTAAATAAAGAGAGATGAATGCTTATTTAAAAGAATAGGTTATTTTTGCCTGGTTTTAGACACCGTAAAAAGACAAGTTGACAAAAATATTTTATTCCTGAGAAAATCCACATCCTTGAACATCAAGGCATAGAAGCAAACATGTACAGAGACAATGATTTGATAACAATATAAATAAAATGGGGAATGTAAAAGATCCACCTCATTACCTAGAGATTGTTTTGTGGATTGGATCTGCAGTTGACAAACTTTGTCAGCAGTGAATACAGTAATTTGAATTCCCATTTCCAATAATGGTTTACAATTGTGTAAATTTTATTTTGGAAATAAAACTATATGAACTCTACTTCGTAGTATTTCAAAATATCAAGGCAATTTATAAGTGAATTTAGGATGAGACCTTTATTATAAAGCAACCATTTGAAATCTCAGGTACCCTATTTGCACTGACTGACAAAATATGGTAATGGAATATTTACAGAATTGTTTTTTTTTTTTTTTTTTTTTTTAACAAAAAAAGGCATTTACAGTCTTCTCTGGAGTATTCAAAGTTGGCATGTTTTTCCTCCTAAAAATATTACAGATATACACCAGTGCCATTTTAAGTTCGTAGACTGGCCAAACATATCAGATAACACTGCAATTTATTTACTACTTTTTGTCAACAATTTATAAAACAGTATGTCATGTATACAGTTTGAATGAAGTCAGAAAGAATTCAAAAAAATTATATAAATTAAAAAAATGCTTAAGTCCATTATTATATTTCCTCAGTGTTCCTGTTATGGTAAATATCTCTGTATGGTAGAGTTCAAGATTCACAGGAAGTTTAGGTGCAACCATCGAATACTAAAGTTCATCACGTCGAGTGCCTGTTAAAATACAAATGATGTTCATGAACTTGTTTAATCCCAAGGCTTACTAAAAAATATATTTTAGTGATGATTAAGTCTTACCTGTGTGCTGTGATGATGGTCTACCCTGGGTAATTTTCTCCTGGTCCTTCACCTGTTTCAGAAACTGCTTTATCTCATTGTCATACTCAGTCCATTCTGGAACAATCCTCACGGCTGCACTCAGCTTGGGCTCTTTGGTCTTTGGGTTATTGCACTGAAATAAATCAACCCAAACAAAACAGTCAATTGTGGTGGTAAAACACTCCCTTCCACCCTTTTCAACAGTTCCTTGAGTGGCCTTATTTCACTTCTTGAGCACTTCAAGTGCTAACTGCCAATGCCGTTTATCTATAATATAGCTTGATATCAACACTTTCATGGCTTTAGAGTCATAAAGCACATTTTTATAACATAACAGCACTTTCGTTGTGCCACTGGCACAGAAAGTAAAAAAAACCAAAGAAACATAACCTAAAAAATGACGCCAAAATTAATAACACACCACATCTAAGCTGAAGCTACTTACTTAATTTAGTCTGAACCCACCAGTTTAGACTTTTTAGCATTTAAGCATAATCCCCAAATGGTTAAAGGTACAATATGTAAGAATTGCCACAAGACGATTCAAAAAGTGATGGACAATATTGACCCTGGCAAAAAAAAAAAAAAAAATCCCACTCCTCCCACCTGCAAATTAAGCCTATGGTAAAAATAAACACACATGCCACTGAAGCAAAAGACTTTCACAACTAAACTTGGTATAAATTGATGGGGTGAGAGCGCTAATGGAATGCAATGGTCAGCACTCTTCTGAGCTGAGCGAGTGAGACCAGCCTGTGCAGTGAGCTGCAGCACTCACACATATTCCCTCACCGCCGTCTCTAATGAGACATTTCCCTCTCCACCTCCCAGGAGCAGCCGGCAGGGAGAAAGAGGGTGTAAATGAGACTACTATTTTTGTAGTTCTGTCTGTGTGTGCATTAGCCATGGTGTGAATGAAGAAATCTGGGTATGATCAGACTGCAGGCATCACACAACCTGATATCATCTCGCATATCGTTTTCAATGCAATGCATTTCAAAGTAATTTGATAATTATTACTAAAATTATAGCAGCTGCCTGGAATATATAAAATATCTAAACTCTATAATGTATATTGGTAACACTTTACAATAAGGTCTGGAAATGTTTGGTAACATTAGTCATCTATATTATTTGTATTCATTATTGTGATTTAACAATGTACAATACTTCTATAGCATTTATTAATCTTAGTTAATTCCAACATTTACTATTACATTTTTTTTACATGTAGAATTGTTACATGTATATAAAACCCATGCAAACTCATCATTAAATCTCAGTCAAGGTGCATTCACACTTACTGGTGTTCGCAGGCGATACCCATTTAAATAGGAAAATGTGCAAATGTTTCGCAGTTTTACATGAGGGTGAACAAGTTCCTCATGCAGTTTGAGCTTGTGTTCAGGTTGGTCATGTCAATTCACCACATTGACCATCTGCTTGAGTTCTTGATATTTTGCCCACAAAATGTCGGCAATATGACAGCGACTTCACATTTAAAATAGCTATATAAACTCTTCCTATTTTGGTTTCCTTATACATACCATGCTAAAGCTTCCTGGATTTACTTACATGCCCATGTCAGTAGTTGACGTAGTTTTTTATTTACTCTCCTCACCTACCAAATGTGTCTCCCATTCTTGTTTAGCTGTAGCATGTTGCCAGTGCTATAAGATTGCTATAAGTGTGGTGTAAAAGCATACTAACCAGATCTATGGTCTTGGCTGTAGCTTTGGAATTGTCATCACACCAGGTCTCGCACCACATCCACTCCTGAGGTAAGGATTTGATGGCTACTTGATGGATCATGTTGTTGGGAAGGTCCTGTTAGTATCAAACCCCAAAGAGAAACATTCAAATCACATGAAAGTCATGTGTCATGTTCACTATTTGTGAACATATGGCTGTTGAGCGATGTCGAGCTAATACCTGGTCCAGGTTGGACAGGCTGTTGGGATCTTGGCTCAAGGCTTGGTACTGCCCTCTGAGCCGGTCTCCAGCTGCAATCTTTCTGAATTTCTTCAAGTCCACCACATATAATGCACTAAGGGCCACATTTATTGAATATAAGATCTCTCATAATATTAGATATTCTTTCAATACTAGATTTTAAAATGTTACATTCTATAATTTATCTAGAATTTTGAAGATGAAAGTAATATTCTCTATTTTCATTGTACAGTAATGTGATATCTAACCTGATATGGTATCTCCGGTGTCCAAGATGGGAGGCCCAGTAGCCAGTCTTCCAAAAACGGTAGCCTTCCATTTCTTTCCGGCTGTCGCAGAATGGCGTGTAGCCGTACGGGGCGCCCTCTAGATCCAGATCTCTCAGCTCCTTCAAATCTGCCCTGACAATCTAAATATAAAGCATTCACAGGGTCATGTTTTGCAATTAGAAGATATCACTATTTGCTAATGCGCTAACAATGAATTGTTGGCCTGTGAATTCTTTTGGCTGGTGTTACGTACAAAATGCCAAACTGTAAGACGCATCGTTTAATCAGATTGACAGGCTGGAAATTGATGCATATTACTATGCGTTAACATAGTACCACTTTTTTACTACTCAATCTGTCAAAATGTGTAGTATACAACAGAATATCGTATCTCACAACGCAATGCTCAATTTGCTATTCAAGTGCAATGGATGAACTGGAAGTAATGAGCCATGATTTGAAATATTTTTTATTATGCAAGTATATATTATATATAATAGACTGCCAAGAGTCAAGATGTTTTAAAGTGAAAATTCACCCAAAAATGAAGATTATTATTTACTCATCCACGTCATTCTAAACCATAAGACTTTCGTTCATCTTTAAAACACAAATGAATCCTTTTTTTAATGAAATCAAACATATTTCGGTTCTCCTACTGTATTGAAAGTTAATTTCTCCAAAACTTTTTGACGCATTCATAAATACATTGTAAATGTATAAACATATGAACGGTTTAATCGAAGTCTTTCGAGAGACATGATCCCTTTCATAAGATGAACAGTTTCAATTTTTAAGTCCCTAAGTCACATCAAATACAGAAGTTCAACTTGATGATTTGAAGTGCAAGAAAAAAAGTCTTGAGGGTTTGGAACGACACAAGGATATGTTAATGATGAAAGAATTACATTTTTTGAGTGAACTAAACATTTAAAATAAAATAGGATAAAAAAATGCAACAGTAATTTTCACATGCTATTTTTACAAATATGCAGGCGCCCAGTATTCCACTCAGATTAACCACTGTTATTTTTCACATGTGTAAAGTCACCTGATCAGCATCAACAAAGATGATCTTGTCCACGGCCAGGGGAAAAAGCACATCCAGGAAGAGGATCTTATAACCCCAGATAATTCGCTGCTTTTCTGTCTGCTGGTGAAGCCAGCGTGGCCACTTATACTGGACCAGCTCATACTGGAAACCATATGCTTTCGCCATGTGTGAGATTGTGTCCTGTACACATAAACATGAAAGATAAACCATAGAGGAGGATACACTATAGAGGTATGTATTTGTTGATAATTTGTTCTCATTTTCTTTGGTTAAGATTAGGACAAACCATTAATTTAATGAATTATGTCGGAGCATGTATTAAATAGGCTTCTGCTCTGCTCATTATTTAACATTTGAAAAAAAAAATTATATTGTATTATACAGTTATACTATAAAGTAAACGATTATTATCATTATTATATAATAACAATTTTCTTTATTTTATTTATTTAAATTTTAGCCAAATTGGCCCTACAAACCAGCACAAAAATGTATAAATAAATCTGAAATCTGACCTCACTGTAAGATCAAAGCAGCACACACAACATTTTTATATCTTATAAAATGTAACAAAATAAAAAAAAAATTGATCTGATGCCAAAACTATGCTATAACGTTTATAAAGTTGGTCAAACCAGCAACTAGGTATTCCTCAGAAATGTTTGCAATGGAATTGACAGACAAAAAATATGAGGCCTTATATATATATAAACCTGTGCACCCTGGCTTTAACAAATAACCTAGTATTCAGCCAATCAGACCATAAATAGTAATTTGAGCCTCTACTGAGCTCTTGCTATTTATGGTGCACAAAATGGATCAGTCAGTCAGTGAACGGCCAGGCGAAAGCAAGCTGAGAATGGTAGCAGTCTTACCTTAAATGAGGGGGAAAGGTAGTTTTTGAGGAACCAGAACTTAACAGGGGTTGATGTGTGTTGAATGACAGACAGCATCATTATTCTATAAAGGGAAAAAGGGGAAGCAGAAGAAACATGAGAAGCTAAATACAACACTGATGTGGTTGCGTTCATACAAGTGGTGATCCTACCTCAGGAAGCGCTCATACAAATGTCCAGAGGCCACTGAGAAAATGTTGAGAACGTCTTTCTTCTTATCGCCATCATCCACACTTGGTCCACCAGCAAAGCTGCAAGACATCCAAAATCCAAGTCATCGAAGTCTACATTAAGTGATTTGTTAAAAAATTACAAATTCACTAAAGTTTTACTATATAATTTACTCCTGTTATGGCAAAGCTGAATTTTCAGCAGACATTAATCCAGTCTTTGGTGTCACACAATCCTTCAGAAATCATTATAATAAGCTGATTTGGTGCTCAGGAAACATTATTATCAATGTTAAAAAAATGTGCTGCTTAATATTTTGTGTTAACTGATATTTTTTTTCAGGATTCTCTGGATAATAGTAATTTATTTAAAATTGATTTTTTTTTTTCTAACATTATGTATTTATTGTCAAAGTGAAAACACTAACAACTGAAATTTATTGACAGTCCACTGGTAAACATGGACATGGCAGAGTTGTGGATATTGCAAAAAAAGAAAAAGAAAAAAAGAAAAAAAAATGCTGTTATTATCTTGATCCATCAAATTGACAAATAGAACATGCTAAGTTAAAATAAATAAAAAAGGTAATCTTATTGATTGTAAAATCCCATTTACTGTATGAATGTCACTGAATTAGGCAACAAAATACCAAGCAAATGATGCTAGATCTTATCTCAGCAGCACTAAATTCTGTTGGTTCAGCCTACAAGTTTGAGACAGCACAAGTTATTCTGTAAAAGTTAATGATGAAAGAATACAGATTTAATAAACAGTTTGCTGATCTTTTAAGCAACTCACATGTATGTTCTGATCATGAGGTTCAGATATTCCTGAAGATCTAGATTTCCATCATTGCCACAAAATAAAACAAGTGCCATCTGTAGCTTTCAACAACCTCCCTAGCCAAGATCTCACATACTGCTGCCTCTGCATAGATATTCACATTGGAGGATTTAAAAAAAATAAAAATCAAGCCATAGGAACCATTTGAACATTTCAGTCCCCGTTTCCAAGCCACATACTTCCAAAAAAAAAAAAAGTGAGGCAATGTTTGTTAAATCAAGAGGAGTGGAGGTGATGTAACACTGCTGAAGGTGGAATTTCAAAAAAGCCAGGAAAACTATTTCTAAATGTGGAGAACGATGTATGTGAAAATTAAGTTCAATGAAACTCAAAGAAAAAGATAGATCACCGCTTACAAACTGAAATTCTGCTGTGTCGCTTAATACTGACGAAAGAAAAATTTAGATAAAGAGTAAAAAACAAGTAGAGATTAAGTTCCCTACCTTTTCTCCAAAGAACTCCACACACTTCACAAAGACAGCAATGAGCAAAGGAGACAGATCATTTAAAAAAAAATAAAATAAAATATCATCAACAGAGCAGTAAGTTCAAATACAAACGCCCTAAACAAATATTCATTCAAAAGTTTGGGGTAGGTACAATTTAAGAAATGAATATTTTTATTCATCAATGGCACATTAAATTGGGCATAAGTGACAGCAAAGAAATTTATAATGTTACAAAAGATTTCCATTTCAAATAAAT
This sequence comes from Pimephales promelas, assembly GCF_016745375.1. The sequence goes on along the minus strand of NW_024121266.1, from coordinate 7,171,688 downwards.
GTTAGATCCCCACATTAAATCCATCAGTTTCCACAACAGTATTATGCAGCACAACCGTTTTCAACATTGATATTAATAAGAACAACAAATCAGCATATCAGAAGGAACATGTGACACTGAAAACAGAGGTAATGAGTTATTTGCATCACTTTCCAATCACAGGAATAAAGAACATTTTAAAATATGTTCAAATAGAAAACAGTTATTTTAACTTGTAATAATATTTCACAGTATTACTATTTTTTCGTGTATTTTTAATCAAATAAATGCAGCCTAGATAATATGAGAAAGTAACATTTAAAAATGTTACCAACCCCAAACTTTTGTAATTATGATGTGTGTATTAAATATTCACAGGCAGGCCAACACAGGATCTACCCTTTTTTCCCCACACTGATTGTGGAGAATTTTGCAAAGTGCATTTGACGAATGTGTCTGTTACCAACAATCTAAAATATTCTGTGTTGTTTCGACCTAAATTTGGGTCAAATATGGACAAACCCAGCCATTGGGTTAAAAGTTTAAATTATTCTTTTTAACCCAAAGGCTGGGTCTGTCCATATTTGACCTAAATTTGGGTTAAAAGCAACCCAGCAGTTTTTAGAGTGAAATTAGCCAAAAAAATATTTATCAACAAAGAAACATACTTGTTTATGTTTATAGACAATTGATGATGGACGTTGGACAAATCTGCAGTCACACATTCTATAGCAGGTATAGCCATACACAAAGATCTTGCTGGGGACGTTTTATTTGTGTGACTTCCAACTGGATTTTAAACATGTGATCCAAAAGGTGATTAGTGCTTCAAAAATCAGACTCACCTGGTTATTGAGTCCCAAATGCCTTTTGATTCGGTTTCTTCACTTAAAAGATCCTCATTGAGTTTGTCAGCCTTTTTCTGGACCTAATATTAGAACAGATATTACTTTTTCATTAGTCCCTTTAGCTGATATTTTATATGGAGGAACAGTCTGTGAATGCTTGTTAATACATTGCAAATACTACTGTAACATCTCAACACTTACTCTAACTTTTATGATCTTGCTGTGGAAGCTGTTGAGCACCACAATGACATCACCAGCATCGGCAGGAGAGTCCGTTCCATCGTGCCTAAAACATACACAACATTATATAAACACTATTTCTCCACTCTCTGAAAGAAATACAGTGCTCACAACACAGCAAATTAAGTTCGTTAAAAAGTTAAGGACCTTTAACAATATATCTATGAGCCTTACTTTATCAACAAAAAGTGTGAATAGAGTCCATAGGTTTTGCAGTTTGAGTTGAATTAAATCACAGAATATAATGATGAAGAACAACAACAAGATAAATGGGGAATGTTTGCAATGGGGAAAATTTGATAAGCAAGACAAACAAGACAAGAAAAAGAGGATGAAATAAGAACCACAACAAAGACAAGATAAGCAAAAGAACAACAAGAACAAGATAAACTGAAGGACTAGAACACCAACAATACCAAGGACAAAACAATAGCAAGCAGCAACAAAAAAAAAAGGCATAAAGAGTTATGCAAGCATGGCTGAGAGCATCAGACCAACTGTAACAATGAGTAGTTGCATTATTTTAGTCATAATTGGCATGGTGGCATGGTCCTGATGACACAAACCAAGTTTCGTAAAACAATACATTTTAGCCATTACATTTTCCATAACAAAAAAATTCAGCCAATTATGAGAAAAATCTAATTGACTGAAGCCTATAATGGCCAATTTGAGAAAATTGGGTATCATTAGGGACTTGGTATGCTGCGCTGAATTGAGTGTTTTATGATTTTTGGGTAATCCATTCAGAAGTTATAACCAAAAATAGCCTTTTTATCTTTTTATAGCCTTATATCTCCTAGCAGTGTAATGAAATACTGCATGTAGCATCAGGTCATGCTTGTGATGACATTTTCCATGTTTGGTCTGAATACACTAATGCGTTTCGTAGATATAGCCATACATCCATTTTGATGTACACTTTGTTGAATTTGTTTGAGTGTTATTTGAGAATGGTTTGATTTATCACACATCTTCTAACTTTTTTTGCCAGCATGGTCTGGAGATGATGCGAGAGGAATTCGGATCAAAGGGCTAGGATGAGAAATTCAAAATGGAGTAAAAATTTTAATATCGGAAATTGAAATGAAACATTGGACAGTTGGTGGCGCAAGAGGGATTGAGTTAGAGACACCAAAACACTATGGTTAATTTTCAGACTGTCCTTTATCTGTGTCGAATTTCACAACTTGTAACCATACGGTTCTATGGGCTGCCATAGACAACAAGGAGGATGAAAGAGGAAGAAGAAGAAATTAAAGAGAACTGAGAACACGATCATGAAGGAAGAGGACAAGAAGGAAGAGGGACAAGAAGAACAACAATAAGGATAAGAAAACAATAAAGAAGATGAAGTACAAGTAGAAATGTAGAACACTTGAGGAATACCAGCAGAGAACTGTCTTGCAATCAATGACTAATATTTCTCACCAATTTCTCAAAATTCAATACTGAAATTATTTTGAGTGTTCCTTTTATCAAATTCCTCCAGTAGGAAGTTGTAATGACATTAATAGCATGACAAATGTCCAGTGATACGGGACACAGAGTGCTGTTAGCTTCAGCATCCAAAATGAAAGCCTGGATCCACTAGGCTGCAATTTCTCAGAGCAGGATATCAATGAATTACACACTGAAGGAACACTGCTTTCCCATTCATTTAGCAGTCAGCAGTGTGTGTGTGTGTGTGTGTGTGTGATACTTCTTTTCTCTCACACACAAACTCTTTTTCTTTTCCTCGTTTCTTTGTGTGTCAGACCCCAGACTGTAAGAATAATTGCACTAGCAGTGTGAAAAATTACATTACAATCTAACTTTAACCTGCATGAATGGGGTATATATTATACTGTCTCCCATAATTATATAAGAAACCACAGCTGTTTCTAAACTAAAAATAAAACTAACTAAAATAGGCACAATATATGCATAAAACATGCACCTGGAAAAGAAAAATTAAAATTGAAATTGAGGACAAACATTTTGGAGAGTTTGATCTCTACCATTAATTTGAATGTGGCTGTTCCTTTTAGCCATTTTTTTTTTTTTGGATAGCGTCTGTACTCCTGGTGCAGCATATTGCTAACAAATCCGTTAAAATTCATAGCTTGAAATAATTTTACATCATCTTGGAAACATCGAAGTGTACACTACTACCATTCAAAGGTTTGGGGTCCATTTAAAAAAAAAAAAAAAAGAATGAAATTAATACCTTTATTCAGCAATGATGCATTAACTTGATGAAAAGTGAAAGTAAAGACATTTATACTATTTTTAAAAAGCTATTTCAAATAAATGCTGTTCTTTTAAACTGTATAACAAAGAAACCTAAATATATATATATGTAGGTTTCTTTGTTATTTGTAAACCTTCAATCCTTACTTGTCTGGTTTATACTACTCTGAGCAATGTTTAAACTTTGTATTTTGAGCACTTCTTGTGTTGCTATTGCCTCTTCACGATGATTTGTTTGATTTAGTCCTCAGATGTAAGTTGCTTTGGATAAAAACGTCTGCTAAATGACTAAATGTAAATGTAAATATGTAAATGTAAATCTGTGAAGTGAAAACACTCACGCCTGTATTTGATAGATGTCCTCTGAGCGGCCCTCGCGCAGCCTCAGGATCCATGCGCCGGGGTTGGCCTTCAACTGGAAATAGCCCTGTACAGCGCAGTGGGTTAATTTTTGCTTTAGCGTTCCACAAAAGAAAGGAAGTCATGCAGGATTGGAATGACATGAGGGTGAGTAAATAATAAAAATAATTCTCATTTGGGGTCCATATAACACTTAGCATACCAGGACAATTCATTTAAGAGATTTAAATATAAAAAATACAATATATATTTGGACAAAGCAAAGAAGAGGGACAAACTCACCAGGTTGGCCATGACGATGGTGTCATGCATGAGAGGTTTCTGTCTCATGCCCAGTGTAAACTGAAGTCCTCGGGGAGGCTGACCTGTGGACAGGTCAAAACAGTGGCCCTCCAACAGTAGATACTCAAGCTCATACTCAGCATTCACTACACCGCTGACCTGACAAACATACAGTAAGAGAAACCTCATTTATTCTGCTAAACATCTCTTTGCAGAGAGACCTGGCTGAGCATGACAACGCAACCTGTTAAAAGTAACAAAGTTTGTTAGAGAAACATGAACGAACAAAATACTTGGTGTAGCAAATGCTATGTATGTATCATAAAAATGTGAACATTTCAAAGCACTACTGTGGCTATTGTGCTGTATGAAATACTGAAAAAAACTGATCAAGTGCACAAATCAGCTTTGGTAAATATATAAATACTGAACTCAGAGTTAGCACTCATACCTCCTGTAAGTGGATGTTGTCTAGATCATATGGGCTCCTGACCGCCTCTACCATCCAGCTCTCGGGGGTGATCATATTAAGAGTAAGCAGAGGGGATTCTGGGATTTCCGTAAATCGAGCCATAGGGCCGGGGGAAATGGAGTTGTTACCAAAGAAGGAAACATCTGGCTCCAAAACATATTGATAAAAGCTGGCAGAAAATAAAATAAAAAGTTAAATACATCACTTGTAAAATAAACTGGTGGTATGTTGTAATTTCCCATTTTAAGGTGGAAATAGCAAGGAATCCTATAACTAAATATTTAAATACCTTTAATTCTGAATTAAAATCAAAAAACGTTTGAAAATAAAAATATTTTATATACTACTAAAGAGAAAAAATAAATAAATAAAATAAAACAGATCCTGGAATGTACGTGCTGATTTTGAAGTATAGGCTATCAAATTTAATGTCATTGACTATTATTTACATTACTGCACCCATCTCTGCCAATATATAAAGCGTATTTTTTTCCAACATCCTGACATTTTTAACAATAAAACTCTGTTAAAAAAAAAGAGAGGAAAAACAAAACAAGGTGATATCTGCAGAACTGCACTAGGCTGTTGTACGAGTATGAGTTTGTGTGTGTGTGTCCCAACACTCTCAAAGATGAAGTTTAATTAAGCTTTTGCTCACACCTCTTCAGGGGCATCTCAGACAGCTTGGCTCGACAGTTCATGAACACCTGCACTTTCATATTGACCACTTGACCAAGCACCTGCAGCACACACAGAGGAGACAGCCAGGTTATTACCCACAAACAACAACAGGATTCAGGAGGGAATGCTTAAGGTCACGCTCCACAGAACCGCATAGAAATGAGCACGTTTCAAGTTCTTTACGACCTTAGAGGATGTGATGCCATGGTTTTGTATATAAAAACACTCTTTAAAGATTCAGAGACCATAGAAAAATACTGAAACCATTACGAGGGTTTACATGAAAAGATTCCTGTGCATTTAGAGTAGAGCATGGTGACAGCAAAATTTTGGATTACCAAAATCATTTTTTTTTATGCTTCTGTAATGGTTAATCCACCAGTATGAATAAGCTCTTTAGTCACAGTTGGCCAAGTCAAAGTCCAGACTTGAATCCCATTGAACAAATTTGAGATTTAGTGGAATAAAAGATAGATTGCACAACGGGCATTCTAGGGGCAGATTTCCATTTTCATGCCAGGAACTAATCATTGGAAATAACAGATTTCCAGTGTCAGAAGAGGTGCAGAGCCTATCCAAAATTGTGTTAATAAATGTTAATAAAATCCCCAGTTATTCATTTTATCATGTGTTATGTTCATTATGTATATTTCTTGTTTGTAATTTCACCACTGTAAGTGTAACCACTGCGCACCACTTCCCAGAATGTGCCGAATATGCGAAACGTGAGTCTGAGGAGATAGAGTAAGGGAGAGGAAGGCCTGAGACTTGTGTAGTAGTAGTAGTAGTAGTAGTATGTAAGGACACACATGCCTGAGGTACACTAATCTCTTAGATGTGACCAATATTATACGTACAGATAATAAAGGAGCCAGCTTCTGTGCATCCCTGGTGAGAGGATCCACAATGGCAACCACGTCATAGAACACCTCATCTTCACGCTGTGCCAGTTGAAGAACGCTGTTAAAAAGACACATCTGGTCAACTTGACAATTGGTTGTGAAAATAAGTGTTGCATTAATGAGAATGGGTGGGATGTTTGGATCTGCAGTGAGTTGTCAGAACAATTTGGACAGACAAGCTGCCATTTCATTTTAGACCCATTCATGTTAGAATGATTCATTGAAAAAAAATAAAAAAATAAAAATACTCAAAGGTACAATAACCGACACCACCATTACTGAGATACTTATATACAGCTTATTTATGCAATGTATTATTATTTTCTATGGTTTGCAGTCAGAAAAGCAGCAAGAGGGTCTGGGGCAATGTATATATTGTTTTTCAAAAATGTACATCAACTCGATCAAAACAATGTAAAGAAAATCTTTAGCATTAGCAGTACTGCACCTGTGTTTGTCCTTCAGAAATTTGACGTCTTTTCTGGACTCTCCTTTAGGTGATGCAGTGAGAAGAGCATCTACTTTCATGATTAGATCACTGGCCCTTTGAAGAGAAATAACAAGATTCTGGTTTCCCCTCACAAACAAATCATTTTACATTTACAGACATATCGGCTTAGAACGACAAACCAAAACAGGGCGTACTTCTGGGCATTCAAGTTCATCTGCTTGATCTTGGATTTAATCTTTTCTGCTGAACTTCGCAGTGTGATCTTCTCTATCAGATGAAAATCTTCCAAACTGAAGTCTTCTTCATCCAATAGGCCCAGGATCTAGTGAAGACGTTAACCACATTGTTAGTTACAATTGTGTTAGTTACAAACCACGACTCCAAAGTGTCAGTTCATGTGTGCTAGCTCAAACTTCTACACCCAGAACCTTTATGAACCTTATGATATCCATATGAGAGAGACAGTCATTTATATGAATGCCAATGTCAAACCCTTTTTTAAGCTAATCAAAGCAAGGCTGACTGCCAGGCTGTCATTGTGGCTTTTAATATCAATGTGTTTTTACCCTGAAAGTTTTTATGTGTTTTTACCCTTGATTTTTTACCAACCACTTTTTTAAAATCTGGATTTTAACCAGTTTTACATTTCTTGCTAATTTTGTTTTGCATCATTTCATTTTTCATTTTGGCTAGCAGAGAATGTCATTTTTCAGAGTTAGATTTACCCTTTTGCACTTTGAAGCCAATTAAGCTCCAGCTAAAATAAATGAATTATAAATAATTATTGTTAAAAGCAAATATAAATACATAATTTTATCATCAAATCTAATGAGAATATATTTATGCATAAAATATTATTTATAAAACACTACTGTAATATATTGTTTTATATAAAGAAATATGAATAAAGGTGAACATATACATTCAATGACTTTGCAGCCAAATTTAAAAATAATATTAATACGGTGTTTGACCCCCTTTCACCTTCAGATCTGCCTTAATTCTACGTGGCATTGATTCAACAAGGTGCTGAAAGCATTCTTTAGGGATGTTGGCCCATATTGATAGGATAGCATCTTGCAGTTGATGAAGATTTGTGGGATTCACATCCAGGGCATGAAGCTCCCGTACCACCACATCCCAAAGATGCTCTATTGGGTTGAGATCTGGTGACTGTGGGGGCCAGATATTGGTGTGCACCCTTCTGATTTTTGCACATGAATTCTACATATATATTATTCTTGTTTTATAATACACATGTTATCTTATAAAGCCAAAGGGAAGAAAAGAGCAGAAATTATAAAACCATAATTCTTTCAAGACAAAAATAAATTCTGGAGATCACTTCGGTGTGTTGGAGAATGATGGGATGTGTCACTGCTGTTTCGGGCTGTGGCCCATTCTGTGCTCGTCTGTCAACAAAGACTGTTGAGAAAGCACAGCAATATGACAGTTCGGCGGTTCCATATAACCCATGACCCCTGCAGCAGAGGTTGCTGAGTGGACGCTGGTGAATTAATGCCAGGCTTCATCTCTCTCTACCTCTCCTCACAGGTTAGGACAGGCCAAGCAAACGGCTTAATACTGAGTCAACAAAAAAACGTCCCCATCAGAGAGACCAACTGGTGAGACCTTACGGTTCAGACTATTTATCATCCAAATCAGCAGTCCGTACTGTAAGTCATTAGGATATAAATTATTTCATAATGCCTATGGAATTTGTCTTGAGGGGTGTAAAGGTGGAGGGGGTGTTTGTGAGTCTCACCCTGCCGTTGCTGACCACAGCTCCTTGTCCAGCTTTCAGCTTCAGAACTTCCTTACAGTACTTCTGCTGGCTGTGCAGGAAGTCCACCTCCATTGTGTTGAACATCTTCTCAAACGCATCATGGTCCATACCCTACAGGAGATAAAACACATTTAACACTTAAATACTTGGAAAAGGGGACATACATATTTATTACTGTGGAAAAAGGTATCATTTTCAGCAGTTATTATTCCAGTCTCACATGACCCTTCAGAAAGAATTCTAATATATTTAAGAAAAAATTCGTAACACACGTGTGTGTGTGTGTGTGTGTGTGAGAGAGTGAGAGCGAATCTTCATTCACATAATAAGGAATTATTCTTTTCATAAAAAATTATTTACTTACGATACTTTTTTTAACTAAGTGAAGTAGAAAATTGGGAAATAACAAATTGATTGGCTCATTAGTTTGTATTTTTGATTACACTGCAAGGAGGAAATAGTTAATCAATGTGTTATTGATAACGAAGGGTGGCACATTTGTGCAAGTGCAGTCATTAGAGTATTTTGAGAGGAATATTAAATTGGCTAGACCAATGAAAAATGTGCTGCCATTGGAGACCGTGTCTAACGAATAAATCACTAAACATTTTCATTTATCCGACATGTAATTAAAAAATGGCTTCAGTGCCGATAACAAATCTCGGGTGTTTCAGCTGCATGGAGTCTGATTATTAGTGTTTCAATCATTTGGACCTTATTACGAAAAGCTAGGAAATGCTAATATCAGCACAACACCTCTCCTTTCCATCCAATAATAGAGCAATTACAGGTCTCAGGCACAAGCTCTCAGGGAACCAAAAAACACTCTCTCCAATCATTTTCAACCAAAAAAACTCAGGAATACAGGGTAGGATGGAACACTTTCTCTTATCTAATACGTTACAATAGAAATAAATAGAGGGAGCAGGAGGGATAGAGACAGTGAAAAAATCTCTCTATGTGCTAGACAGACCAATCAATCTTTCTGAGAATTGCAATACTCTGGTTATACAAGGTATAGGGCAGCCATTCCCAGAAATGCAGTTGTCTAAGTCTGAGAAAATGACATGTGGTTGAGTGGTTTCCATTGGATGTGGCAATGGGGTAAAGACACCAAGGAAAAGAAGAGAGGCCTTGCTTGTACAATTTTATCATAGTAATGACAGGAGGAAACAATAAAAGCAGCATTTAATGTCAGGTGCGTTAATAGAGATAAGATCTAGATGGTAGTGGGTAGACTGCAAGTGTAAATTTCTGAACTGTGTATGTCCAGAACAGGATTAAGCACTAAAAGGTGAATTGACAACAGAATTTAGTTGCAAAAAGTGTGAAATACTTCAGTTGGCCATTGTCTGCCAACTGAACTCAAGTGACATAAAAAAAGACAGACAGGCGAGAAAAGAACAGGTCTGTAAAGATAAATCCAACTCTACACATTATTCCCCCATTACCCAGACACAGTATTTCACACTCCACTGACCTGATTAAGTAAGTGCTTAATCTTGGTGCCTTGTTTGAAGACCTCAACATTTTCTTCTTTGAGGAGTTTTAGGGTGAAGTCGAGCGTGTTCTTGTTGCTTTGGGTGAGGAGAGAAGCCCAGAGGGCTCGGTACAGACCGCTGTTGTCCTCTGTGGGCTTTCCAATGGGGTTATTGATCACCCCAACACGACAGTTGGAGCTGCTGGATTTCTGCAAACAAACACTGTGGATCAGAAACTCTCTTGAAAAGGAGATTATAGCAAACAAGATGATAGCAAATCACATTATATCATTCTGAACTCTGTAAAGGAACTGGGTCAGATTACTAAATAAAATAAAGCAATAATTCTCATACACAGATTTGAGGAGTAAGATTTATGATATTCTTAAAGGTTGTATCAGCGATCTCAGGCCCAAAAATAAATGATCACATTCATCTAATCTTTCCTAATGATCCGCTAGCTGCCCACCCCATAAGCAAGCAGTCAAAAAAACACGGTTCTGCAGGCAGCCTAGGCTCAAACTACTAACAGAGACATGTTTTTTTTTACGGCCTGCTTATGGGGCGGGCAGCAAGCAGATCGTTAGGAAAGATTCGATGAATATGATCATTTATGTTTGGGGCTTTTTTGGGCCTGAAATCCCTTATACAACCTTTAACGTTACTAGTATGTTATTATATTATTCAGCTATATAAAACATAAAAACAGATTTGTGAACTCAAAGAATGATTTGAGAGATAAATTAGATCAATACAGTGATAACATATGTAATCTGCATTGTACTAAGCAATTATTTTCTCAGATTATTCTGAGATTAGATTTCGGTCAAATATAAATACCGTGTTAATAATGTTCTGCCTTCAGCTTGCTCTCCTTTATCCCCAAAACACTGAACAAAATTATAATTTTTCAAGAGCTGAACTCATGGTGCCATGTGGGGGAGCAGTTTGCTGATGTCAACGTTGTGGATCGAGTGGGCCATGGTGGCGGTGGGGGTTTATGGGATGGGCAGGCATATGTTATTGACAAACAAATGTGCATTTTACTGATGGCATTTTGAATGCACAAAGATACAGTGACAAGATCCTCAGGCCCATTGTTGTGCCATTCATCCATGACCATCACCTCATGTTGCAGCATGATAATGCACGGCCCCATGTTGCAAGGATCTGTACACAATTCCTGGAAGCTAAAAACATCCCAGTTCTTGCATGGCCAGCATACACACCGGAAATGTCACCAATTGAGCATGTTTGGGATGCTCTAGATCGGCGTATACAACAGCGTGTTCCCGGTCCTGCTAATATTCAGCAACTTCGCACAGCCATTGACCAGCTGTGGACCAACAGGCCACAATCAACAACCTTTTTTTTTTTTCTTCAGGGTGGATCCCACCGGATCCCCAATACAGTAAAACTGCACATTTTAGAATGGCCTTTATTGTGGCCAGCCTATATATATGGTCTGTTACCACTGGATTTTGTTAATTAACCAAGACCACAAGAATGATTTCAAAGATGAATTGCCCTCAGATTCATTTCTAAGATGCACGTGTGCCTCCGCTCTCTGAAGATGCGATTCCTGTGAATACAACTAATTGGAAATAAAAACTGCAGTAGTTCACCATATGTTTCAAGGCATTCCAGAGCAATTTCCTCCCAGAGGGCTGTTCAATATCTGCTACAATCCACATAGTCACTCCGTACAACATCTCCTCCTCTATGAGAGAAAAAAAGTGCGAATTAAGAATAGTGCTTTTTAGGAAAACACAGTTTGGATAATTTTTAAGCTAAGAAGTGTACTTGTAATGTGCTTTACATTATTGAAAGTACCATTTATTAAACCAACACGCGATGTTAATAATAGTAGCAATACTGGCAGTGCATTGTCAAACACTTCACTAATGGCCACTCATAGTCTATTTTATAAAATAAAGCAATCTGAATGAAAATCCATTATAAAATGACATTTAAAAAACACATTATAAATGATAAAACCACCCCTACCAATCTATATGAAAAAGATATGGTTAAATACTTCATTCTCTTACCATCTCTGGTTAAATACTTCATTCTCTTAGAAACAACTGCCGTTTTGTCTCTAGAGTCCAAGTATGCGAACATAGTTGTGTCATCCCAGTCGTCTGCAACTATGTGTTTAATTAAAACAATTAAGGCAGTTAATAAGCAACATTGAGAAGATATTGGTAATGAAATAATGATAGTATTGTGACAATATTATTGAGATGGAGATTGCAGTGTGATTGTGACAGTGATGATGGTGAGGTGACTAAGATTAACAATGGCCCTGGTTTGGGTCAGGTGATCATTAAAGGGCTACCTGGTGAGGAAGTGAAATCCAGATATCGTCTCTCAGAGCTAAGAATCAATGGGTTGATACGGGGAACTACATTGGCCTGCTCCATCAGGAAGTCCACCACATCACCACTCTCAGTGATTTGACCCTGTATATGACAGTAATCTCCTTAGAATTAGCCAACTAATCAGATTACAGACACATGCACAGTCAGGAGGGCCTGCACTGCCTTTGTGACAGATTTAAAAACAATCAAATTAAAGAAAAGCCTTAAAGGTAATAGTTGGCAAGGAAAATAATACCACACCATAAAGACAGATCTCTGGAAGAAGTTGGTAGTTTCCATGATCTTCTGCAGCAGAACAGTCTCGAGCTCCTCGGGGTCCATCTCCTCACTACTGAGTGGAACACCATTGAACAAACACACTGGTAGGGCTCCTAATCCACTCTTCCTGTAAAACACTCCTCCAGCCTGAAAAAAAAAAAAAAGTTCATAAAGACAGATACATCTGGCTTTTCAAAATAAAGTCTCTGCCCATATGTGCCTAGGAATATTCAATAGCAGTTTATATATACCAATGCTATAAAAGCATCTGTGATTTTCCTTCTTTTTTATTTTAAAGGACAAAAAAATGCAATGTGCAATGTAATTATTTAGAATATAATACTCTGCTAATTAAACTGGCACATTTTAACAAAAAAAGTACAAACTGTAATTGTACCTCCCATCTTTGTTATGGAGAAGTTAACATAACACTATTTGCATTACCTTTCTGTTGTCATCATAGCTTGAGTCCACTCCAATAATTCTGGCAGCGTTTGCTTTTGGAAATTTCTTTTTCAGATATGCAGTTATTGTATCCACAGAAAGAGTCTCTCCAACCTCCACCCTGTTATATATCTGCATGTGACAAAAAAAAGCTCACTAGTATATAATAATACTAAATAGTGCATTACATTCACATACCACTGTGATTCAGTCTTGGAAGGAGAACACTCTTAAGTCTCTGGGTATCCTTCCTTTCTCATTCGTAAAACATACATCTTGAAAAAAAAAAAAAAAAAAAAAAAAAAAAAACCTGCACGTTATAACTGAATATATCTGTTATAGTTCATGATATGGACAAAATATTCAAATAGCTTTCAAATATTATACTTAAAGTGAAGGAGAACCCTAAAAGTAGCATTTAAGTCATTTTGATTTAAAAGAGCACTACAGCAAACACAAAGATACTCACTGACACCATGGACGTGAAAGCCTGTGCTTCGTCATACTCCTCTGAGATGTAGTTTAACAGCCTAAAGAGAGCAACACCTGCATCCAAATATCCATCCACTTTATCATCTAAACTGACAACCAGTAGAAACCCAATCCTAAAAGACATAGAAACATAAATAGATATTAAATCTGACATCCACACTTATTTACAATGAACATATCAACAAACAAATGTTTGCTGAATGTTAAATATGTATATTGTCAGCTGCTTATTAAACAGTTACTTACCAAATAAAAATTAACATAAAATATTGATTTGAGTTTAAATTGTATTTGATAAGTAAGAAACCATGAAGTAATATGATACTTGCAGAGCTATGTAAAGACTTGTCTGTGACAATGGTCCATTATACAGTTCATTATATCAGAATCACATAGTTCAGAAAGCCAGATCAAAAAATATATATATTAAGACTCAGGTAAAATGTATTAAATGCTATTGTTGAGCACACATACCTGAGGGGAATGTTATGTTTGTAAAAGAGTTCTGCTAATTTGACCAGCTCAATGCTCTCTTCTTGTGTTGGGTCAAGTAACAGAACCTGCCAACAGCAAAGAAAAACATCTTTTAAATGATCTAAAAATATCTAAAGTACTTTTTTTTTTTTAAAAAAACCTGTAATTTTAAATAAAATTTAATAAACATTATTTAAAAAGATAAGACTGCTGCCGCCCTAAAAATGGGGGATATCAGAAAATAAAAAGCATCCCTGCATAAACCTGTGCACACAGCTAGATTTGAGCTAAGGCTATAATCAACTCACAGGCAAGTTGACTCACCAGGTTAAAGAAATTACGGCGGATTTGTCGAATAACACCAGGAAATGTTGCTCTGAGGAGCTCCTGTAGACTTGAGGGCCAGTGTCGATACATGGAGTCCTTCTCAATATCATTAACCCACTAGAAACCAGACAACAACAGGCATTTGCTAAATTGTAAAAGCCTTCATGTGAACAGTAAAAGCTTTTTTTTTCCCTATCTATTTTCAGCATTCGAAAAAAATTAAGCAAAAACAAAATGTATTACGACATTTGATTCCAAGTTGAATTTTGTTGAATTGGTTTTTATTTTATAACCAATTTTGCTATTTAGACCTGGTATAGCTTTTACTTCCAGAAATCAACTTTTGAGCTTTACAACTACATTTAATGAATTAGCATCTCACCATAATGGATGAGTGGCGGATGTCCAGAGCGTAGCTGTCTTCTACAGTGGTTGATGTTGGTAAATGCAGGAACTTACTAATGCTGCTTCCTCTGATGCCAAGGTTATGAAGACCTTCAAGAATCTTAGCCTCACCTCTGAGAATGTCCAGGATGCTACAGAGCAGTTGAAAATGTACAGTATGTGATTAACACACATAAAACATGTTGGGGAATGTTAGTGTGGTGCCAATTACACACTACTACTTTGAACAGCAGACAGAAACCAACCAGTCAGTAAGAGAATCTTGTGCTGGGATGATACCTGAATGGGTTATGAACGTCCAGATCAACATGTATTCCATTTATAAAAAGACTGGCATCTCCAGGTTGGATCCCCATCGACTCACTCAGCCTCTGCAAAGTAAATATCAGGTCAGATGAAGACAGCTATACCGTGACCTTGAACTCAGTGGGCTTTAGTGGCATTTAGCTTTTATCCAAAGCAGCTTCCTGTTTATACATTACAGGTTCAGTCCCTCTGAAGTAACTTGGGGTTGGGCGTTTCAATTAAGAGTCATGGCTCACTTCTTATGTGGCTTGAATCAGCAAGCATTTACCATTAAGCTACACCACCACTCTATGGACTTCATTTAAAAAAATATATTATTGACATTTGATATGCTGAAACTTTCCTAAAATTGTTGTAATGGATACATCATCTGAAAGGCTCAAGACACTTCAGAATGTGGACCCATTTCATTTTCTAAAAATAAATCAGAACATTTGGAGTCCATTTGGCTGCACTTGGAACTGTTTTTACAGTGCTCATCAGAAAACTTGTTGGAAAAAAACCTTACCTTTTGGTTATCTTCTATTTCCTTTTTCATGTTCTGGTTTACAGCCACTCTTGTCAGTGATCTGTGGGGACAGTAAAACATGTACACTGAGTATCAGCCCAAGCCAACATCCCAGAACAGTCATAAAAACCCATTTTAATCTCAGAAAACCTGTTCTCTCTTAGATGCCATATCAGCTATACTGACAAACAGTAAACCACAGTAATTCTGACTCAGCAAATTCTGAACACTGCACATAAAGCTGTCTAGAGCAGCAGTGAATGAAAGTCAATGCCACACATTAAAAATGACCTAGACATAATGCATATGCATGCATTCTGTGCCGTTACACATGCAAAAAAAAAATGGATAGTGGGATATTCTACAGCAAAAACTGTTACAGATACTCCTGTTCCCAAGGTTCTTTAATTTGGCTAAATGGAAGCATTGTAAAAAATAATTTAAAATGTTCACCCAAAATTTAAAATAATCTCATAATTCATTTCCCCTTATGCCATCCTAGATGTATATGACATTCTTCTTTCAATTAAACACAATTTGAGTTATATTCCAAAATATCCTGACTCTTCCCAGCTTTATAATGGTAGTGAATGGTACCTTGTTTTTTTAAGTACACCCATGCATCACAAAAGTAATCCATACAGCTCCAGGGGTTTAATAAAGGCCCCAAAATTACTTTATAAACTATAATGGTGGCTTGCCCACTTCCCAGGGTGGTGTTCCGGGCACGACCCACTGGAATGAGACCCTGGGGAAGACCTAGGACACGCTGGAGGGACTATGTCTCCCGTCTGGCCTGAGAAAGCCTCGGTGCCCTCCCCGGAAGAGCTAAAGTGTCTAGGGAGATGGAAGTGTGGGCATCTCTGCTTAGACTGCTGCCCCCGCGACCAAGCCACAGATAAGCGGAAGAATATGGATGGATGGATAGGCTATAATCACTGGCTTCCGGTAACGTCCATACTCAACTTATGCCTTTATCAATATGTCATGCGTCAGGTTAGAGGTCACTCTTCTGACGGAACTAGACCCACGTACAGCCAATACCGGAAGCCGGTGATTATATTTTATAAAGTTATAAATACGGATATTTTTCTTATGAATATGCACCACTTTTCAGAAGGCCTTTATTAACCTCCCAGAGCCATATGGATTAATTTTATGATGTATCATGGATGGGTTTTTTTTTTGCTTAAAAAACAAAACAAAACATTCACTCCCATTATAAAGCTCGGAAGAGCCAGAATATCTTCTTTTTTTTTAACTATGTGTTTGGCTGAAAGAAAAAAGTCATATACACCTATGATGCCTTGAGGGCGAGTACATTTTTGGATGTATTAACCCTTTAAAGATTACCCTTTTACAATGCAACCATTTGTTGAAATATATTTCATTTCTTCGTTTTGAATTCTGATGGATAGTATTATAACAAAGGTAATGATTTTTGCCTAAGATTCCAAGACCAAGACTTTTTACCTTGCTCTGCTGGGGAAATTTTGGCTGAGGTCTTGCATTAATTTGAGAGAATCAAACTTTGGCACAGTCATGATCCGAGAAGCTGCCTGGAAACTGAGGTCTATTGGAAAGACAGAGAAGGCATTTCAAAATCTTTTTTTTTTTTTTTAAAGAAGCCAATAATCCACAAAGAAAGTCTGCTATATAAGATTAAGTTACAACTATTTATAAAAAAATATATATAAATCTAAATGCTTACACATTTTTTTTTTAAGAATCTAAAAGTTCAATTCAATTATCTTCACAATGCAAAGGAATCATAAAAAAAAGGCGTGTGAGCAATGCATCAAAGGTCTGCCTGAACTCTTCTTCATGCAAAAGCATGCAGCAATTCTTGATTCGTGAATAATTAAGGACCATTCCTATTGCATAGTAAACAGGAGAATTCTCATTTCTTTTCATATTACAAGAAAAACAAACATCATACAGGTTTGGAAACACATCCGGATGAGTACAATGTGTCAATTTAGATTTTTGACAATTATGAAAGGTTTTAATATATGTTTGATGAGTGAAAGTATTAAGCCATAAAGCATTTTTTTTAAAACTAGTCTAAAGAGTCTGGACAAAAAGATTAAAAAATTCCACCGGATTTTACAATTCCACTCCAAAGTTATTACAAAAATCAACCGACCGTTTCAATAGCCATCATGGAGAGCTCTTCACATCAAGTACAATAAATTGCTTCATTTATCTATCAGTCGCACAAAACTAAAACAGCTCTTATTTAGCCATTTTTGCTCGAGATCTCAGAGGGCAAAATCGAACTTGGCTGTGGACATGAGCATCTGTTCAGAAGTCCGAACAGGAGTAGGACAGATCGCTGCAGCAAGCAAAGGGTACAAACTGCAACCTTTCCACTGCTTCCTAATTCATCAAGTGGACAGTTCTCGCCAGGAACCATGTGGATCGGTTTAATCGCACTGGGTGATCGGAGACGCAGCACAGCACAGTCCAGAACACCGTAAGAGAGAACCATCAATAACAGAAGCCAGCCCACCTTGGAGCTCCCACACTTTGAGTGGAGTCATGTCATTGGTGCTCTCCAATAGATGCTTCCTCAGCTCTCCAAGTTCTTCCTGAAGCTCTGGGTGAGACTTTCTGGAGGGGAAGGAGGACACTTTTTCACATAATGTGCACTACAGCACCATGGTACTTTTTTTGTGAGTAAGCACAACACAACACAATAATCATTTTAATATATGGCTACATATAAAGGTACGAGAGAAAAAAAAAAACATTAGCGTGCTTACTTCAATTTCCCAAACAGAAATCCCTGGACTTCATCATTTTCATCCTCATCTGTGGTGACTGATTTGGATTCTGCAAACAAATGCACATCAGTTTCAATTCATTTGTTTCAATATTGGTAGCAACTTTTGTTTATAGCTAATTGCTTTTTCAATTAAGTAGCGTTTGGGGTCGGTACGATTTTTCAATGTTTTTGAAAGAAGTTCCTTATGTTCACCAAGGCTTCATTTTGTGATCAAATCAGAAATCATTCCAATATGCTGATTTGGTGCTCAAGAAACATTTCTTCTTATTATCAATTTTGAAAACAGTTGTTCTGCTTAATATTTTTTTGTAAACTGTGATGGATTTTTTTCAGGATCTTTTTATGATTAGAAAGTTCAAAAGAACAGCATATGAAATAGTATTTACAGTCAAGTGTCCTTGCTGAATAAAAGTATATTAATTTCTTCCCAAAACAAATTCTTACTGAGCCCAAAGTTTTTTTTAACTGTAGTATAGTTTGTCGAGTTACTCATAATTTAACCCTATTGTATTTCCTATCACTGACTATTTTTATTATAATAAAACTGTTACTGAGTTTAGCCATTTATAATCTTAATCAATCAATTCAACAATTTGACATTGTACAATACCTTTAACCTGTGTGTCATCAACGGCTTTGTACTCTGTGTTTTTAATTGCCAGTTCAACGCCATATCCAGACAACAGCATCCTTTCATTTTTCGGCTCCTGTAGTGACAAATCAGTGTGGGGCAACAAATATTGATAATATGGCACAGACTTGAAGAAATTCATAAATAGTATATAAACTATATTATTACATAAAATCAAGATAAAGATTTCCATTGCACAGCTGACAATAAGACAATCAGTATACAAGTCACACTATATACCTACACACTACATACGCTAATACTCACAGACACAAAGTGTCGTAGCACATAGATGAGTTTGCCCTCCTGTGCCCGCTCTGACAGAACCTTATGGAAAGTGTTGAACTCCTTGGTGCCAATTTCAGCATAAAGAACAGCTACAGGCAGGTCTGTCTCATTGAGTCCTGGGTATTGGTGGTCAGACTTGTATAGGTAAGTTCTTGGTCTGCATGTGTAAAAATGTTATGAGAATCCAACATGAAACCATGTATTTGGTAATACTTAAATATCAAATATCCCTAACCAGATACAGTATCTCTGATTTAAGGCTGCATGATTATGGCCAAAATGATAATAACGATTATTTTGATTAAGATTAAGATCACAATTAATTATCATGATTATTTTTTTTATTTAAAAAAAACAAATTTTATTGTCACATAGGCTAATTATAACTGCTTTCACATCCATATTGTGCTAAATTCCTGCTAATGTACAAATATGTGCATCAAAATAAAATAGTTCCTCTTATTCATCAATATATTATTATCAAATATTTCTGAATACAATATATTGTTGGTTAACATTACCGGTTTGCTGCTGTCTTCAAGAGCTTCTTCATTTCCTTGGTGCTACAGGCTTTTTGACCATGGACAACTATGAAAGCAGAGCATCCATCGGGAGGAGGTTCATCACTTGCGATCTATAGAATGAAAAGAAGGAGTTAACAAATACTTTCTATGAGGTAAACCACATAGGGGAGCACGGGGCACAACCTAACGCGGGGTTAAATGTAACACGGACCTTTTACATAGTTGGTCAGGATCAGGCAGGATGTGTTTCCGCTCTTTTTCTCTTGCTGTCAGAAGACGGTATCCCGTGAATTTACGGCAAGTTTTGATTATATTTCGTGAAGATACTGGACAAAGAGTGTTTTGACACCATGAAAGTAAATTTTTTCATCATAGATTTTTTTTCGGTTTCTGTTGGTTGGGTGTGTATGTCACCAAATTTAACTTTATATTGCCTTAATCACTTGTTGACTCAAACATAGCACTGTTTTGAAACATGTCAGCAATTCCTAGCAACTGTTAGCTAGGCTTAAAATATTTAATACACAGCGGGGTTGGTTGTAACACAGTGTTACAACTAAGCCGCCAAGTGTACAATGAGAATCAAATGAAAACGGAGCCACACAACATTTCAGGTTTGAGTATACATTTAACTTTGTTGGACTTTCACAAACAATGTTGGAATTTAAATGTTTAAAATTTAGTGTACTATGAATGATAACTTGTTTATTTATTACAAATATGGCCTGTTTTTAATGCAATAAACCCTTTACATTTTTATTTTAAGCTCATTTGTATTATTATTACTGTTATTATTATTAATAATTGTACATGCAGCAGCCACACACAAATCTAATTTAACTGCAATTAAAATATTTTATAATTTTATTTATTATTATTTATTGCAAAACTGTGCAGCCCTTTTCTATGTCTCTATTCATGATATTGATCCATAATAGAAGGATGATTGGATGAGGGATGTATGGATATCCGTCTATACAGATGCACAAACAATATCAAACTATAAAAATAAAATATTACTGAATTATGTGTGTTACACACAAGTGTTACAACTAACCCCTCTGTCTGTTACAATTAACCCCGCATATGGGGCAAGTTGTAACATTTGCACTTCTGTCACTTTCAATGCAACTGTATGAAAATGGTAGGTACTAGAAAAAACTTTAAGTGTTCATTTGTAGCAGAGATGTCTATGTTGCTTGTGTAAAAAAAAAAATATATATATTAATCTAACCTAATTATTTTTTTTAATTAATTGAGCCAAAACCAAAATGCCCCGCTCTCCCCTAGTGATGGTCATTTCAAATGTACCAAAAAAAAAAAAACTATTAGAAATGTTTGTGGTGGTATTCTATAGGAAAAACAGACGTGTCATGGTGTCAAGCAGTTGTATTTGTCTGAAATCAATATTATATCCAGAAAAGAACTCACTTGTTGGAAAGCATGTACAGCTGGTGAGTAAGTCCTGAGAGACAGAGACAGCTTCAGCAGGTTGACCTGAAGATCCGTCAAAAATTGTCCAGCTTTCTTGATGATCAGGTTATAATATGACCGGACAGACTCTAAAGACAGGAAAGTAGATATCTGCATTATTTCCAATCCATGTGTAACTCAACAAAACACCATCATGCATACCAACCACTCAGTGAATTATGAATCATTGCAGAGAAGATAAAAGTCAGTCATTACCTCCATTTTTGTAAACCGTTAACTCCTTCACAGTATCAACAAACTGCCAGAACTTCTCGTCACCATCCTCTCGGATGAACTCGCTGCACAAAATTAGGTTTACAAAACAACTAAGACACAAAACAAGCATGAAACACAATGTATACTAAAAGTAAATAAAATGTTTCTGACAGAGAGAGAAAAATGCTCTGTTGATCTAATGAAAAGCTATTAAAATCACCATAAAATCAAAATGGACAATTCTTATTTTTTTATGGAATGTTTCAGCATTTATATTATACATTATCCATGCACATCATTTAGTTTAAATGTATAAGCTCTCGTATTCTTTAATCACGTGTTTACTAGCGTGAGGGCGGGACCTCTTGTCACTCACACGAGATCACAGCAATGGCAAACCACAACCATCCAATCATCCAACAATCCAATTCCCAATGGACAAAGTCAAGACCTGCCTTAGCTTTTATTTTATTCAAGAAGCCATTTTTACGTGCATTTACATCCCAATAGGGAAGAAAAGACTATTACACCTTATATTTGGTGTAATAGTCACATGGTGATGGGGTAGTGGATAAGACACATGCCTTTAGTGTGAGAGACCCGGGTTCGAAACCATTATGAGACACCAATGTGTCCCTGAGCAAGACATTTAACATCTAGTTGTTCCAGAGACGAGCGACTTCTGACATATATAGCAATTGTAAGTCGCTTTGGATAAAAGCGTCAGCTAAATGAATAAATGTACATTTCATGCCAACTTATAGCACATGGACAAAGTTCAATAAACAAACTTTGTTTTTTTACGCATGAAGTCAACCATTTAAAAAGAAAGAGTAGCTAGCGAGATACTGAATTACAGGATAACAATTACATTTCCAGCCCACCTTGTTTCAAGCAGAAGAGGGGTCATGTCCCATTTGGCCTGAAGACTGGCGATGACTCCTTTAGATGTTGAGTGCACATGCTGGAACCTCAGCAAGACCAGCACAATAAAGACCACCCTCATGATCAGACACTGCTAAAAGTACATTAAAGATAACACTATTATAACTTTAATCAATAACATTAAAATACATTGCTCCATTATACAAAGATTGATGGATAATTTGCATACATTTCAAAATAGCTAGAAATTCTAGAAAGAGCTAAAAACGTAGGAAAAGTAGCCATAAGAGCTATTATTGTTTAGTGCTTCAAATTTGTGACCAAAATTAGTTCCAATCATAACAACTCACTCCATCTAATAAGACAACACACCCTCACTCACCCCCCAAAAAACATAACGTGACAACAGTCAATAAAATGTCTGATCAGAAAACAACTTCCACATTCACTGCAGCAAAAACTAGCAAAATTATCATTTTTCAGTAAAAGAAGATACAGCAAGTCTAATCTGTGCAGTAAAACGCCACGTATACAATGTAACGTTAAGTGTCAATTAGATGCATAATTGTTGCATTCTTTCACAGACATCAGCCTCATTGCCCGTTTCATACAATTTATGCAAATCAGATGAAATAGACCTTGATTGTGACTGGTCATTCTTACCAATGAAGAAACAGGGGGAGAACCATAAAGACATGCATCACAAACTGTTCAACCATCATTAGCGTTTCTTTCTGGACTATAAGCAACATATTTTTCAAAAACAATAAACCGCCACATGCCTCTGATATACACACTTATACGTTTCATCTAATTCATAATTATATACCAAATACCTAATTCATCGGACACTGAGCCGCTGTATTACCCGTCCGTTTCACTGGACGCCGCCATTGAGGGGGTCCTGCATCTTTATTCCCTCCTCCACATATGCGACACATTCATTCTGCTTTAGTAAAACCGCGTCAACATTTTAGCGACTGATAGGCTTAATATTTAAAACAAATAAAAGTGATTCTTAGTTATTATAGCAGTAAAATTTCTTACAGGATTTGCATGTTTTAGAAGTTGTATACATGAGTTGGTCGTTCAGGCATTTTCATGGACAACTAGACATAGGGATGTAACGGCAGAGCTGTGAAGTTCATGTTGATGTTTTCCCCGGTTTGATTAATTTAACCTAAAATATTGGTAACGTTATAGCATAGTTAGGCTACATGTTACATCTCATTAATATCTGTAAAGACAAATCACAAAGCCTAATTGGCTACAAATATCAGATATAGCCAATTGTAAGGATTTGTTTTTTGTTTTTTTTTACTGTTTAATTTATAGTTCTCTTACGAGAGGTTCTCTCGTATTGCATATCTTTTCTGAGAAGTTGAAGCCAAAAATGTATTATTATTTGTATCCAAATAATATTTTAGCTTATTTGTATCCATTGTCAACGCAGAGCGGGCTAGCTAGCAGCTCATTGGTTCGCTTACAGAGAACTGCTACAGCGTATGGGGGAGCTGGGCTGAACTCGCGGCCAATGAGAAGCGGACACTCTCTCATTGTGTCATAGCCCGCCAAAATGGGCGTGGCTCGAGTGTATAAATACCCAGCCCGGAAGCTGTTAAGATAGTTATTCAATCAAGTCACCATACCAGCACCTATTTCAGCCGCCTGTGACTCGTCTTCGGCGTTGTCTGTCCTCCAGATGCTTTAGAGCGACATTCTTCGCGAGTGGGATAAGAGCGGGAAACAACCACCTTCCGTTACGGAGTTGAGGAGCGCTACGGACTTCGCCTTTCACGCCACTAAATCCGCCGCTCAAGCCCTGGGGAGATGCATGGCCGCCCTTTGTGCATCAGAGAGACATCTGTGGCTCACGCTCGCCGACATGGGGGATTCTGAACGCGGCGTTTTCCTCAACGCGCCACTTTTTGAGGGATCGTTGACCGGTTTTCTGAAGTTCAGGAAGCTTCCCAGGCAATGAATCTGTTTCTGCCCCGCCGCACTTGGTCTTCCCCTGCACGAGCCCCACCCCAGCGCCCAACTCCGCAAGCTCACACACAAGCTAAGCGCAGACAGGGCGGTCGCTCTCGCTCAGACAGCCGCCATAGGCACCCGTCCCCCCCGGGCGCAGAAGCCCGAACAACAGAAGTCTGCCTACCACAGCTGAGAATGAGACTGCTTTCTCCCGCTGCGGCCGGATCGCCGTCAAAGCTTCGCCCGCTGTTAGTCCCCTCTCACCTGGCTAGCTACTTCAGTTGAGATTTTCGCCACAAACAAGCCGGCCTGTGCATCTTCCCGCTTGCGAGCCCCCGAAACGCCGTTTTCACGGCGGCTCAGAGAAACCTATAAAGGAGCGTAAAAGCCTCTTGTGTAGAAAATGTGCCCACAACCCTGTGTTCACCCATACACACAAGTATCACAGGCCTCTTGTCTCTCTCAGAGCCCACCCCCATAGAGTGGTCGTCTCTCGCTCGAGTGCATCCCCCCTCTGCCCGCTCTGTTACACCGCCCATAAACTCTTCTCTGAGTTTAAGTCCCATAAACACTCGCGTGCCCACACACTGTCCAGCCCGCTGTGTGCAACAATCAGGGCGATATAGCCAGTCACCCACTAGCGTCGCGCTACAAAGCGTGGGAAGCTATTCCGGGAATCTCCCCGCGGTTGTTAAGCCCCGTCGCCGCCCTCCACGCTTTCGGGCGCGGCTCGAAACTACAGTGAGTTCAGAAGCAGCAAACACGCTTCGATCAGAAATAGCAAAGCTTTTGTCCAAAAGGGCTATAGAGAGAGTTCCACCTTCTATGAGCGAGTCGGGGTTTTACGGCCGTTATTTTCCTGGCCTCAAGAAAGACGGCGGCCTCAGACCGATCCTAGATCTCAGATTTTTGAACAAAGCGCTCATGAGGAGACCGTTCAAAATGCCCTGCTACAGTCAAGAAACTCCTCGCGCATTTACGCCAGGACGACTGGTTCATCTCTCTAGATCTGAAAGACGCCTATTTTCAGATCCAGATAAATCCCCGTCATAGGCCTTTCTAAGTTTCGCCGTCGACGGCCAGGTTTATCAATACACCGTCCTCCCGTTCGGCTTATCCTTCGCACCCCGTACGTTCAAGTGCATACGGCGCTCGCCCCCTGCGGAGTCAGGGGCTGCGAATTTTGAATAATTTGTACGACTGGCTGATTTTGGCACAATCACAGACGGAGTTACTGTCTCATCGTACAGTACTCTTCGACCATCTGAACACATTGGGCTTCGCTGTCAACTGGACAAAGAGCTCACTAGCCCAGTCAGACGATTTCCTTCCTAGGAATAAGTTAGATCTAGACTCAGTGGCTACTATGACGGCTCGCTTTATCTACACAGTGCGCGCGCCGTGTTCAGCGTCTCGCCGCATCCCTTTAGATGGACATCCTCACGCCTCTGAAAAGTTTTCAGAAGGCGCTAGCAGCTACATGGCCTCAGCAGTGCTTCAGCTGGCTCTACTGCGCATGCGCGCCCCCTTCAGCTTTGGTTGAAGAGCCGTGTGTCTCACCGTGCGTGGACCACGGGCCGCCAGCTGATCAAAGTTACGCAGACCTGTCTCTCGGCTCTGCAGCCATGGACAGTGGCAGAAAGGTTTCAACGGGGCGTTACCATGGGGATCGTCTCTCGCCGTAAAGTCATTTCGACAGACGCAGCCAACTCAGGTTGGGGCGCGGTCTGCGAGGGCTCATCGGCCTCTGGCCACTGGTCAGTTCAAGAGAGCTCCCTACACATAAACTGTCTGGAGATGATCGCGGTCGAGAACGCACTCGCGTTTTTCCTCTCGCGCATTCGGGCGGGGTCACCAGTCTTCTATCTCAACCGTAGTCCTCAACCGTAGTCTCCAACCGACTAAGTTACTCAACCGTAGTCTCGGACAATATGGCTGCTATCTCAACCGCGGTGTCAGATCCAGGAACCTCTTCCTGCTGACGAAACGCATTTTATTTTGGTCCCAGAGCCACCTGCTCTCGCTAAGAGCGACGCATGTTCCGGGCCATCTGAACGACGTCCCAGACAGACTGTCCAGGAATCTCATTCTTCCGGGAGAATGGGACGTTTTAAAACGCTTAACGTGAAAAACGCTTAACGTGGCTTACTGCACATAGGCAGTGATATTAAAAGACCAAACTCAGTACAAATCATATTAATATCCTAAACCACGTATAAAAATAAGATGAGTCCAAAATATGAACGCAAGTTTTAGTGTAAGCCACGTTAACGTTAAGCGTTTTCTTCTTTTTCTATGGAAAGAAACGTGTAATTAAACGCGTTGTGTTCATATTTTGGACTAATCTTATTTTTTATACAGTACTGAGTTTGGTCTTTCAATGTCACTGTCTTAGTTCAGCAAGCCATGTTAAGCGTTTTCTTATAACGGTTTTCTATAGGAAGAAAATGTATTAAACACGTTGCGTTCATATGGACTCATCTTATTTTTTTTTATACATTATGCTTCTCGATCAAATTGGATTGGCATCAAATTATGATAAAATTTCCGTAGCATTCCTTTAGTAGACAATTTCCCCCAAATATGGTACAAAGATTGCACAGTGCAAAGAACTGTGAAGAAAATAATAAAATGCGCACAGTGCATTTTCTCAGTAACCTATGCCACTTTATTGCTGAATAGACTACCTAAGCACTGGAGTGGGACCAGGTGCAGATGAAATTGTTCGCGTGCTACGAAAGAGCTCGTGCTACAGTCTACTGGCGCGACAGGCGTCGTTGACATCATTCGCATCATCCCGCTGATGCGCGCCGCCGTCTCGGGATGGATGGAAAACACAGACTCGTTGCTAGTGCGTGGAGATTCCGCAGAATAAAACAGACCAACGAGACGAATCGTTTCATTTGCACAGAGCGACCACGTTAAGTCTTATACTTAAGGTTCGGTTCTATTGCATATTTGGTTATGCAATTTATTAGCCTATGTTTGGTGGACACTATCTTCACAACTTTGTGAGAGTTTGATGTGAAGACTTGGATGACACACTTTCGCGCATCTTTTTATCATATCAACATGTGGCATGGGGCATTTGGGCTGGATCCCTCGCGAACGTCCTGGGAGAAGACCTGGAGAGCATATCATGATTCACACTAACCGCATGAACAATTTCCTTGTGTTAAAATGAATGATAAACCCAACAAATGGATTTTCATCCCAATTTTAGCCATTCTTTTTGTCATGATTGGGTACCAGTATATTTGTCCGGCAGGCGGTCATGCTTGCCATTTCAGGACAGAAGAGAAACTCGTGAGGATCGGTGCCCTGCCCACTCCAGACCCGACTATCGATGACCTGTACCGGGAGTTGGACCCGGAGGAAGACAGCCCACCTAAATGTGCGTTCAAATTCAACTTCACAGAGCGCGATCTGACACGCGATGTCGATTTCAACATCAGGGGAGATGATGTGATTGTGTTTCTGCACATTCAAAAGACAGGAGGAACCACCTTTGGCAGGCACCTGGTCAGGAATATTCGCTTGGAGCAGCCGTGCGACTGTAAAGCGGGACAGAAGAAATGCACGTGCCACCGGCCCGGTAAGCAGGAGTCCTGGCTCTTCTCAAGGTTCTCCACGGGCTGGAGTTGCGGTTTGCACGCAGACTGGACTGAACTGACCAACTGCGTGCCGGTGATTATGGACAAAAGGCAGTCTCCAAAGCGCAAGAGGTAAAGCGCCTCCCTCTCTCTCTCCCATAAACTAATTCGGGGAATTCATTTGCCGCTCTGTTGCTTCTTATGAGTAACGATGAAGTGTAAGACGTAGTCTGAGGGTGTTTTCCCACTTGAGTTCACTCAGACCTCTTTAAGTAGACCAAAATTGTTTTCACTTTCTTTAAAAAGTGGGCTCAGATCTAACTAATAATACTTCTGCTGCTGCTACTTCAAATAATAATAGCTAATTATATAAGTATGCTGAAATGATCTGGAAAAAAAATGGCTTTTTTAATGTCAGAAATAGCAAGAAATGTCAGGCATTTTGAAGATAGATTACAATAGATTTCAATAAATACTCTAATCCTAATAATCTTTGTTTTATTTACTATGAAAAAGTAATAGAACCCAGTTGTATTTGCCATTAAAATGTCACTGCCCTTAAAAAGACTCAAATCCTATTTTTGTCCATTTTGTGATGAATTGTCAGTTTACTTTATATAAAAACTTGATTTGGGGATCTACAATCATCATTATTAGGTGAATATTAGTGAAAGATAATAATGTTTGTGTCCACAATGCACGCTGACTCCCTTCAGAGAGTCAGGTTCTCAGTCCAGTTTGATTTAAAGTGGTTAGTTCAATTGGAGCATTCAAGCTAAGCTTACATTTGTGCCTACCAATTTTGGACCCTGCATGAAACAATACTTAAAGGTAAACTAAAACGTAATATTTTCATACTGATGTGTTACTAATTCTGGACCAGTTGAATGAGAAATAGAAATCAATCACTCTAAAGGTGATGATCAAAGTCCACTACAGTGTCTACAAAAGAGATCTGTGCATATGAATTCTGTGGTATATATTTAGTCGCTTTTTACTAGACTCCTAGAAATCCATTATGCACTTACTCCTGTCTGAAATGTAGTTTTTCATATAGAAAAAAAAATTGCAGGTATTTTAGTCATCTCTATGTAAACATTAATCTACTTCACATACAATTTTAAATAGATACATTTACCCTGTCAGAAAATGCACCAATGGGTTTCACTGCCTGTGGCCCCTCTGCGTGTTACTGAGTGATATTATTAATGTGACAGTGATATTATTAACTTTTCATCACCCAACATGGTTAATGGTAAACACATTAAAATGCACAACAAAGAGATTGACAATATGACAAAATGGCAAGCCTAAAATGCTATTTTGTACAGTCTCTGTGACCACAGCTCTCTTTTTTTTAGATTCTGTATTCCCGTTTAGGTGATGTAGAAGCTGCGCTGTAATGAACTTTAAATGAGGTATCATAAAGCCGAGCCAAGCTGTCGAGCTCTCCCATCTATAAACCTGACAGTGCCAGTCTGGACAAGCAAGCTATTAAAAAGTTATTTTAGTTGTTTAGTAAGTATAATGATGGCTTATATGGTGAAAATAATGCAGACTTTCACTTTTATAAGAGCCTGCGAATGAAAGAGACATGTCTTTTTAGTGCCTGCGAATGCTGTTCTTGTAAATGGAATTTAAAATAGCTTTGTTGTCACCTTCAGCTACTTGCTGATAACGTTAGTCCATGAATTATCTTTAACACAACTGTCCATTTCTGTTTTGCTCTGTTATTTGGCAGTCATTCATTAAACAGTTGCCAAGTGAATGGATCAAGTTAATTAGGTGCTTGGCCTGTTTATATGATTCAAACTATTGTGATGAATGAAAATTGCCCATTTCTGAGTAAACCATTAATACTGAATTTGAGGAACAGCTGAAGAACGTTTTGAAAGAGAAAACATTCATTGGATGAAGAGAAATTTACATTTGTACCCCAAACCTGCAAGGCATGCTTTATGATTTATCTCTGCAGAATCAGCCAGCTCATTTTGGGAGTTCGCAGTCTGTATGTGACAGAGAACTAGTGCCCAAATGAAACATAAATCCATCGCTGGCGTGCTCTATCTGGGCTTTCAAAATGCTGCTCTGCATTGGTTCTCGAAAGATACACCATGAGAAGCAAATAAATCTCTTCTGACAACAGACGCTTTTGCTCTCTGAAGTGCATGTGCTAAGTGGTGACTGTATGAAAATTTCATCCTGATAGCAAGCTCTGTTTATTTCAAGATGGATCACTGCTTGGGGGAGGTTTTTCACGGACAAATGATCCTCATTTTTTGCTGTTTATATGCAACCTTCACACTTGAAACTTGCTGCTCTCACAGTATTCCATAATCGAATCATCCAGTTTAGTGCAGTAGTGCAAAGAAATTGTGCAATTTCTTGAGCATGCAGTTGATATTGGTTGGTAATATGGCAGCCTGGTTTCTCAGGCATGGTGTGGCCTTTTCAGCCTGGCACGGAGCAGTGCGGGCGCATCACAGGAGCATCACAGGAGCCTGAAAGGTCAGTCATGTCAGAGTGGAACAACTGACACTGTAAGAGTCGATGGGAAGGGAGAGTTGAAGCGATCTCTTCAGGGAGAAAGAGTCTTCTCTTCTTCTGTCTCTCACTCTGGATTGATTGTCTTCTGCAGTCAAGGTTTTCTCTTGCAGGTCAAAACTGTCCAAGAAGTAACAGTTAAAGAATCTTGCTGAGCTGGTTTGAAACAATAAAGTAAAAGTAGTCTATTTAATGCACATTGCTGGTCTATTTGTACAGGATGCATTTGTGCACGTTATGCTGCGTTCAACCCGTGTTGACCAACCTGTGACCAAGATGTCCACAAGATGACTCCACAATTAAGATCAATTTCAGACCCAACAGGAATTTATTTGGGTGCAATCCTCACGTATTTTATACCCGAAGGCATCACATCAATTCAAATGATGTTGTTCAGATGATAAAGGCCCTGATATGGAAAAAAAAAACAAAAACAGACTCGTTCTTTTCACCATCCTTTCTTCTTATTTCATAGCCCTGCCTCTCTTCAGGACCTCTCTCTGCCTCTTTTTATTTTAGCACTAATTAAATTTGCCAAGTCCCCTGACATTATAACCAAATGGAGTTTCTGGGCAGTCACAAATGTGCAATCTGGAAATGAGATGCAATTAACTAAGCCAACTGCACACAAGTTCTGAGATTAAAGTCACCGTTAACAATCTGCACATTTACAGCTAGTCAATAATTAGGAACACAAACCGCTTTTCTGTTTTTCTGCCCAACACTGATTTCATAGTGTGGTTGCTTACTGGCATAAAGGTAAAGTTTTAGTGCCCACTATGGAGAAAGAGGGTCTATTTTGGCATTGTAATGTTCCTTATATACTGTTAAGCAGAGGCGGACAGACTACACAGCTTCATTAGTTGAATAAAAGATACCCCTCGCTAAATTTTACTCAAGTACAAGTAAAAGTACAACAGTTAGATACTTGTTTTTAAAATTGCTTTAGTATCAAGATTCAAGAGTACAAGAGTACATTTTCTAAATATCACATTATTGCCGCAGTGCTTACATTTATGTACAGAAACGTCCTACATGGAGTTATGAAAAATGTTAATGTTAATACCTTGGAGAATGTAAAAGGAATTGAAAGAAAAATCAAGTCATTTTTTCATCTTTTTGCCATGTTGTTTTATTTAACAATTAAGAAAATTTCAGAAAATTCAGAAATTGAAATAGTCTGGCGAGGTGGGGCCACGAGTTGGCACATTCCCGGGATGGCACATTTGTGTCTTCATCCATTGTTTCGTCCATGGTTTCGTCTCTTATCTAAATCTGAGGTGACTTTGGCGGAAAACTGAAGGTGATTGCTAATAGGCTGTCCCAATCAGTGGCACCTGTACAATCCAGTCATGTTTGAGAGGCAAACAAGAAGTAGCAATATTTTTTTTTTTGAAGTACTAACGGGTAAGGATCCCAGACAGCAAACTGACATTGAATCAACGTGGAAACGACGTCTCTCATGACATTGAAACAACGTTGATTTTGCTCATCGAATTAACGTTGAACCAACGTCAGACGCGGCATTCTTCAAAGCTAAATGAAAATCGAAAATTGGTTTGCTTTCATAACGTTGAAACAACGCGTTGATTTCAAGTTGATTTTCCGTTAGTTTTGAAAGAATGACGCGTCTGACGTTGGTTCAACGTTAATTCGATGAGCAAAACAATGTCAGATCAACGTTGTTTCGATGTCATATTTCCACGTTGATTCGATGTCAGTTTGCTATCTGGGATAGAAACGGCAAACAAGTACTTATGGATAGAAATGTAGCAGAGTACACTATTTGAGATCCATCCATCCAATTTTATTTCAAAACTTTCAAACAAATGCTTTGCTTCAAACCAACATTGTGCAATGTTGGTAAAATTTGCTTTTCTAGTTAAACGGTATAAATTACTTAATATTTAAATTTATAGTAATTCTACTTGCATTCAAAACTTGCCATCTCAATACGAATTCAGGAATTGAACTTGAATTTAAAAGGCTTTCTCAATTCAATTCTGAAAACACACAGCCCTGGTCTGTCAAGTTACCTTTATTGGTAACACTTTACAATAAGGTTCATTAGTTAATATTAGTTAATAAATTAACTAACATGAACTAACCATGAGCAATACATTTGTTACACTATTTGTTTATGTTCGTTGATGTTAGTTAATAAAAATAAAGCTGTTCATTGTTTGTACATGTTAGTTCACAGCGCATCAAAAAATGTTAACAAGATTTTAAAAAAGTATTAGTGAATATTGAAATTAACGTTTACAAAGATTAATAAATGCTGTCTAGGTTCTGTTCATTATTAGTTCATGCTAACTAATTTAGTTAACATGTTAACTAATTAACCTTATTGTAAAGTGTTACCCCTTTATTTATATATATATAGCGCTTTATACAATACAGATTGTTTCAGCAGATTTACAGTGATCAACGGGAAGATGATTCAATGATGTGGACAGAGTTCATTTCAGCTGTTCAGCAGCTTTAAAAGAAAATAATGTCATTGTTCAGCTGAAGTCTGTTCAGTGTTGATTCAGTTTCGTTGTAAAAATCATCAATTCATTTAACCTATAAAGCAGTTCTGCAGACAACTGTGATGCCATCATCGTCCAGCTCAGTTAAGTTCTCATCCAATAGTGTCAGTGCAGTCAAATCAATAATAGTGTTGAATATTAAGTATAGCACAAATGTTGGTAGAACAGTAAAAAAAAAAAAAAAGAACTATACTTAAAGTCCCCTTGTAGTCCCAAAATGACATATTTGACTTTTTTCCTGTACATTTTTTTTCTTCATGCCTTAAAATAGCTAATCCAGGCTTTCAAATAGTAGCTTGAATGTAACTACACCCCTTGCTTCATTTAGTATACACAGAAGTATGAATATGCAAATTACCCACTCCCAACTTACTGATTTACAACATGCAGAAAATAGCTAGGATGAGTTTTTATTTCAAGCCGAGATAAGATTCTAAGAAACTTAAATTTAGTAAGCTTTTGATTAGTACAGAATGTATGGAATACGTTGATCAAAGAAAATGCATTGGATTTGTAAGAACAAGTCCAAAACAACAGCAATTACTGAGGTAAACGCTGCACAATGGTATAGCTCTTTACAATGTCTTACACATAACAGTAATTAATATGATTACAGCCTTTTGGCTAATAATGTGTTGCTAATGTTACAAGAACCATGTCCCCGTTCGCCATCTCAGAGTCTGACTGCTGCTTCAGTATGCTTAGAAACACCTTGAACAACTGAGAATGTCAGTGGAGAAAGGCATGTTCATCATACACCATGCTTTTTTAAACTCTGTTTGGTTCATTGCAGTTTGTTCCAACGGTCAGACATGTATTTATCATTGATTCCAGAAAAAAATTAAAACATTTAACAAATTTAAAACACTTAACAAATTTAAGCCAGGTTTTTGCCTGGAAGGCTCTGTAGAAATCTGGCACCCTATTGACCAAGGATTAAACTGAGAGAGTGTGTTCACAGACACCAAAATGAACATGTTCACAGTAACATTCATCAGGCAGTAATACAGTACGTTCAGTTCACATTTGCCCAAAATATGAACGAGTTCATGAACTGTCGTTCAATGAATGCGCTCATGCACAACACTAATTACTTTACTAATATTGTCCTCTGGTGAAACAGAGTCGCATTTTCTATTAACACATCTCCTACGTAATTAAAGGGACAATGTAGGAATTGCTCCCATCTGGTGAACATTTATTACTGTAAGCTTTCAAACGAATTGCACTCTCCAGCGCCTCACTTTTTCAAATGCGTGTTGCATCTACGGTAGCCACTATGTAACAAAAAGCTATGACAGGATGTCTTCTGATAGCACTTCGTCGAGTGTTTCTTCAGGTGAACAGGTTTATTTTTTCAAACAAACAGCAACTTGACACAACGAACAAATGAATTCACACAACCAAACAATGAAAAAAAGCTTGTAATTATACTGTAACATTTACTTACCTGTCGACAAGAAAGCAGGACTTTAGCGTCTCTTTTGAATTCGTTCTCCTATATCCACCTGGAAAAAGCTATCCCGACATTAACTCATGTTTTTTTTGTAATCTCCGGTCACGTTTCCTTTTACAATCTATTTTGGACTTTTCTGGTGACGAGGATTTGCAATATAGCCTTTTAAACTTGCCGGGGCAATGACAAACGCCTCTCACTGCTCTGCTCCTCCGTTTCTGCTGCTTTCAGTCACGTCACGCTGGCCCTGAACGAAAACGAGCTGTGGAAATAAGTTGGCCTAGTACTTTTTGTCCCTCTCTGCTATTAGTTTTTCAAGATGGCAAAACTACATGGAAGCTTCCATGGACCTAAACCTGTCCCATGTATATAACGATAATAAATTCTTTGTTTACGAGGATAAGTCAGATAATTGGCAGAGGTATTTGTACACCATTGAGGACACATTTATGAATAAAAATATTGATTTTAAATAAAAAAATACATGAAAAAGTACACATTGTCCCTTTAAAAGTCTATTTGTGTGTGCACCTGAATGTCTGTTGGTTGTGTGTGCACCTGAATGTGCTGAAGTTGTGGTTGGGGTTTTCAAGCTAATGTAATGAGACCTATAGAAAAATCTCCAATTGTTTTTATGGAAGGACAAACATTCAGTGCTCCGAACAGCTGAGATTCTCCGCTCCCCCTCAACAATTAGAGTATGAATAGATTCACAAGCTCCTCATTTCCCAGACAATAACAGTAATGAGTAACCTGCAGCTGCACTAATGGGCTATTATTACTCACATGAAGAAAGTGATGGCATTCTCTTGGCACAATAACACTTTGCATGATATTTTATTAATTATAGAGACACAGAGACATACAATTACTGTCAGCATCTGCATAGGCTCAGATCAATATTGAGATGCCATCACCCATCTTGTATATTCCATTCATCACTGCACTTGTTAGATGGCTTTTGTTCAGATCCTATCAGCTAGATTTTTCAGCTCTTGCAGGTTCTCTGTGAGCAGGCATGGGACTGCAGAAACTAAATTTGTTGGATTTACAGCCTGAAGGGACTTGCTCAAGCCCTGTGCATCCTCATTGGTATGGGATGTTTATTAGGTGCTGGGCTGAGCATGCCCTTGTGGGTTAGACGCGGTTGGGTCTGGAGATTGCTTTCACGTGTCATTAATCCAGGTCGCCATATTCTCTGGAGCAAAAGCTGTAATCCAGTTGCTATGATAATTATGTGCTAACAGGGAATGGAAGTTGGTGCATCTTTTGAGTCTACTGCTTCTGTTAGAGATATAGTCTATATTGTGAATAGAAAGGGCTAAAAGCCCTTTGAAAAACAATTTCGTGTTTGAAGCAGCATATTGTTACAATTATTTTATTGTGGGGGGTTTGCCTTACATTTTACCGTTTCATTTGAGAAAATTATCGTCATATCATATGCTTCTGTTAGAGATATAGTCTATATTGTGAATAGAAAGGGCTAAAAGCCCTTTGACAAACAATGTCGTGTTTGAAGCAGCATATTGATACAATAATTTTATTGTGGCGGATGGGGGGGTTGCCTAACATTTTATCGTTTCATTTGAGAAAAACTATCGTCATATCATACACAGACACAAACTCAAAGGTCTTCATGGCAACCCGTCAAAATAAAAGTTTGGTTTAACTTAAATAAATTGACAGAAATAATTATATTAGGCTACTGTACAATAGATTTAATTACGTCTCTATTAAATACAAATACTACTACAACTACTACTACTACTACTACTACTACTACTACTACTACTACTAATAATAATAATAATAAGTGCATAGAAGGTTGCTTATTTTTCACTTGATTTTTTTTATTTATTTATTTTTATAATTTTCATTTTAATTTCTCAATATCATCAATATTTTCGTTTAAATAGCATGTAGCCTTCATTGATTTTCTTTTTTTTTTTTTTTTTTTTCCAAATAGGTAAATAAACTGGAAAAGCAGTTCAAACAAATTTTGCTGTGGGACTGAAATTGGTACCGAGAAAACCGTAACATTTTAATGGTATCGGTACCGACTACTGGAATTTTGGAACCGTGACATCCCTAAGCCTAATATACTGTCTGTTTTTATCAAACAACAAAAGACAAAGAGAAAATCCTTCACTGTTCTCCAATCAATGTGTATATATATATATATATATATATTGAATATATATATATTTTTTTTAGCAGCTCAGGTGTGAATTATTTTAAAAGTGCTTTCTGTTAAACAAAGGTCATACTAGCCTAATTTCTTCCCATAAAATGGATAACAAACCACAGGTTTACCATTTAGTCAGATCTGACACCAGTCCTCAGGACTGGAAATGTAGCTGCATCTCCTAATATTGATAAAAAAAATCTGTATAGACTTTAATCTTGAGAGGCTGAGGCGTGCACTGTGAAAACTACTCAGTGTAATAAAACGGGTCTTTCCAGAGCAGGTGCTTAGCTCTTTAGACACCGTTGTCAAAAAAAAAAAAAAAAAAAGGCTGTAGCATATATGACTATCCAACAGTCTAGTCTTGGCCTTTTTTTTGGCTGCAGTCATAACTTTAGCCTCGACGTATAGATGATGTTGAGAGAGACAATAGAGAAACAAGAACATATTATTATAGTTTATTGGACATGTAAAAGGAGTGCACTTTAATTATGAGAAATTTTTTTATGTCGTGAAGTCTTTTTACCTACGAGCAGGTGTTGAAAGTATACTCTTTCCGTCACTGTCAAATAACAGAATGACAGACAGATTTTGTTAAAATAGATTTTTTAGGTAAATTCATCCAGCACTATGTTATTTCTTGTGTTACAAAATACCCTGTTGTTTACTGATACTGAAAAAAAAAAAAAAAACTACTTAAGTTCCAACATGACTGAACTGTCAATGATTCGCGAATTGATTCAGACAATTTAGCTAATACATTTAACCGATTAACTCAAAAGAACCCAGAGTTAGTTCTAATCCTACAGAAAACGTGTGACACACGACATGTTTGCCTAATTATGTGCAGCGAAAATGTATTTTTGGCTCTATATAAAGTAATTTTCATACCTTTTTTTACCGTTTTTATGGTTTTAACAGGGGGGTTATACAGTTAATTTTTAAACGAAATGTAAAATTCCTATACTGTAAAGGTCCTATTATGCTTTTCCACTTTTTCAAGTTGAGCTATTGTGAAATGTTGCTGTTAAAGCATAACAAAGATCTGCAAGCTCAGTTACAAAGCTCAAAGTCAACTCCAAAGAGAGATATTTTATTTATAACAAAATCCACTTTATGAACTACAAGGAATGGCTCTTTCAAAAACCACCTGGAACGTCCTGTGAAATCTATGCTTGCAAAGAAATCTGTTCTGCATGATCCTCTAGTTCATTAACTTTGTCAGGGTCTGAATCGGGCTCAAATTTCATGGAAATTCACGCCATCCTTAATATTTACACTAGAGCAGAACTCTCAGTTGTAGAGGGGTGGCAATTTTTTCCGAACACGTGCTACACTCTGCCAATCATGACACGCTGGCCCTGCTAACCAATCACAGCACATTTCATATTTTTGGAAGGAGGGATTGAAACAGGACATAGACGGAGCGTTCGGGACAGACTGGTCTGTCAGACTGGTAATAATGTAAAATCAAGCATGAAAGCATCCAGTACACCCCAAAAACTAGACTTTGTAAAAGGGCATAATAGGACCCCTTTAAAAGAGAAATCCTTAGTGTAGTGTAGCTACCTGTTAATTTGGTGGCATTGTGGCAAGTTCAATTAATTATTTGTTTTGACAACTTAGCATGGGTTGAATCAGTTGGAATAAGCCATAAAGTGAATGTTTAACTGTTCTATGTAGCAGAAGTTGGAGTTTTATTGCAGCCTTTCTGCAGGATCAAGCTAAGCACAGATTGATAGACATTCATTTGATAACAGATGAGTCACACATGGAGGTGAAGACTGCTGGGAATCACACTGTTTACTTCTAAATTTGAACTCTTTGGATTATAGACTACATGTATATCTATTTTGTACTGTGGCGGTAATACTGCCGATTACCACTGAAAATATTTGTGCTTGTTCCTTTTTTTAAAAAAACAAACAAAATTTGTGTTAACAGTAAAACACTTACAATGGAAGACTATGGGGCTGCCATTCAAAAGCGATATTTATGCTATTTTAGTGTGTTAGGACTGCTCTTCTAGGCGGATAAATGTCTGGTTCTCTTACGAGAGGTTCTCTCGTATTGCGTAAGCTAGCTTACGCTACGGGAAAGATTCATCTTTGCTGAGAAGTTGAAGCCAAAAAATTATTCCATAATTTTGTAATCATTGTCAACGCAGTCTCTTCTGAGGCAGACCATGAGCGGGCTAGCTAGCGGCTCATTGGTTCGCTCAGAGAGAATGCACGAACCTATGGGAGAGCGGCGCTGAGTCCGCGGCCAATGAGCGGACGGCGCTCGCTTACTGCGTCACAGCCCGCCAAAAGGGGCGTGGCTACAGTGTATAAAGGTCGCTCTCCCAGCTCGTTCGTTGATTCTTGTTCATTCAGCGAGCTACACGCATCCGCTGTTCTGGGAAGAAGCCGCCGTCGTTGAAAAGGCACCGTCTAGCGAGCTCCGGAGTCTGAGGAAGCCGGCCGTCTGCCACCTTCAGCCGCCCAGCAAGCTAGCGCCATCCGACGCGTATCCTTTCTTTATTATTCCTGCTAAAAGAGCACGAGCGTCTTTTTCAAGATGCCTCGTATTTCCTGCGGCTCTTGCCGCTCTCCGCTCGAGGATGGAGACCGCCACCCCATCTGCGCTCTCTGCCTCGGAGTGGAACACGCAGAACTCGCCCTCGCCAACGGAGGATGCGACCACTGCGAGGACCTGCCGCTGTCAACCCTGCGGGCTCGACTACAGGCGGTCAAAACCGCTCCAGCGCCGCCTCTAACTTCGCCGCGGAAGAAGAAACGCCGCTCCCAGAGGCCGCCGGAGCCCTCTGCGGATCCATGTGGGCCGCCGCCGCCGCCCACCGACCGCTCTCCCTCTCCGCCCCTGCCGGACTTACAGTTGCCGCCGAGTGGCCGCTCTGTCGCCTCCGAGGACACCGCGGATGAGAAGGACTCTTGTTCGCTGCACGCTTCGGACAGCGAGGATTGGTCGTCGATCGGCTCATCGACGAGAGAGTCTGCGGGGACCCGCGCCGGCATCGAGGAGGAACTAACGCGCCTCCTTTCTCAGGCCGTTAGCCGCCTGGGTCTCGAGTGGTCTCCTCCCCCTGAGCAACCACCGAACCGCATGGATGGAAAGTTCCTGCACCGGCGTCCGGCCCCCGCCTGCAGCCGGGCTGCACCCTTCCTGCCTGAGCTGCACAGCGAGCTCACGAAGTCCTGGAATGCTCCGCTCTCGGCCCGTAATCGCTCTGATGTGTCCGCTTCGCTGCGCTCAGTGGACGGAGCTGCCGAGAAGGGTTATACTGCCATGCCGCCCGTCGAGGACTCGGTCGCCGCTCATCTCTGCCCGCCCTCTGCTAGATGGCGGTCTGCTCATACGCTTCCCTCTAAAGCGTGCAGAGCGACCTCTAATTTTCATGCCCGCGCCTATTCCGCCGCCGGTCAGGCCGCTTCAGCGCTGCATTCGATGTCTGTCCTCCAGGTGCTCCAGAGCGACATCTTGTGTGAAATGGCGAGCAGCGGGAGGCAACCGCCCGTCTTTTCGGATCTGAGAAGCGCTACGGATCTTTCCCTTCGCGCCACTAAAGCCGCCGCACAAGCTCTAGGGAGATGCATGGCCGCCCTCTGTGTCGCCGAGAGACACTTATGGCTCACGCTTACCGACATGGGAGAGTCAGAACGTGCCGCGTTCCTCAACGCGCCTATTTCCCCTACCGGGCTCTTCGGATCCGCCGTCACGGGCATCGTTGACCGCTTCTCCAAGGTTCAAAAAGCGACTCAGGCCATGAACTTGTTCCTGCCCCGCCGCTCGAGTTCTTCGATGGGCCGTTCTCACGAGCCGCCTGCCAGAACCACACAGCAGCGCCCGCCTCAGCAAGCTCAGCAGCCTCAGCGTAGACAGGGCAGCCGCCCTCGCTCTCGCTCAGACAGCCGCCGCAGACAGCCTCCTCCCCGGGGGCCTCGACCCAAGATCACGCTGAAGCCTGATCAACAGAAGTCTGCCTAGCACAGCTGAGAAAAAGACGGTTTTCTCCCGCTGCGGCCGGACCACCGTCAAAGCTTCGCCCTCTGTTAGTCCCCGTCTCACCGCTGACTACAGTAGTGTTTACCGCCACAAACAAGCCGGTTTCCCTGCCCGCTTGCGAGCGACTAAAAGCCGTTTTCACGGCTACCCAGAGAGTTCACAAAAAGAGCATAAAAGCCTCAAGTGTAAAAAATGTGCCCACAACCATGTGCTCACGTACACACACAAGCACTCTATGCCCAGGGTCTCTCGCAGAGCCCATTCTCACGGAGCGTGCACTTTCCGCTCCAGCAGCAGAGAACATAAGCACGCCCACGAGCCCGTGCGCGTGTCCCCCCTCTGCCCGCTCTGTCTCAAGGCCCTTAAACTCCTCTCTGAGTGTAAGTCCCGTTGCCTTCCACATTATAAGCGAGCCCACACCCAGTGTCCAGCCCGCAATGTGCAGCAATCAGGGCGAAATCGCCATTCAACCACTAGCCGTATGCTACAAAGCGTGGGAAGCCATCCCCGGCATCTCCCCGTGGGTTTTAAGCATAATAAAGAATGGTTATCGATTACAGTTTCGTCGCCGCCCGCCACGCTCGCGCATGCGGCTCGAATCCACTGTCAGCCCGGCTGCTATGAACACGCTTCGCTTAGAAATAGCCAAGCTACTGCAGAAGGGCGCTATAGAGAGAGTCCCGCCATCTATGACCGAGTCGGGGTTTTACGGCCGTTACTTTCTGGTCCCCAAGAAAGGCGGCGGCCTCAGGCCGATCTTAGATCTCAGGGCTTTGAACAAAGCGCTCATGAAGAGACCGTTCAGAATGCTCACAGTCAGGAAACTCCTCGCGCACGTCCGCCAGGGGGACTGGTTCATCTCTCTAGACCTGAAAGACGCCTATTTTCAGATCCAGATAAACCCTCATCACAGGCCATTCCTACGTTTCGCCTTCGAGGGCCAAGTTTACCAGTATGCCGTTCTCCCGTTCGGCCTATCCTTAGCACCCCGTACGTTCACGAAGTGCATGGATACAGCGCTCGCTCCCCTGCGAAGTCAGGGGCTGCG
Organism: Pimephales promelas; assembly: GCF_016745375.1. The sequence goes on along the minus strand of NW_024121266.1, from coordinate 7,130,232 downwards.
CATACTGAATTATCTGGACGACTGGCTGATTCTAGCAGATTCCCAGACGGAGCTGCTGTCGCACCGCACAGTTCTCCTCAACCATCTGGAAGCGCTGGGACTCTCTGTCAACTGGACAAAGAGCTCTCTCCAGCCCAGTCAAACTATTTCGTTCCTCGGAATAGATTTGAACTCTATCACGATGACGGCTCGCTTATCCACACAGCGCGCGCGCCGTGTTCAGCGCCTAGCCGCCTCGTTTCAGATGGGTACCCTTACATCCCTGAAATCGCTTCAGAGGATGCTGGGTCATATGGCTTCAGCCTCCGCTGTGCTACAGCTGGGTCTTCTGCACATGCGCCCCCTTCAATTCTGGTTAAAGAGCCGCGTATCCCACCGCGAGTGGACGACGGGCCGCCAGATGATCAGGATTACTCAGACTTGTATCACTGCACTGCAGCCATGGACAGCAAGCGAGTGGTTTCAGAAGGGCGTTACCATGGGAACATTCTCTCGCCGGAAAGTCATCTCGACAGACGCATCCAACTCGGGTTGGGGAGCGGTTTGCGAGGGCTCACCGGCCGCCGGCCAGTGGTCGAGCCACGAGAGTTCCTTACACATAAACTGTCTGGAAATGATCGCGGTCGAGAACGCGCTGCGGTGCTTCCTCCCGCGCATAAACGGTCACCACGTCCTGATTCGCTCCGACAATATGGCCGTGGTTTCATACATCAACCGTCAGGGCGGCGTCAGATCCAAGAATCTCTTTCATCTGACACGCCGCATCCTATTGTGGTCCCAGAGTCACCTGCTATCGCTCAGAGCGACGCACGTGCCGGGCCATCTGAACGACGGTCCAGACAGGCTGTCCAGGAACCTGGTCTCCCCCGGAGAATGGTCCCTGCACACTCAAACAGTCCAAACACTGTGGCGCCTATTCGGCAGAGCGGAGATAGATCTTTTCGCGTCAGAAGAGAACGCTCACTGCCCAATATTCTTTTCAAAGAGCGAGGACGCGCTAGCCCAGGATTGGCCCCGCCGCCCGCTCTATGCTTTTCCCCCGATTTCTCTGCTACCGCAGGTCATTCAGAGAATCAGGGACTCACGCCACTCGGTGCTCCTCATAGCCCCGCGCTGGGAGAATCAGATTTGGTTCCCGGAGCTAACGCGGCTGTCCCAGACAGCCCCGTGGCCCATTCCTATCAGAGCAGATCTCCTCTCGCAAGCCCGCGGCTCGATCTGGCATCCCCATCCACAGCGCTGGGCGCTTCATGCATGGGTGACCAACGACTACGCGTCGAATTGCCAGAAGGGGTTTTGAACACGATCAAACACGCCAGAGCGGATTCTACCAGAAAGCTCTATGCTGCAAAATGGTCTGTGTTCTCCAAATGGTGCACCGACAAGAATTTGGACCCACGGACGTGCGAGATTTCGTCTTTGCTAGTGTTCCTTCAGGAGATGCTGGATAAGGGCAGGTCCCCATCCACTCTTAAGGTTTACGTGGTAGCCGTCGCGGCGTTCGCTGAACCCCGGCGCGCCCAGTCTCTGGGCAAAGACGAGCTAATCATCCGCTTCCTCAGGGGAGCCAGAAGGATGAACCCCCCTCGCCCTCCTACGGTGCCGGTCTGGGATCTTTCTATAGTTCTGGAAGCTCTGAAAGCCCCACCGTTTGAACCACTTGAGTCCGTGGAGCTAAAATACCTCTCGTTAAAAACCGTTCTTCTGACGGCTCTCGCCTCAGTAAAACGTGTGGGGGACATTCACGCGCTGTCTTCGAGCGCCGCGTGCCTAGAGTTTGGACCGAGTGACTCCATAGTCATTCTAAAGCCTAGACACGGTTATGTTCCAAAAGCGATTGGTACCCCTTTCAGGGCGCAAGTGATCTCTCTATCGGCGCTGCCTGCAGCAGATAGCGAACGTGACGCTGACCGCCTCTGCCCGGTTCGGGCTATCAGAGTGTACACTACACGCGTTGCCGCGTTCAGACGCTCGGAGCAGCTGTTTGTGTCGTTCGGTGGCCGCACCAAGGGACTAGCCGCCTCGAAACAGACCCTATCCAGGTGGATAGTAGACGCGATTGCCTCTGCTTATGCCGCTAAAGACCTGCCTTGCCCTCTGGGCATCAGGGCTCATTCCACCAGAGGCATGGCCTCATCGTGGGCATGGTCCTGCGGGATTTCCATTCACGACATTTGTGTGGCTGCGGGATGGGCCTCCCCCTCCACCTTTGTCAGATTTTACAAATTGGAAGTTCCAGCCTTACAGGCTAAAATTCTGGCGGTCTAGTACTCACAGCCCTCCTATAGAAGCCGCACTATCGGGAGTTCCATCACACCGGCTCACCCCTTGTGTTCCCCTATGTGCTTATGCATTAGCCCACACATCACGGCCCGCCTTCGCCGGCCGCCTTGGGCGTTTTTTGCACTAGATAGTAACGGCCGCTATGCTGGCCGCCGTATTATCTTCATCCACTTATAGATTCCCCCGGTGTTCCCCTGGGATGCTTAGTGGTTACTTAGCGCGCACGGCGTTGACCAGGTGTTCCCGTAGCGTAAGCTAGCTTACGCAATACGAGAGAACCTCTCGTAAGAGAACGAATCGGTTACCTAACGTAACCTCGGTTCTCTCTAGATGAGGGAACGAGTATTGCGTTCCCGGCCGTGCTTGCGCCAATAGCGTTTCGCTTCATGCTACAGAATCAACGAACGAGCTGGGAGAGCGACCTTTATACACTGTAGCCACGCCCCTTTTGGCGGGCTGTGACGCAGTAAGCGAGCGCCGTCCGCTCATTGGCCGCGGACTCAGCGCCGCTCTCCCATAGGTTCGTGCATTCTCTCTGAGCGAACCAATGAGCCGCTAGCTAGCCCGCTCATGGTCTGCCTCAGAAGAGACTGCGTTGACAATGATTACAAAATTATGGAATAATTTTTTGGCTTCAACTTCTCAGCAAAGATGAATCTTTCCCGTAGCGTAAGCTAGCTTACGCAATACTCGTTCCCTCATCTAGAGAGAACCGAGGTTACGTTAGGTAACCGATTCGTTTTGTGTTACCAGTATAAATCTTGTGGTTGGATTTTTCTCTGTGTAACTGTATCCTTGTGGGTTAAAATTACTTCCTGTGTCAAAAGGCGTATTGTAGCCAAAAGATTTCTCAGAGCTGTCTAGTTATTCAGAGTCTATTTCTGGGATCTACCAGAACTGCTTACAAGAGTCTCAATTTTTTAAACATGATCTGAGATATCTTTCTAGCAATAGAGCAGACATGGTAAAGAACCAGTACTCGTTCAGTGATGATTATGACTTGATGCTAGAGGAAAAAAATCTTGTCTTCAAATCATTCAATAACTACAATAATAACTCAATTTGCGTGGTAACCATAAGTCTATAAAATCAGTCTTATTTTCATCTTCTTTTATTTTGGATGGACGCTGGTCCAGTGCAAATAAGTGTTTCACTCTCCACCTCTCTCTTGAAGCCATATTCATTTGACAGATTGATAAGTCAGAGAAAATGCCTGCTCAGAGACTTCCTGCATGTTATTTCTCAACTCTGATCAGTCAGGCCTGACCAAAGGTATCTGTACAAAGTAAGTCACTACAAGTGTGATTAATCATCGCCACATGGTGAAATGTCATATTTCCTTATTTGGCGTGGCCCCGCTGACAGGTAAATGATGTTGTGAGTGGGCGGCTGTAGGGAAGGGTCCAAAATAGAGTCCCCATTCAACACCTAATCTGATTAGACATGAATAATTATGATTAGACTGATTAGCTCATCTGACAATTTGCACTGTAAAAAAAGGGGCAAATTTTGACAGTAGCATGCTGTTTTCCATTAAAACAGCAATATACCATAAAAAAAATGCATTCTGGGTGATATGTCGTTTTCGAGAAAGGAGCCGACAGTAATATGCTGTAAATTAACAGCGCTCAAAGTCGACACTTGAGGCTGTGTTCCAAATCACACCCTATACTCTCATTCACTATTCCCTACATTAGTTCACTAATATGGTCTAATTGACTGAGTGATTAAAAACAAGTGAGTTCATTTTGACACTGATGAACATCTGCTGTTAAAAAGCAGAATCACTGAAGGCAAGAGGAACAAGAAGAACAGACAAAAGATGAAATCAACTGATGATAAAAGACAATAAATCTCTGAAGATCTCAGCAGGAGGATTAAACAACCCCACAAACAGCATTACCAGCTTCACTTATTACTTACCAGATTGACTTTATTTCTGTCAGACGTCTAAGTTACTATTAAAAGGTGACAGAGGTTTAGATGTCATTTTTATTTTCATTTGATGTTACCATTATGGTGATCATTGGCTGCGTTCACACTGCAGGGCTTAATGCTCAATTCCGATTTTTTGTAAAAAATTGATTTTTTTGCAAGGCCGTTCACATTTCCAATTAAATACGACATTTTGTGATCTCCTGTGTGAACGTGAAATGACCCAGAAGTGACCCGCATGCGCAGAAGAGTAATCAACGGTCAACGACGTCACTTGTTGTTTGGGTTGTTTGCGGAATAGTTCTTTTTTTCCATATGTTGCAAGCTTTTGTTTTATTTTTATTATTGCCACAGCCCATATACAAACACAGACCATAATTATTTTATCAACGGGCAAAGTTTGCACATAAATGTAAGATTTTTCCGATCCTCACCGACCTCGTCATAAACCCCGCTTAATTGATAGTGCGCGTCCACGGCGCTCCTTGCTTTGTCACCGGCGGCCGCGGTGCGACACTGGTGGCTGGTGTTGCCAGATTGGGTGTTTTTCGCTTACATTTTAAGGCATGTTTACATGTGTTTTAGCCAGGTTTTCGCTTGGAAGGCTCTGTAGAAATCTGGCACCCTACTGTACGAAGTTAAACTGACAGAGAGCGCACGTTCACAGACACCAGAATGAACGTGTTCACAGTTATGTTCATCAGGTAGTAATACAGTATATGAACGCGTTCATGCACTATCGTTCATTGAACGCGTTCAGGCACAACACTGGGGAAGAGAAACGTCTGCAGCGGCCCATAACAGTGCAGAAACGCGTTGGACTTAGCGTGTATTGGCTAGTATGGCTACAGGTGCGTGCAATGACGTGCGGGTCGGATATATGTGACCTGGCCGTTCAGATTGAAGTCGCATTTCAAAAGATCGGATACATATCAGATTTGGACCACATACCCAAGTGGCCTGGGTCGCATTTGAAAAGATCGGATCTGTGTCGTTCAGACTGTCATGAAAAAATCAGATACAGGTCACATAGGGGCAAAAAAATCGGAATTGGGTCGTTTCAGCCTGCAGTGTGAACGTAGCCATTGATTGCTTTAGCTGGGCTCATGGCCCTTGACTTTTGAACATTGAACTTTCAGTGTGGATATTGATAAGTCACAAAGATTCGTGTACTTATTATGAAATGCTGTTTGGTTCATGTGAAAATCATATTATTCATGTGCATTATAATGGCAAAGAATATTAGGTAACTAATCGAATTTCAAGACGCAGCTGTTAGTCATGGGATCTCAACATGGTGGCTCCTGTTGAAAACCTTTTTCATCTTAAAGGTTCTCTGAGCGATCCTGGGTGTTGTTGACGTTCGGAATATTTTCAAACAAATCGGAGGCTAGCTAGACCCTCCCTCTGCCACATCTCATCTCCTCCCCCTCCCTTCCGTCCTTCCTGAAATAATTGTGAACGTGCATAGTTCTAGCTAATTATATCCTTGTGTGGGTTTGGCGAACATAAAGCGTCAATTTAGAAGAAAAAAAAACAATTTAACGTTACCCACCTGTCCAGCAAAAACAGAGCAACCTGACGTCGGACTGGAAGCCCTTCTGCCGCCGGAGTTCTCGCCATCGTTCAAAAGCTTTGCTACCGATGTAAATTCGGAACTTCGCACGTTCTTTATCCGACTCCTTCTTCTTTTTAATTTGTTCTTCAGAACGACGTCTATTTGGTCGTGTGTCGGCCATTTTTCAAACTTCCCTCTATGCTTCTATCTCCTTCACACACACGACACACCCCCTTCATGTGCATGCGCACTAACCCCCCAGACCCACCCTCAAATACTTCTTGCCAGTGATTGGCTGGAACACTGTTTGTTAGGTTTCGTGGTCCGGGTAAGAAATGATTGTTTTTGTTGCCATTTGTGGAGCCTGTGGTGTCTACAGAGACCACATTTTTTTTACAGTGTGTTTAGGGGACAGGCAGCTAGCCGATAGTGAGGAGACGTTTGATGTATGTGACAAAAAATGTTTTGGCCCCACATCGCTTAGAGAACCTTTAAGTGTAGGAACTCAGAAGCGAAGACCAGGAGACTTGGTTGTATCTTCAGCAAGATTTTTTTACTAAGAAACATGGCTGTTGGTAGCTGCAGTCCTCATCAAGTCAAGTCTAACTAAAGCCAAAATACCTTGTGTTCATGCGATAGCTCTGCAATAGTCTTTCTACAGTATATCTCTAGGTCCTAGCGTTTTAGCAACAGAAGGGTTGGGAGGGAAACTTTCCGTCTCCTCGATTCCCTGCAATCTTTTCCTAGCACCACACACATTTACTGAATTCACACGCTTATCAGCTAATGATCGAATGTCTACATCTGTTTCAAAGAACGCTTGTAAATCAGGATATGTTTCATCTGGCTATTGGTCTTCTGAGCCACATTTGGTTAAGGCCTTGTTTTGGCTCACCTTAGTGTGCAATTGTTTGTTCTGTTCTTTTAATTTAGATACACCGATAATGAAACAATCCAAATGTTACAATTTATTATGTCAAGTAAATGTATCATGCCAATTACATAATTAGTTCAAAGATAATAAATACAAAGCATCAAATGCTCTGAAATGAAGAGAAAAGATGCAAACCTGACATTAGAAAATACATGCTGAATTATTGCTGAGTGTCTTGAGCACACTACAAATCACGCCCTGAACCCTCTTCAGCATCTCCCTAAATACTCAATCTCAGACCAAGGCAGAAACCTCTTTTCAAATGTAAACATCAGTTCACAACGGGAATTTGCATTAACCCTTTGATGCGCAAGCTATGGATACCCCTTCTAATGCGCAACATGGGTCTAAAAAGACCCGTATTCATTTCCTATGGTATTTCAGTGATGGCTGAGTGTTTTCTTTGCTGAATCTTTAAAATATATGTATTTTATCATTTGTTATTCCAGGTTTTCATTAAATATCTTGTTTTTGATTTCCACAAATCATTGGGTTTATGTTTCCTTTCTTACTTTATAAACAAACACAGTTTTTGTATTTCTACATCAATTTTACATACATGGGTCTAAAAAGACCCGTATTCATTTGTTATTTAATGCATGGCTGGACTTTTCTTTTCTTTTTATCTTTTGAGATCAATTTATTTAAGCATTTAATATTCCATTATCTATAAATTTCATGATTTATAAATATTAAAAAAAAAAAAAATTTCAATTACCAAAAATATTTTTTTTTCTTTTTTTTTCTTTCTAGGTTTTGTGTTACAATATCAAATGTACTTATCAAGCATAATAAAACAAAAGAATAAAGACAACATTTTGTTAAATTAATCATCTTAGAAGTAATTTAGACAACACATTTAACACTTGAAATGTTTATTTGCAACTTTGTCTCGCATAGCATTCACATATCTTAGATAACTGATAACTGATAACACTGAAATTGAACTGTGGTGTAGTGTAACTGTATTGAATTGTGGTGAATGTGATCAAAGAAAAGAAAAGAAAAGAAAACAGAAAAAATAAAATCACACTGGTACAGCCGCATCTCAAAATGCCATCTTAGTGCTTACATGCCTCACAAATGACAACTACATGTTTGTGCTCCTTGCACACAGGCCTGGTGCTCTGGGAACACCAGCTGCTGACTTTTCTGTCTTTAGCAAAGCTGGGCATCATTTCAATCATAGAATGATTTCAGTATAAGAATCATTTCAGCATATGAATGATTATGAACTGTTAGGCCTATACTAAATGTAAATAAGCTTTAAAAAACAATCTTTTTTTTTAGTGTATAACATCTAGCTAGAATATGTCAACAGCTAGCTAGCTAATAGTATTGGACATGTTTCTCCTTCTCACAAGTAATTTCTCACTAGGATTACAAGGTCAAGGTAACCATAGCCTAATATTGAGATATTATGTTGTAATCTTTTACAATATAAAAAAAAAATGTCTGTGGTTAAAATAAAATAAGATTAATAATAATGTTTGACCCATGTATGTAAAATTGATGTAGAAATTAAAAAAAACAAAACCCTAACATAATGATTTGTGGAAATTAAAAACAAGATATTTAATGAATACCTGGAATAAGAAATGATTAAAAAACATATTTAAATTAAAGATTCAGCAAAGAAACACTCAGACATCACTGAAATAACATAGCAAATGAATATGGGTCATTTTAGACCCATGTATGTAAAATTGATGTAGAAATACAAAAACTGTGTTTGTTTATAAAGTAAGAAAGGAAACATAAACATAATGAGTTGTGGAAATCAAAAACAAGATATTTAATGAATACCTGGAATAAGAAATGATAAAAAAACATATATTTTAAAGATTCAGCAAAGAAACACTCAGCCATCACTGAAATACCATAGGAAATGAATACGGGTCTTTTTAGACCCATGTATGTAAAATTGATGTAGAAATACAAAAACTGTGTTTGTTTATAAAGTAAGAAAGGAAACATAAACCCAATGATTTGTGGAAATCAAAAACAAGATATTTAATGATACCTGGAATAACAAATGATAAAATACATATATTTTAAAGATTCAGCAAAGAAAACACTCAGCCATCACTGAAATACCATAGGAAATGAATACGGGTCTTTTTAGACCCATGTTGCGCATTAGAGGGGTTGCTATACAAAAACTATTTTTATTCAAAAAGTAAGAAAGGAAAAATTAAAATAAGGATTTGTGATGATCAAAAACAAGTTAATTGAGGAATACCTGGAATACTGAATGATGAAATTAATTTCTTGCAAAGATATAGAAAATGAAAACTGAGTCGGGTCTATTTAGACCCATGTTGTGCATCAAAGGGTTAATCACTGTCCCAGACTTACTGGGAACAGAAGTTGATTTACATGGGGGCACACCCACAGCAGTTAACAAGATACCTTTAAACTCTCCACAATTTATTACCTTTTTGGTTTACTTCTGTGGGAATGAGACCTTTGTACCAGTCGCACGGAGACATTTCAAATGATATCAAACATGTATAATACTGTATGATAATTGTTCACATTAAACCATATTGATTTGTGGGTGGATTCAGGTCATCTCAGCATGAGAGAGAAGGAACAGTAGAATGGTGGAAGTGAAAGAGATGTAGGTGATACTGATCCTGAGGTGAGACTAGCGTCTCGAATGGTGAAGCAAATTTCACAAGAGAGAGTTCAAATGTTAATATCCTAAAATGTACAGTCTTCCCGTGGAGTGGTCGTTCCTCAACCAAACTGCCCATCATTTTATTACTTCTCCAGTCTTATAATTGCCTTATAGAGAAAAGTGAGGAAAAGAAGCTTTCAGTCTCCATTTGCTTTTTTAAAATAATCTCAAGTGTCTAGGAGAAATATGAGATCTCCTTTTTGATTTCTTATAGGGATCTCTCCTTTTCTTCATCACATCTGGAAACTCTGTCACTTGAATGTGGGGCCGTCAAGGTTGTTCTAAAATATCTTTGGTGTGTTTGTTTTCATGATGTGTGTTGAGTGGTGTTAAAAGCTGAGAGCTTGAGAATGGGATATGATCTCAGTAAGCAGATTGCCGTCCAGATTGCATCTTAAATTTGCATGTTTATAAATAGGCAAATTTATGTGACAGCACTTCTTAAAATGTCTCGGATTTGTATGTTTGAGTTTGTGTCAGTTGTTTGATAGTCTGATCAATGAAGCCCATAAACTTTCATGCACACCTTTAGTTTTTCCTCAACTGAGAATTTAAAGAAGCATTTCACCCATTTCAACATTAATCTTTATTGAAATTGGATCATATATGTAGTCAAAATGTAAAAGAATTTTTGAATTTGGTGCCCTCTTGACCGAGAAAAGACAGAAAATAACTGAGGGGCACATTTGTACAGTATGTAGGACAACTTCCACAATGCACCACATTGCACAGCTCCGCAAACCACACCCACTAATCTGGAACTGCGCACACATCAGAGAAATCATCTTCCGTCTACAAGGGTAACATTAGCTGTCACCAGAGTTTGAAATTCATTTCACACAAAATTTCTAGTTAGTTGGCTGTGGCGAGCAGGACGATCGAGGTTGAGGGATGTAAGAAGACGTGCAAGGCTGGTGGCGTGAGTGATAATGAAAGACACCTGTGAGACGCCCGCCGGTCTCGCATCTCTCACGGAGAAGCAAAAGCATAAAATGAGGAGCGACTACGGCAGAGATTTGTTTTGTTTCTGTTGTGTGTAACGTTACATCAGTCGTCAATGAGGGGCTGCTGGCTTATACTTTCGTTTTGTATTTGTTCATTTTACTATTAAAATGTTTAAATGTTCGCCGGTTCCCGCCTCCTTCTTCCCACAACAACAAACCCCGTTAGCGTTCCATTGGCAAACTCTCATCAGGCATTTAAGACACTTGCTTACAGACAATACTCGCAATCAAAGCATGACTGGTCTACCAGCTTGACCAGCAATATCCAGCACTATAATCTGGAACAGCATGGACTTTATGATGGATATTTGAGCAGAGTTTTCAAATACAGCAAATTGCGATTAGTGGATGTAGTAAAGCAATTTGTGATTAGTGGATGGGAGGTACACTACAAATAAGGTTTATTGAAGTTTTGTTTACGCTTCAATTGAAAACCACATAAACAGAAATATCCACTGGTTCGTCGAAACCAATGAAGATCGTTTAAAATCGAGACATTTACTTTCTGGTTAGCACTAATATTTTTTAAAAAAATGCTGCACTGGTATTTGGCTTGTCGTGCACTGGGTTGTTGTATGAAGAGCAACGCTGAGTTCAAGTCCTGGCAAGAACGACAGAGGGAGAGAAAAAAAATCAATACTCTTACTGTGGATGGTTTGTAACAGGGCCTGCTTGAGTGGTGTCTGTCACACTGTGCTCTCAGAAGAAGTGCTGACCATATAGGTGTCAGACCACAGCAGGCATACTAGGAAGATGGCAAAGACGGCACCAGCTTCTTCAGGACCAAGGCGAGGGATGTTTGATAATTTGATTTAGATGCATTTTCTTTGCAAATACAGCTCTTGATGTCCCAGTTGAGAAATTTAAAGTAATTATGTTCATATTAGCTATACACTGGCAGCTAGAAAATTAGGTTACATCTTATTGGATGCATATTCAGATACGTTCCAAAATTTCATCTACTGCTTGTTTGGCCTAAAGCTAAGAAGGAATCATTTCTTTTCGTTTTTTTTTTCAGTCTTTGTATTTTGGCTCCACCTGAAAGCTGCCGACGATAATGAAGCCACCGATATAGATGGTTCCGTCACTCATGATTAAGTGCTGTTTCACGCTCCGAGTAATTGTCTTAATTAGCTATTGAACAGTTTTCGGGGTTAATGGGACAACAGGTTGGCAGCGAATGAAATGTATTGCTGGAAGCTAATGATTTTACTTTCATCATCTCTGAAATGATTTGATTAACAGTAGAGAGAAACAGATCCCCCTTGTTTGTTATTACAGAATCAATTTCATGGCTGGATGAACTTTCTCTGACACTGGTTTTGTTGGCCGAGAACATTCCGTGCTCGGAGACCACCAAGCCATCAGACAAATTCAGTAAATCTAGCTTCCTCGCAGGAAATAAAACCATCTTGTTTTTAACACTTTTCATCCCTTTGCTGTTAATTTTTTGAAGACAGTTTTGTAGAGTGGCTTTCTGGTGAAATATTTGAGGAATAAAACATTGAGGATAATTATGTATCTTCAACAGTAAAGACAATTAATGGGCTTTTGAAATTGCAATACTCTTAAATGCCTGATGGGAAATTGAAACATTGCTTCAGTGGAATGTTTGTCTTACTGATAAATACTTATATCACAACCTGTCATGTCTGTTAAGATCATTTGTAGAGAGAGACAATTTTAGATTTTTCAGTAGACATCAAATCATCTCCACTTAAGTGTTTGATGAAGTTTTAATGTCTTCTTTGACAGCAGTATTTCCACAAACACCTCATTTTCATTCTCATATGTTGATTATTTCCTACATTAATGTTAAGACTTGACCTTCATATGCATTAAAAATGCAATTTCCTCTTTAGTCTTGCATATAGCGGCGGGGGAAATGATTATGAAACAATTGAAATTGAAAATATATAAGTTCCAACAGCATAAATAAATAGATAATAGCAACATAATTAAAGCATTGCATGGCTGAGACTGTGAATCTGTATACAGTCAGAGATTAATCAGTAATCAGGCAATCAGGACAATAATTGACATGACCATTCCAATGAAATCTTTTGAAAAAAATCTTCTAAAAAGAAATGTATATGTTATATGAAATAGGCCTATGTTAAATTTCCTCTGAACTGGATTTTGGGGGCAAAAAAATCATGCTCGCTTGTTTCTGCATCATCCTCACATTTGCTTTGATCAGGAGATTCTGTACTCTTTCAGAAGATGTGTCATAGTGTCCCCGTATAACAGTTAAAACATGGAAACCTGGAAAGTTTGTTTTTGTTTTTATTTTTAGCAGTCATCAAGCTTAAACACTGGTCAAAATGAGTGAATTTACACTTTTTAATACCACATTTTGTAATATTTGTGTTTTATTTTTGTAGGCCTATAGATTATTTTCTCATCCAGTTTTGTTTTTGAGGAGATTCTGCTTCCCTTGCCTCCTTTGCAAAAGTCAGTTAGTATTTTCACAAAAAAATGGTTTTAAGCCAGTTACTTACAGTATGACTTTTGCTATAGTGTGTCAGTAGGAAATATCAGTTATTTCCGAACATTCCTTTTGCCATTAATTGTAATAATCCAGTGAGATTTTTGTATGAGTCTGACAACAGCCGGTATGATCTGATCTCACCATCAACAGAAACATGAAACAGAAAGCTTTTATCACTTATTGCTTTGTTTGTCATGTCTTATAGGTATTCTGGTATGATAAGTGGGAGAGAAAGGAAGCGATAATGATGATTCATTCTCTCCCTTTATAAACTAATTTATTTTCCGATTTTTAAACATTACAGCAACGTTTTTTTTTTTTTTTTTTTTTTTTTTTTTTTTTTTAACCAGCACTAGCTCATTAGCTTTTACAGGAGTGATGCCTGCAGTGATGTTCTGCTTGAGCAAGTTGTTCTGCTCTTCACATACTTAAGTTTTCACATCTGATGTGTTCAGAGAAGCAGGTTCAGACTGGGACTCATGGGTATGTTCACATCAGCATTTTGCCATGACCGAGGTACTGTTGCCCCCCTCAGCGTTCTTGACAGCTTGTGAAATTGAACATGAAGAACGTTTGTTAAGTCTTAGCCATGTTGAAGGACAAACATGTGGATATTGTCCAGTTTCTCCAATTTTATGGTCAGTCATCTGCCTATGTACGTCAGATCTGTCATATCGGGCCAAACAAGCGGTCTAAATCTGGGTTCTGGATACATGAGTGACGAGTGTGAGTAATGAACGACCTCAGTGTGACGTTCCGTCTGAAGCTCAATTGAGCAGATGCACCAAACGCTGCAGGATCCATCTGTGTCCATCTGGTGTGATGGCTTACACTTGGCAGGTTCATTTGGCTCAGAACGAAAACGTTCAAATTTAATGATTAAGGACACACAAAACTAAAACTCATCTTTCAAGACATATGAGTTGACATGCACAACTAATATTTTTCATAATCGATCTGTAATTGATTAGTACATTGATTAGGCGATTTACAAGATGTACAGAAATGATTATAAGGCATTTTAGGTCTTGCTTTAAGGAAAATTCACTTCTCAGGAAAACATGCTCCCAGATTTCAATTCAATTCAATTCAATTATATATATATACACAATAAAAACAGTCCAAACTTGGTATAAAAACAATCACCATGAATAGATATATATTCCCATCACTATAATAGTGGCTCTGATTCTGTTCGGGCTTTAGTTTGCAAATGCCAGGAACATTCTCCATAAAAGAGCGAATTGCATCCCGTGTCCCCAAATCTCTGGTCGTTTTCAATTTCCCTAACAATAGATGTGTCACGTTTCTCAGCCCGCCTTCTGTTCGTTGATTGGCCGGCTGTTTTCAGGCCGGAGTAAAACTGAGAGATAGGTCGCTTTCTCAGTACAGAAGTGAACTTATGTTAACAGGCTACCCCAAAATGCCATTGTCATGTAAATGACAATTAATTGAATATCAGTGAGACACTTCCAGAATAAGCAACGCATTCTCATCCCAAGCCAAGGCGTCATATACTGATGCTTTTGCCAATGCGTAATACATCCAACGCACATGGCACACTTTAGCGTCAATATAACATGCTTCGGTTTAGGGTAGGTTTAGGTCTGTGGTAGGGTTAGGGTTAAACCACTAGGAGGCGCCTTCTGGCCCATATATATCTGCATCTCATATTGACGCTAAAGGGTGCCGTGTGCGTTGGATGTATACGCATTGGCAAAAGCGTCATTATTTGACGCCTTGGGATGAGAACGGGCTGGAATAAGACGCCTCAGCTTTTCTGACTCCTGAACTATGTTAATTACAGAAAAATCATCAGCCAAACCCAGGTACCAGTAAGTAATTTGCATTTGGCAGAGCATTTCTTCAGTTTCTATGGTTATGGTTTCTTATTGCATCTTATTACAGGTTGTTGATTACTTAATTGGTTGATTGATGCAGTTGATTGTTCTGGTCCTTGTTCACTGGGGTTCATTTCAGCGGTTTGGGACCGTTCTGTGGTAGGCTATAACCTCTAATGCAACTGGAGGACTATCGATTCCAGTCCTGCTCAAGATGATGTTTTATAGATCGATGGATTAAATTCCTCTCTGCTATTGATTATGGTTTTTGAGGACAGCACTGACACAATTTCTGGAGGGCATTATCATAGGGACTGAGCACAGATCAATTTGTTGAGAGATATTATGTTTCAAATCAATTACCGGAACATTTGAGGGAAGTAATCAGATTAAACTATTAATATCAAAGAAAGATCTCCCGTTTTAAGTTACGTTTGTGGAAAAGACCAATTTCAGTCCATACGTTTTCTATAATTACACACAAATCACAATCATACCAGCCAGGAGCTGGAAAGTAAATGTCACCTAGGCTATAAAATGGAAATAAATAAATATATGAAGGAACGAGAGATTCAGGTTAGAGCTGAAAATAGGAGAATATATCAGCAGTGGCATTGTTGTCCTGCTGACTGTTAGCTGAGATGTTTTTTGTGTAATGAGGTAAGGGGGAACCATCACTGTTGGCTCTCGGCTTCCCACACACAAATCTCTCTCATGAGAATCACACTGTGGCACCTCATGTAGCGGCAATGGATACACATGGCAGATGCACAGACAGCAGTGTTATATTCCCATTCAAATGGGGAGTGTTTTACCCTGTCATGATTTGTGACCATTTTGTGTGTTTGTTTATGTGATTTATTTTTATTGGTGTGAGCATTCACGTGAAAAACTGCGTACAGCGTTTATCTGTGTATTTATTTGCATTCTTGATGCTGTGTTTTAGCGTGAGTTTGTTTTTGGGCTGCGGTCCAGCTCTGCAGGGCTGTGGAATCATCCAGGTCTCCAGCATGCATCAGGATTATCTCCCGCTCACAGGAGAGGGGATCGGTGTCACAGTTCTCTGTAGAGCCCAAGGCCGTCAAACCTTACTTGCATGCAGCGCAACATCTTCTGTCATCACTGTACACAAATATACAGATGAGCTGCAAATTATGTATATTTATGCATTCGTTTACACTCATGCGAACTCAAGTGAACGTTTAGAGTTTGACGGAATGTTGGAACTTCCCAAATAAGGGATTTTTGTTTTGAAATTATGATGAGCAACTAATTTTATGTGCTTTTTCCTACATTGAGTATACTTTTTTTCTTACACTAAAATGAAATTAACAGTAATATTATGCATGCATTTTCAATGTTTACATTACGAGTGTCGTTTGATGGGTTTGCAGTTGAATATCCCTACAGCAAAGTTTCCCTTGTGAGACTGGCTGTTTCATCATTGATTGGAACTAACTAGTAATTATGAGGCGGCTAGTTAATGATTCATACTTTGACAACCATTAAAGCTGATCTTTGAAGAAGGAAGAGGACTGAAAAATGTGTGGCATGTCATTCGCTTTTCCAGAATACAAAATAAAAAAATGAAAAAATTATGACAGCCTCTTTAAATCCACATCTTGCAAATCAACAACATCAGATGAGGAAGATGTTTCATCATTCACAAGAAAACAATGTCACCTCTTAAGTACAAAACTGTCATACTGTATGAGAACAGGTTGCAAATATTCTGACATGTTTTTTTAATTATGATGTGAAAGTTGTTTGGGTAGTGTTATTTGTTAGTTGGGAAATCCAGGCTTCACACGCACACTTCAGCTTTCTCTCTTTTTTTTTTTTTGCAGACTAAAGAGAGTTCAGGACGCAATAGGAAACCAAATATGAGTTCTAGATTTTGCCGGGGAAGGGGGGAGAATCATAGAGAGGTAATCCAGTTTTTGCAACAGAGAATGAAAACGATCATTCAGCTTCGGTCCCAGTAATCCCCTGAAATAACGAGCTTATGTACCAAAGCTTCCATAATTTTATCTGGAATCTTTCATACAGTGGCATTAGAATGACATCAAAGCTGGAATAGTAATTTATGGCCAGCAAATCAATAGACAGATGAGCCGTATTAATTCTTAATACACGGCAGCGTGGGCTGAAACTGGTGTCTGTGGCTCAGGTAGGGTTTTCCTGAGATAACTGCTTTTGTCTGATGCTCACATCACTTAGTTTCGAGCTTTTATATATACTGTTTGAAAAAATTTTTTAAGGAAGTTTTATTCATCAAGGACACATTAAATTGATTGAAACAAGTGACAGTAAAGACATTTATGCTGTTTCAAAAGATGTCTTCAAATAAATATTATTCTTTTGAACCATTGATAATAATAATACATTTTTCTTGAACACCGTATCAGCATTAGAATGTGGCTGAAGACCAGAATAATGGCTGCTGAAAATTCAGCTTTGCCTTCGCAGGAATTAATTGCATTTAAAATATATTAAAATAGATAAAAAGTTATTTATATAGGTTTAAACTGTATCATGCATCAATTTTATACAAACCCAATTCCATAAAAGTTGGGACACTGTACAAATTGTGAATAAAAACAGAATGCAATGATGTGGAAGTTTCAAATTTCAATATTATATTTAGAATACAACATAGATTACATATCAAATGTTTAAACTGAGAAAATGCTTAATTTTAAGGGGAAAATAAGTTGATTTTAAATTTCATGGCATCAACACATCTCAAAAAAGTTGGGACAAGGCCATTTTTACCACTGTGTGGCATCCCCTCTTCTTTTAATAACAGTCTGCAAACGTCTGGGGACTGAGGAGACAAGTTGCTCAAGTTTAGGAATAGGAATGTTGTCCCATTCTTGTCTAATAAAGGCTTCTAGCTGCTCAACTGTCTTCGGTCTTCTTTGTTGCATCTTCCTCTTTATGATGCGCCAAATGTTTTCTATGGGTGAAAGATCTGGACTGCAGGCTGGCCATTTCAGTACCCGGATCCTTCTTCTACGCAGCCATGATGTTGTAATTGATGCAGTATGTGGTTTGGCATTGTCTTGTTGGAAAATACAAGGTCTTCCCTGAAAGAGACGATGTCTGGATGGGAGCATATGTTGTTCTAGAACTTGGATATACCTTTCAGCATTGATGGTGCCTTTCCAGATGTGTAAGCTGCCCATGCCACACCCACTCATGCAACCCCATACCATCAGAGATGCAGGCTTCTGAACTGAGCGCTGATAACAACTTGGGTTGTTCTTGGCCTCTTTAGTCCGGATGACATGGCGTCCCAGTTTTCCAAAAAGAACTTCAAATTTTGATTCGTCTGACCACAGAACAGTTTTCCACTTTGCTAGAGTACACTTTAAATGATCCTTGGCCCAGAGAAAACGCCTGCGCTTCTGGTTCCCGTTTAGATATGGCTTCTTTTTTGACCTATAGAGCTTTAGCCGGCAACGGTGAATGGCACGGTGGATTGTGTTCACTGACAATGTTTTCTGGAAGTATTTTTGAGCCCATGTTGCGATTTCCATTACAGTAGCATTCCTGTGTGTGATGCAGTGCCGTCTAAGGGCCCGAAGATCACGGGCATTCAGTATGGTTTTCCGGCCTTGACCCTTACGCACAGAGATTGTTCCAGATTCTCTTAATCTTTGGATGATATTATGCACTGTTGATGATGATAACTTCAAACTCTTTGCAATTTTTCTCTGAGAAACTCCTTTCTGATATTGCTCCACTATTTTTTGCCTCAGCATTGGGGGAATTGGTGATCCTCTGCCCATCTTGACTTCTGAGAGACACTGCCACTCTGAGAGGCTCTTTTTATACCCAATCATGTTGCCAATTGACCTAATAAGTTGCAAATTGGTCCTCCAGCTGTTCCTTATATGTACATTTAACTTTTCTGGCCTCTTATTGCTACCGGTCCCAACTTTTTTGGAATTTGTAGCTCTCATGAAATCCAAAAGGAGCCAATATTTGGCATGGCAATTCAAAATGTCTCACTTTCAACATTTGATATGTCATCTATGTTGTATTCTAAATATAATATTGAAATTTGAAACTTCCACATCATTGCATTCTGTTTTTATTCACAATTTGTACAGTGTCCCAACTTTTATGGAATTGGGTTTGTAGTTCACCCTCAAAATGCCCTCCCACTAGTAGTTAGTTAATGCATTGCTGCTAATTTGAATGAAGTTTTGCATCATTGTGAAGAAAAAAAACATGTTCTGTTTTCACATCAGGGAGTAAATGTTTGGCTCCCTGAATGAACTGTTGACAGTGTACTGAATTGTCAGGAACGATAAACTCATTTGGGGTTACAAGAATTGCAATTAGGTCTGCTGAAGCTTCCCCAGTAATCCCACTATTAATAAAGTTTTTAATTATACTTAACAGCTGAATAGGGTATTTTGTTCCTGCTAGGGTTTTATTTACTGGATCACAAGATTTGTCTCCAGAGCCTTAATTTAACACAATCATTTGCTAAATAAAGGTACACTCAAGTTTTTCTCATTAAAAAAAGTTTTGCATAAAGAAAAAACTGCACTTTTGAGAAATCTTAAAATGCTGTACATTTAGTTTAATTCTGTGCGTCACTGTTATCATCTCAGAAATGAAGATGCTGATTGTGGATTAAAAAAAAATTATGTAACACCTTTGGAACTAGCAATCTGATCACATAATGTGTCCTGAAGAATGATGGTAAAAATCATGGTGGGTGTTACTTTAGTTTATTTTTCAGTCTGGAATGGTCAAGTTAAGCACAGAGCATTGTGGGAGACAGTATTCCTTGAAATATGCTTTGCTCCATACTGCACATTTTGGCAAATTTTGTAGTCCATATTTTGAAAGACTCCGATGAAAAACCCTGAGTAGGGAACGGAGACGTTACGTCGGATGACCAGAATGGGGTTTTGCTTAAAAAGCCTATCGACTTCAAGTTTTACCAAACGAGCCAATGGCAAAGAAATGCCATGGGTCTGCGGATTTTGCAGAGAGTATCTCCGCCTTACCTCATGGGTATAAAAATGAGGACACCGCAGCAGATTTGTTTCTTCGCTGAGGAGCCAAGACTGGACTCAGCTGTTCCACCGATACAGCGAAAGTGGCAGGGAGATGTAACATATATGTTCCCTACTCAGGGAATGAGGGTTACATACGCAACCAAGACGTTCCCTTTTGTAGTTACTTCGAGTTACGTCAGATGACGAGAATGGGGTCCCCGTATAATCACGCCATCTTCACAGCTGTCTTTCAGTGCCCTGTGAAAGTCTGATCTCCCTGCTCCTTGTCGTGATATTGGCACGGACGAATGAGTCCTCCTTAACACAGGAATACCAAGGTACACTGGGGAGCATATCTCAGAGGAAATAAGCCGCAGTATGCCTAGCCATAGGGAGGACTTAGGAATACACATATGGCCCATTAGGGGGTGCTTCATATGAAGGAACACTGAAGTAACCAACCCGTGGGGTGGCAACTT
This sequence comes from Pimephales promelas, assembly GCF_016745375.1. Next base: position 7,110,003 of record NW_024121266.1, on the reverse strand, counting down.
TCAACTCCAAGAGTGGCAAGGTGGCTTGCTGAGGGAAAGACACATCCTCAAGGAGGCTTACAGTGGAAATACACATGTGGGGGTTACTCAGAGGAAGAACCATGCACACGGAGGCACCTAGCCGACGCACAGGCAGTAGACACTGGCACCAGTGTCAACAGCGCTGGAGGAACTCAGGGCTTCTAAGAGGAAGGCTCACCAGAGGAGAACATCGTATCCAGTCTGTGGAGTGGAATGGCGAGCAAGCGAAGACAGGCTCCACTCGGGAGATATAGAATCTGGCGAATGTGTTAGGTGTCGCCCAGCCTGTTAGCTGTCTATTAGCGAGACGCCATGCGCTAGAGCCCAAGAGGAAGCCACACTCCAGGTGGAGTGTGCTGTCACACCAAGGGGGCATGGTCGGCCTTGCTGCTGGTAAAGCAATGGCGTCCACAATCCAGTGAGACAACCTCTGCTTTGAGAGAGCCTTTCCCTTCAGTCTCCCACCATAAAACACAAAGAGCTGGTCTGAGGTCCTGAAACACCACGTCCTGTCTATGTAAGCATGGAGTGTTTGTACTGGACAGAGCAGTGCCTCCTCCAGGGGCAGCGCTTGCTGGTCCCAGAAGGGAGTGATAGGAACCTTGGGCACATATCCAGGCCGGGGTATCAGGATCACGTGAGAGTACGCCGGCCCGAATTCCAGGCATGCTTCGTCAACAGAAAATGTGTGCAGGTCCCCTACACTCTTGATGGAGGCGCGTGCAACCAGGAGCACAGTATTAATAGACAGATATTTAAGCTTGACTGATTGCAGAGGCACAAAGGGAGCAATCTGCAGGGCATTTAAGACCACTGCAATTTCTAGAGTTTTCTCGGCGAGAAGAAGACCAATTGATGAAGAGGTTCCACTTACGCGTAGACGTGTCTCGTGGACGATGCTCTAGCAGAAGTGATGGCAGCCGCCACCTCTGCTGGTGGCAGGGTACTCAAACCTGCCTCTTCCCATCTGGGAGCCATACATGTAGGTTCCAAAGATCGGGCCGAGGGTGCCATAGGGTGCCCCGTCTCTGAGAAAGGAGGTCCTTCCTCAGAGCAATTGGCCTAGGAAGTGCTGTCGTGAGGAGAATCAGTTCGGTTTATTTAGAACCAGGTCCGGGTGGGCCATTACCAAAATTACCTGCTCCTCGTCCTCCTTGATCTTGCACAGGGTTTGTGCAAGAATGCTCGGTGGGGGAAACGCATATAAGCAGAGGCACCATGGCCAGCTGTGCGCCAGTTCATGAGTTCATGAGTCGTGAATCAGCTGGAAAGACTGGGGATGGAGTCGCCATTCGCCGGAGATGGGCCGAAACAGCTCGTTGGCTGCAAAGTTCAGGTCTCCTGGAATGTAAATTGCACGAGGGGACCTCAGGTGCTTCTAACTGCTTCTAACCTCCTTCTAAGAGGAGGTGGGGGGTGATTTGCAACATACGGCGGGAGCGTAGACCACCCTGATGTTTGATGTAAGCTACAGTCGCGGTATTGTCTGAACAGACAATAGGACACTGTCATCCGCGCCCTCTGGGGGCTCAGAGGTGGGATGCAGCTCTTTGGAGAAAAGATTCTCCCCCAGCCCTCCACCGGAGGAAGGAGTGACCCTGCAACCACTCCCTGAAAGAACTGCATCAAATCCTGATCAAAGCCCAAACACGTCAAAACAGCGCTCGCGCCCATCAGCTGAATCTATCAGAATACCGCACTCAGAAATACACAGGCAGATCATCTTTATAAAGACGCATCTTTAAAAAGACGTGCCACGTGCACGCTCTTTTTATGAGAGAAAAGCTTGCAGCAGCTGAAGCGCCCAAGGAGAAACACACACTGTTCAGTTCAGTAGACAGGAATATGAAACTCGCTGGAATTCGCCATCACACCAACACTGACTGGAAGCTGCTCGTCCAGAAGATTCTCGAAGATAGTCAGAGAATAGGCTGCAGGAGTGAAGAAAACTCTTGGTTCCGAAGTGAAAACATACCTGCATGTTGCGGCGCTCACTTTTATATACCCACGAGGTAAGGCGGAGATACGCTATGCAAAATCCGCAGACCCATGGCATTTCTTTGCCATTGGCTCGTTTTGTAATACTCAAAGTCGATAGGCTTTCTAAGCGAGACCCCACTCTCGTCATCCGACGTAACTCAGAGTGATTATGAAAGGGAACTGGACATTTGTTTCATGAAAAATAGTAAAAAGACGGGAAACACACAAGTCACAACACAAAAAGAACCAAAGTAAAAGATAAACAGACAGCTCAGATGTGGAGGTTATTAATAAGTAAACTTTCACAAAATAAGTCTTTTCACAAAACATTTATTTGTCTAGCAGTGGATTTGCGCAGTGGTGATAAACAAAATTTTCTTCTCCCATAGGGACAGATTACACTATCTTAGTCAAGACAAGAAAATAAAAGCAAAGCAAAACAGAGAGTGCTATATAGGAGAACGACAGAGGAGAGGGTGGTTAAAGAAGTGCTCTGCAGCATGGGATGCTCTGAGGTAATTAGGCTCTGAGGAGTCAGATCCAGTCTGGCTCAAGGACACAGCCGAGCAGCACAGACATCATTTCCTCCTGCAGGCTGCCACTAAAGTTCTGCTCATGGAGGAGACAGTGAGGACAGTGAGGAAGATGTGTTTATTTTATGGGATGTGTGTTGGCATGTCTCATGTGGGTGGGGGTGTAGTTTTAGATGCAGGCATAGATATAACTTGTTTTAGGATTTTTGTTTGTTTGTTTTTACAGTGATTCAGTAAATCCCCTTTGTTTTGTTAACATTGTATCTTTACAAAGAATCATATCATATCTCAACCATGCAATCAAACGTGTAACCCTACTATTATTATACAAAGTAGGACTGTATAATTTGGGAAAAAATCTTTCTGATCAAATTTGTTATTGCATATATATATATATATATATATATATACACACATACATACATACATACATACATACATACATAACACTAAACTACATAACATTGAACTACATGACAAATATAACTATTATAATATTTAACTGTAAAATAAAAAAAGTATTTGAGTATTTAAGAAAAATAATATAACTTTACAGTACATACTGTAAAATGATGCTACTAATATACGGCTGTTTTTCTTCATTTTCAAACATTAAACTATCAAGGTTTTAGTTTGATGGAAAAACGCATAGCCCTTAAAGGCCTTTCTTAGACAACATTGCATTTATAAGCCCTTCTAATTACAGGATTGGGAATGGTTAGGTTAGGTTTCGCAAATGCATGTTGAGCAAACCCAAACTCGGACTAGATGAAGAAATTATAGTTTATAGAGCAACATTTACTGTGAACTGAGACACTGAAAACACAGTATCATGAGCTGCTGGTGTGTAAAAGAACACAGTGCTGCACTTAACTTCAAAATATGCAGTGCATTTGTTTATTAAATCACAGCGATTAGATAATCACTCTAAGCCATTTCATGATTTTTATTTTATTTAGATTAATCATGCAGCTGTACAATACAGAGATCTAATCAACAGGGTGGCCATAGATCTGCTCAGCCATTTAAGAAGTTGTTTCTTCATTTGAATTCAGCCAGATGCAGATCGTCATTCTGAGAGCATACAGCAAGGGCCAGCCCGGGCACATCTGAGTGCTCCAAAGGGAATGTCAGCAAACACCTTGAAACTGCCTTCATTTGTCACAATCAGATTCTTGGCCCCACTCATGCCTTTTGTATTCTGTGCAGTAAGGGCGACAAGCTCGCAGGGACAATTCGCTTATCCCTGAATCCCAACAGCTCCACAAAACATCAATAACTGCAGTGTTTAACACAGCATCTGATTATCAATGACATGTGTTGTGGACCACAGGACTCTTTATCAGTGAGAGAATGTTTCACTTGTTTAAGGTCTTTTGGAATTCACTCAAGCAGGGTTGGCAACTTTAACACGGGCGCTGCAAATTTAAACTTCTAATGTATCCTACACAAATCTACAAATCTGTTGTTTGTAGTTTAAACACCAAAAATCCATTTTCTCACCAATGTTTATACCAAATTCCAAATTTATTTGTCCTACCATCCGAAATGTTCTCACATAGATTAAATAAAACCTTTATTAAATATTTTAGTAATTTTTGAGAGTCTTAAGTGAAAAAGAAAAAGAAAAGCTTAAATCAGCCTTTTCAAGGCTTGGACCCTAATAATAATCCTAAGGAAAACAATAGGGCCTTCGCCTTTTCAAGGCTTGGGCCCTAAATATCTACTTTTGTAAGAAGAAAGTCATATAGATTTGGGATGACATGAATCAGTAAATAATGATAAATTTTTTCTTAATGGAACTATTCCTTTAATTATGACTTAAATAGGCAGGATGAGTTAAAGAACATGGACTTTCAGCCCTGCTGTGATCTTGATGGTCCGGTTGGTGTTCAGCTGGTTAAGTTGGTCAGCCAGCTGGTCTAGTGCCCAAAAACAATCAAACCAGAACAGACTAGGATATATGCTAAGAATAGCAAGCTTAGACATATTTATGTTTTTTTTTTTTTCGTGTTCGTGTTCGTCCTAAGCCAGAGAAGAGTGACCGATCCACCTTACGTGCTTTTTATGTTGTCGTGACGATCTTGGGCCTAAGGGCAGGTTTTTCATGCTGCATTGTAACTGCCAGCAAGTGCCATTTTCAGTATGCGCACCATGTCAACTATCCTTAATGCCAGCTTCCCGACAAGTAAATGAAGGACCCCTCGTTCCTCTTGTTTCTTCCCAGGTGACATGCCGTCTACATTTCGTCACTATCAAAGAGACAGAAGGAGATTCAGAAAGTCTGAAAAACAGTCCATTATGGTCTGCCAGAGGGAGTACAGGCACCATTAGGGAATGATATCCGTTACAAATAATGCATGTTTCCAGGCTCTCACTCCATTCTGTCAAGAGCAACAAGGGGAAATGATTCGAGAGCATGAGTGCATTACTGTTTCACTGTAAGACTACAGAGAAGAAAGCGGTGAGCTCATGTTGGGTACATTTGTATCCACAATGCATTCGATCTGAATGTGTCAGGTTAGTATCATCTGACTTGTGTCATGATTTAAGTTGACTTGTGTGCATGATTTAAGATCTACAGATGACTAATTAAAATGTTGAATATTTAGCAGTGGAGAACAATTAAAATTTTTATTTTTTTTAATTTGTTACTGTACTTATTTTTCTTTGTTTAAGTGTCTGCAGTTTATAATAGTATAATATTAAATATACTATTATAAATAATAATAATAATAAATATAATAGTATTTTTATTTTGGGAAACTTTTACTTAGGGACAGCATCATTGGACTGACCATTATTTTGCAGATGGGCACAGATTCCATATGTTCTCATGTTAGTGTCATTTTCCATTTGCCAGATGGCTCATTAGATTTCTTATGCCCTTTTAAACGGCAATAAAGAAGATATTTGGAGTAGAAAATAAAACACCTTCAGTCAGTTTGAAAGTTTAATAGCAAAATATAACTCTGTTTTGATTATTAAATACCATTTGGTTTTTCAAGACATTTATGAGAATTTAATGGAAGGGCTAAATTGTTTTTGAAATAGTGTAATAAACAATTCCCTGATAACTGGGGAAAGTAGGCAGTCTAATAAAACAACATTTCAAATAAACACAAATAATATTTCTTTGATAAATTTACTTGTTACTGATAATACTAAATGGACCTTATTTATCGGGATGCTGTTATAGGCGTTGTATTCCTACTGTATGTAGATGTAGATCAGCTGAGAGTCAGCTGATGCAAGCTTGACTAACGTGACCCAGAACTATATCCTGGGCAACATATGCACACATGATGCGGTTCTGTTCTAATTATCTAACACAGTCTCATCCCAAATCGTCATATAACTGACGTTTTGGGACGTCTTTTGACCATACGTCAATATCCGCCTTTTTAGGGCCCCCTTAAACGTCGGTAGATGAGGTTATGGGATCCTAACTCTACCCCAGACCTAAACTTAACCCTAAACCTAACCCGTCACCTAACTGACGTTAAAGGTAAAGCATCAGTTGTATGACGGCCCGGGATCGCCATCTACCGACGTTTAAGGGGGCCCTAAAAAGGCGGATATTGACGTATGGTCAAAAGACGTCCCAAAACGTCAGTTATATGACGATTTGGGATGAGACCGGGTTGAATTATCCATGTTACCCCTTATCCACCATATTAGTAGCCTGGCTGCGCCCTCTTACGCACTTCCGCTCAATTTCATTTTCCTTCAGTACTACGTCTGGGACTGCTGCAAATTCTTAGGCTCCCTCCCCACGAGGTTCGGAAAAGTTTGATTTTCCAGCTCACTCCGCTAGTGGTGAATGAGTCAGCTAAGGTGAATGATTGGAATGCAAAGCCGATAGTTGTTGTCGTCTCCCCTATTGTTGCACTAACGGAGGACCAAGTGAACGACGTAGAAAAGTTAGGAGTTTGTGTTCGTCTTAATGACTGTGACATTTTGGGCGGACGCTTTAGCTGTTCGTAAGCCCCGAGTCCTGGCTGCTAAAACTGTTGTTGAAGATGCTCTCAGGAGTCATGTTAGTAGCCAAGATTCTGAACAGTAAATTTAGTGATTCTTGTGATAAATAGAACACTTTGACCCCCTTTGTGAACTCGTGCAGGAGCATGGTTGGTGTGTCAGTTTTACATGTTGTAAATCATTAAAATTTGTTGTAATTCTTTTCAAATAAATGTCATAAATAAAAATGTGAAAACATATTTTGAAGACCAAAATGTTTACCCCATGCGATGGCAAAACTGATTTTTTTGTTTTTTTTCCAGCAGGCATTACTTCAGTCCTCTGTATAACATGGTCCTGCTTATTATTTTTAATGTGTAAAACAGTTCTTTGAATAGAAAGAAGAACATTTAAAAGTCCAGAATTTATTTGAAATATAAATTATTGACTAATTTTTTGACCAATTTAATCCATGTATAAAATTATTATTTTTTTAAAAAATCTTACTTACCCCAAACTTGTAGTATATTATTCACTTTAAAACCTGAGAGAAGCTCTCAGCAGTAACCATATATTATAATCATATGCTAATTCAAATGCACTAAAAGAAGAAACGTTTTGTCAAGATTTCTCTTTAACATTCATCTGAAATTGTTAATTGGAGCTTTCAGGAGACATTACAATATATACAAACTTTATTGTGCAAGGAAAATGCTGTCATTTTTTTTATATGGTTCCCTTTGTATCTGCTTTCCAGAAAGAGCACTAATGATATTGAGGCAGATGATTGTGAATGTCATTTCTGCTGCTAGGGCAGTATGAAATAATGTCACTGCAGAATGTGAAATCCTAAGTGCAATGTCTTCTTTAATATGCATTACTTTTGCTCACCCCTTGTATCCTTCATCCTTACACTTGAATCTAAAAATCATTTTCATGTCTTTATTCTGTTGAGGGTGATTGTGCTGCTTGTTATACTAAAGAAAAAAATATTTGTCTCTGTAGTCTTTCACAAAAAAAAAAAAATATGTATTAAGACTTGCTCTTCCTCTTAAAATATTTTCTGTTTTGGCTTTTCCCTCTGACCACATGTTATATAGTTTTCATGATGCGGTAATTTTTTCATGATGCAGTCATTTTTTGTTGTATATCATGTTTAACTACACTCACCTAAAGGATTTTTAGGAACACCATACTAATCCTGTGTTTGACCCCCTTTCGCCTTCAGAACTGCCTATGTGGCATTCTATGTGGCATTGATTCAACATGGTGCTGAAAGCATTCTTTAGAAATGTTGGCCCATATTGATAGGATAGCATCTTGCATTTGATGGAGATTTGTGGGATGCACATTCCATTTTAGTACAGTGAACTCATTGTCATGTTCAAGAAACCAATTTGAAATGATTCAAGCTTTGTGACATGGTGCATTATCCTGCTGGAAGTAGCCATCAGAGGGTACATGGTCAGAAACAATGCTCAGTTTGCCCGTGGCATTTAAACGATGCCCAATTGGCACTAAGGGTCCTAAAGTGTGCCAAGAAAACATCCCCCGCAACATTACACCACCATCAGCCTGCACAGTGGTAACAAGGCATGTGTCACAGTCCTTCGTCTGCACCAGTCTGTCTTCGTCATCTGCACTACACTTCCCAGGATCCTTTTGTCTCCTCTCCTGAACTCACTCCCTCATCAGCCACCTGTTCCTCGTTTTTGATCATCTGTTTCACCTGTTTTCACTCCATTATGTTTGATTCATCTGTGTATTTAGTTCCCTCAGTTTCATTCAGTCTTTGTCGGTCGTGGTCTAATGTGAGCTGTGTTGCACCCGTGTTCCTGTCTTCCTGCCTGTGTTTATTATATTAAAAGCTATCTTTATGGTTACTCTGGAGTCCTCCGGTTCCTCAGTCAGCACCAGACCGTGACAGTACGACCGACCACAAAAAGAAATATGGACCTTCCAGCAGTACCCCTCCTTTGCCTGGAACAGGAAAACCGCTCCCTGGAGTCCCACACCAGGGATTTTCTGGAGTTGGCGTGCCTCAGTCACTATTCTGACCGCTCGCTGTGTGTTTTCTACATCGCCAGCCTTAGCGAGCGGTTCCGGGCACGCCTCCCAGGGAGCGGTCCTGGCGAGGATTTCGCCGCCTGTGTGGAGTGGGTGGTGGTGTCCTGTGAATCTTCTTTCACCGTGGACATCGTCACCAGCCCCACTCCAACACCAGAGCCCTCCTCACCGCTGGTTCCGTCCAGCACTCCCGAGCCTGAACTCTCCTCTCCGCTGGTTCCGTCCGGCCCTCCCGAGCCTGAACTCTCCACTCCGCTGGTTCCGTCCAGTCCTCCCGAGCCTGAACTCCCCTCACTGTTGGTTCCGTCCAGCTCTCCAGAGCCTGAACTCTCCTCCCCACTGGTTCCGTCCAGCCCTCCCGAGCCTGAACTCCCCTCACCGCTGGTTCCATCCAGCCCCAGCCAGCCAGCGCCAGAGACCGTCCAGCCAGCGCCAGTGACTGTCCAGCCAGCGCCCGAGACCGTCCAGCCAGAGCCTGAGACCGTCCAGCCAGCGCCCGAGGCCGTCCAGCTAGAGACTGTCCAGCCCGAGTCCGGACCTTCTGTCCACGCCCCGTCTGCCCCTAATCCGGGGACTCAGCCCAAATATTTTTTTTGGGGGGGCCCAGTGTCCCAGCCACAGCCGCCCGAAGGGTCCTCACCGCCGTGGCCGCCCAAAGGGTCCTCACTGCCGGGGCCGCCCGAAGGGTCCTCACCGCCGTGGCCACCCGAAGGGTCCTCACCGCCGTGGCCGCCCGAAGGGTCCTCACAGCCTGCTCCGCCACGCCCTCAGCCTGCCCCGCCCTGGCCATGCCCTCAGCCTGCTCCGCCATGCCCTCCGCCTGCTCCGCCCTGGCCACGCCTTCAGCCTGCTCCGCCATGTCCTCAGCCTGCTCCGCCCTGGCCACGCCTTCAGCCTGCTCCGCCACGCCCTCAGCCTGCTCCGCCCTGGCCACGCCCTCGTCCTGCTCCGCCCTGGCCACACCCTCTTCCTGCTCTCCACCTCTCCACCCATATTGATAAAGCACTGCAGTACTACAAGATGCTCTATTCTTTATGATAACTCCAATAACAGCGACAAATATTTCACATATTTAAAAAAAAAATTACATTGGAGACCTAGAAGCTGTGCTGAGCGTAACTTACACACACACGCACACACACACACACACACACGCACACATACTTATTGCGCCTTCCCTCCTCGCGCACCGACGCTACAAAACCCATAAAAGCACCAAGTAGTAATAATACTTATAGGTTGTGATTCGGAGAAGGAAGCTGATCCATATACACTGGGTACTGAGACCTCCTTCAGGAACAACCGGCTTGCGAATCCACATTTGAATTCATTTATGCTTTTGAATGATTCGTCATTAAAATGATGAGAACACAATCGGGCTATAGGCTACTGTGCAAATATGAACTCTAACCACCGATTCTTCACATGCTCGTCCCTGGTAAATGAAAACAAACAGGCTGAACTATCTTTACATTGTAGAACACACCGTCTTCTCGGCATGATGCTGTTCAGCTGAAGTATTTGTGTTCTAGACTTCAAGTTTACACTTCCGTCTGCACGCGCAGTAACTGGGCGTGGCCAATATGCTTATGTTTCGTATCTACGTCACTACGAAACAGCTAATGACTCGTCTAAAAAACAATTCATTTCATAGACTCAGAGTCGACTCTCACTTTTGAAAGACAATAACTTTATATATGGTGCACTTTCAGATATAAATCTTTGCAGGATGTTTTCATTCCCTCAGAGCTATATTCCACACCACACTCTTTAAGTTATCTGGGAAATTTCATCTGTCAGATGTTTGTAGCTTGTTGGTGTAAATATGCCAGAGCTTTCGTTAGATTTTTACAATAACTAGTTTATTAAATATGTTTAATAACAAACATGATACCAAATGACGTATGTAGAGCGACAGAAAATTAGACGATGAAGACGACGATGGGTCAGAGATTTAGGAGATTTATGTATACACAAAACGTGTTTCTCAATGTCAAGGACGGGTCCTTCCAAGTCATTTCATTCAGAGGCTAGACGAGGCTCCTATTTAGCATTCGGAAAACACTTAAATGGAACAGGTTAGCAAGTGCACGTCATTACATCAGCGAAAGGTCCGCTTACGGCTCTGCAAAAATGGTAACTTAGTGCTACTGGTTTGGTTGCTGTACCACACTGTTTAAACACACTTGACAGTCCTTATTTTGTCTTGTCAGCCCTCATAGAAATAAATAAAAGTAAGGGATAATGTATAGTGAGATGGTTGTTATAGCAAATACAACCCCGTGAACTCTAACGCGAAGCGGAGGGGTCTTGAATTAGTGTGAAGGGGTTGTATTCGCTGTAACAACTGCCTCGCTATATATGTTCCCACTTATAACATGGCTACCTACCAAATAAATCAATAATTTGACACAAAATATTGATTTAAAAAGGAGTTTATTAATTTAAAAAGATTATATTACCGGAGTGAACAACTGTGTCCATAGCAGCACGATCTAGCTGTTTAAACACATGAAATGGTAAAATATGTGATCAACAAAAAAGGCTAACGTTATATGAAGTAAAAATTGAATCACCAGTAAAAGGGAGCAGCTTTAAATCCCCCCTCTGCAAATCAGTTGAGCCGATATGTTTAATGTCGTGTCTGCTGCCATGGTCCATAGATATAAACAAACTTCTTTGGTGTGTCGCATATATGTCGTCTCGTCTTGTTGCTCCCTCCCCGTTCTCTGATTGGTTCCCTAACTCAGAAGAAAATTTGGTTTATGGTGTCCAGGCTGCCTAGCAGCGTGAATAAAATCGTGCTGCGGCAAGGCAGCATGGGGAAACCCAGGCTAGGTGTATATCACTGACAAAATGTATACACAGATTATAATTTATTTGTCATCTTTTTTTTCTGCTACTGTTTCTTCATGTGCAACACTTTAATTACTGATACAAATCTGAGCTCAAGTTTATTTACAAGGAAAATTACTTTTGTTTCTGGTACATTTATTATCCTCTGTTCTTTGCCTCAGACAGCACTGAAAGATCATCCTTATTCATAGGTTTATCATCTGGTCCAATATAATTTCACAGAAAATATGCTTGTACTGAGACAAAATGTCAAATCTGATACCAATAATTAAGTCAAAAGAAGCGGAGATGGGGACAGTGACAGAATAAGTGATGGATGCAGAGCGGATGAAAAGAGATAGAAGTGGAGGGGGTTCTGTTTTGTTGGAAATACAGCAGAATCAGAGGCGTGATTAATCCTGCAACCTTTAGAGGAAAGGTCTGAGGTCCCACGGGATAACCGATGGCTGAGACACTGGAAGAAAACTGAATGAGGAAAGGGCAGAAGTCAACAGAGGTGCTGAGTGCATTTTCAGCCTCAATCATAATGCTGTCTCTGTGTAAAAACATCAGCTTTCCTAGGTGACTGGAGAAGACACATCATCCTAACCAAAAATATTTACTGTCACAATTGCAACAGATTTCGGCAATGGGCTGAAAAAGTCCTTGGATGACCTGTGTTTAAAGGTTCAAAGGTTTTGTGCAAAACATTGTATTTTCGAAACATTGTTTATACACTGAACAAAATTATAAATCCAACACTTTTTTTTTAGTTTTTTAAAACCAGTCAGTATTTACCTCAAGTAAGGTGTGCAAAGTTCCTGGATGTTGGCAGAAACTGGAATACGCTGTCATATGCACCGATCCAGAGCATCCCAAACATGCTCAATGGGTGACATGTCCGGTGTGTATGCTGGCCATGCAAGAACTGGCCTTTCAGCTTCCAGAAATTGTGTACAGATCCTTGCAACATGAGGCCGTGCATTATCATGCTGCAACATGAGGTGATGGTTGTGGATGAATGGCACAACAATGGGCCTCAGGATCTTGCCACTGTATCTCTGTGCTCTGCAGCTGAATCTAACTGCTGTATCATACAAAAAGTAATAAGCTACAAAATGCATCCTGTAAGAAGTACTAAAGAAAATGGTCTGTTTCTCTCTCTCTCTCTCTCTCTCTCTCTCTCTCTCTCTCTCTCTCTTTTTTGCTCTTTTGCTCTTTCATAGTTCTTTCATACTTCAGGAGATTTCATTGAGTTATTTAATTACAATATAAAGCTTTAAAATGATGGTGCATAGAACAATCTGAGAAGCAGAAGATGCAAGCAAAATGCTCCATTTGCTCTCGGTTTACTTTAATCTCATACTGTATAGGAGACAATTTAATGATGTTATTTTTTTTTCGATGTGTAGCACTTTTGGTGTTTTCATTTGAAACCAGGGTCCACATTAGTTTGAGCATTGCATGTCTATCTGCAGATCCTCAGAGGAGTTTTCTAAAGTCCTTAATTAATGCTCTGTGATATTTCATCTCTTCAGTCTCACCTGTTGTCATGCTTCCTGTAGTTACTGCACTCTGAAATCTGCTTTGCTGAGCTGTGTTTGGCATGTTGCCTCTAGTCAATTGACAACCGAGTGTTATGGAGATACATTGTTCCACTCCGCGATCGCTCTCCCTGGATTTAAAGAGCTTCACTTAGCTTCTGATTTCAGACATTTGGTAAACCTCAAGTAATCTCTAAACACATTTGCCTGGGTGTACTTTAGATGAACGACTGGGCTATTTTTGCTTGTTTGCTACAAACTTTCCTTAAAGAAATAGTCAAAACTATATAACCTCATGTTCTGGATATAACATGACTTCTGTTTCTTCAGAAAAGTCAAAAGATTTTAATATTTTACATTACTTTTTATATACAGTATAAACATATTTTTAAGAAATACAACTTTTATTTCTTAAAAGTAAAGAAAACATATTTACACTATCTGAATCCATCTATATGCCCTTCACCATGTAGAAAATAGTAAATGTGTGAACAAACGACCGATTTTAGCCATAGCTTCAGCCTCTATTTGGGGGCGGGACACTTTAGAATAGAGAGCATTTGATTGAACATATAAATCTGATAAGAAGCTGAAGTGCAGAGTGATATCATTTAAAATCATTGATCCATATCGGCAGAAGAGACTGTTAGTTTTGAATGCTTATATCTTTTATATGTGAATTTTATCATTGTTTTGAGCACACTAGCTTATACTGCCCTACAAAGCAAAAAGGCAGTAACTACGCAGAGTGCAGAACTGAGAAAAATTACTTTTGCTAGGGCTTTTTGCAGTTACTTTACAAACGACTACCATTTTTCTCTAAAACGACACGCATTTAACATAAGATGTTTTGTCACATAACAAAGGATGCCTTGAATGTCATGAAAATTGTAATAATTAATGCTTTACCAAAACTGCAGTTACTGCCTTTTTGCTTTGTAGGGCAGTATAGATAACAGAAAGACTAACATATTCATACTTAAAGCCAAAAAACTTCCATTTTGATTTCATGGGGACTTTAAGAAAAATCTTAATGACCACAAACTTTTGAACAGTATAGGGTACAATGAATATATATAGAGTCCATAAATCTTAAATGATTAATAATTATGTGAATTAAACAAGTATTTTCCTAACATTTCTCTAATATGATCGTTTTGTTTGGCTGCATTAGTGACAACGTAAGTGTCAGTTATTTATATATATGTCACTTTTTTTTCAATTATTCCTACTAAGTCAAGAGAGACAATATATTTTAAGACATTTCCCAGTTATTCAGTAACATTTTGTGGGCAGAAATAGGTGCTTCTTGGAATGTTTGTGGGCTATGACTCAAATGCGTATTATCGAGCAGAAAGTAATAAGCACGACTCACCACAATTGCGCCTGGGCTTTGCTTGGCTGAGGTAAAGGGCCAGGCTGGAGCCGTTTGAGGCTAATATACTGTGACACTGATGGCGCTTACTATGACCTTTTTTGCAGTTTGCTTGCTTGTTCTGACACCACTTCCTGCATGTGCTTGTGTCCCTGGGACAGGCTAATGAGAGAGTGTCTGCACTCCACCCCCTCTAAAAGACGAGCCGAATACAGCTGCTGCCGGTAGGGTTGTAATCACTCCCTAAAGCCTGACACCCCTCCTAACTGTATGTGTGTGCGCTAAACCCTGGCACGTCTCCTCTCCCACACAGCAACATCATCGTGTAATGCTAGCTACTGAGTTTCCACTGACACAGTTACAAATACGAGCATCACTTCTATGTAGACTTCCTCACCATTCTTTGTAGTTAATGTATTCTCACATTGGAAGTTAAAAAGTAATGCAGAATGTTTCTTTTTAGAAAATTTCTTTAATCCATATAATTTACAAACATGATTACAAATAATAACTTTTTACATTTTTTTGCATGGTGTGGGATCTCAACTGGTTCCGCCAACGGTGTGAGTTTTCCTGTTTGTCTGAACAAAGGAAAACAGGGAAGAAGTTTTTCATACATCACCAATAAAGTCTGCATGAAATCAAAATTGGTTTCAACACAAGTCCACATGAAAATCTATCCGGAGAAAAAAACGGTCTTCGTAATCTTTAGTTTTTGTTAACCTGCGCGTCGTGCGTTGGAACACTGTACAAATTGTGAATAAAAACAGAATGCAATGATGTGGAAGTTTCAAATTTCAATATTATATTTAGAATACAACATAGATGACATATCAAATGTTGAAAGTGAGACATGCCAAATATTGGCTCCTTTTGGATTTCATGAGAGCTACAAATTCCAAAAAAAGTTGGGACAGGTAGCAATAAGAGGCCAGAAAAGTTAAATGTACATATAAGGAATAGCTGGAGGACCAATTTGCAACTTATTAGGTCAATTGGCAACATGATTGGGTATAAAAAGAGCCTCTCAGAGTGGCAGTGTCTCTCAGAAGTCAAGATGGGCAGAGGATCACCAATTCCCCCAATGCTGAGGCAAAAAATAGTGGAGCAATATCAGAAAGGAGTTTCTCAGAGAAAAATTGCAAAGAGTTTGAAGTTATCATCATCTACAAGTGCATAATATCATCCAAAGATTCAGAGAATCTGGAACAATCTCTGTGCGTAAGGGTCAAGGCCGGAAAACCATACTGAATGCCCGTGATCTTCGGGCCCTTAGACGGCACTGCATCACACACAGGAATGCTACTGTAATGGAAATCGCAACATGGGCTCAAGAATACTTCCAGAAAACATTGTCAGTGAACACAATCCACCGTGCCATTCACCGTTGCCGGCTAAAGCTCTATAGGTCAAAAAAGAAGCCATATCTAAACGGGAACCAGAAGCGCAGGCGTTTTCTCTGGGCCAAGGATCATTTAAAGTGTACTCTAGCAAAGTGGAAAACTGTTCTGTGGTCAGACGAATCAAAATTTGAAGTTCTTTTTGGAAAACTGGGACGCCATGTCATCCGGACTAAAGAGGCCAAGGACAACCCAAGTTGTTATCAGCGCTCAGTTCAGAAGCCTGCATCTCTGATGGTATGGGGTTGCATGAGTGGGTGTGGCATGGGCAGCTTACACATCTGGATAGGCACCATCAATGCTGAAAGGTATATCCAAGTTCTAGAACAACATATGCTCCCATCCAGACATCGTCTCTTTTAGGGAAGACCTTGTATTTTCCAACAAGACAATGCCAAACCACATACTGCATCAATTACAACATCATGGCTGCGTAGAAGAAGGATCCGGGTACTGAAATGGCCAGCCTGCAGTCCAGATCTTTCACCCATAGAAAACATTTGGCGCATCATAAAGAGGAAGATGCAACAAAGAAGACCTAAGACAGTTGAGCAGCTAGAAGCCTTTATTAGACAAGAATGGGACAACATTCCTATTCCTAAACTTGAGCAACTTGTCTCCTCAGTCCCCAGACGTTTGCAGACTGTTATTAAAAGAAGAGGGGATGCCACACAGTGGTAAAAATGGCCTTGTCCCAACTTTTTTGACATGTGTTGATGCCATGAAATTTAAAATCAACTTATGTTTCCCTTAAAATTATGCATTTTCTCAGTTTAAACATTTGATATGTCATCTATGTTGTATTCTAAATATAATATTGAAATTTGAAACTTCCACATCATTGCATTCTGTTTTTATTCACAATTTGTACAGTGTCCCAACTTTTATGGAATTCGGTTTGTAGGCTGAGAAATACTGTTGGACCAAATGTTCACTTTTAAACTGTAATACAAATCTTGCAGATCAGACATTTACTGACATGGACTGGTATTAAAGTAGGGCTGCACAATTAATCAATTTTGGCTTCCCACGATCAAATTCGCGTGATCGAGCGATATTTAAAATGCGTCGTTTCAAAGATTTTTTTTTTTTTTTTTTTTTGCAAAGCCAATCTAGTGGTCGGTAAACCATTGTCTGATCACATGCCTCCATGAGCCCCAGTGCGCACGAGAGACCGAGTGTGTCTGCGCGCGAGCAACAGTGCACGAAAAAGACGAAGAGTGCGCGAGAGATACCGAGTTACCGAGTATCTGCGCGTGAGCTATACTGAGTGAAAGTGCGCGTGAGAGACCGAGTGTGTCTGCGCGCGAGCGACAGCGCGCGAGAGATCGATTGTGTCTGCACGTGAGAGACAGAGTGCGAGCATTAGTAAATTTATTAGCTACATTTTATTTATTGTAGGGCTGTGAAAGATTAATTGCGATTAATTGCATCGAAAAATAAAAGTTTGTGTTTAGATAAAATATGTGTGTGTATATTTATTTTGTATAAATACATATGCATGCATGTATATATTTAAGAATTATTTGCATGTAAATACTGTATATATATATATATATATAACCTATATTATATATAAATATAAATATTTTATATATGAATAACACATTTTCTTAAATATATACATGCATGTGTGTGTGTGTGTGTGTGTATTTATATATACAAAATAATTATACACAGCACATACACATTATGTAAACACAAACCTTTATTTTGGATGCGATTAATCACAATTAATTTTTGCACAGCCCCAATTTATTGTATTTATTGTATAGAATTGTGCGTGTTGTGAAGCCACTCCCTCTTCCTCTTCTCAACATGATCCCGGGGGGTGGGGTTTATGTACATTTTAGGGTTGGTGATGTCACCAACCCTAGAGGAATGTCATGTAGTACCTACCAGCCATTTGTTGTAGTCCTTTTCCTTCAAAGCAAATATCTTCCTACATTTAGCATTGTAACTTTGATAATGTTGTTTATGGTCAAACAGCAACATTACACACTAACTAAAGTTAGAAAAGTGAAATGATACTTTACCACCCCTTTAAATTAGTTCCAGATTACTAGAAAACACAAACTATGTGGTCAGAAGTATACTTTAGTCAAAGCCCTTGAAAGCTTCTGGAGTCAGAAAAGATGAGAGAGAAGCAGCATTCTCTATCCTAGGCGTCTATCATCTCTGGGGGAACATCTGAACTGCCTCATTCACTATTATTCCCAGCACAGAGGCAGTCGCCACCTGCTTCAGTCCCATTCTCCATCAGACCATGACTGTGCCTATAGTTCCTCTCTCTTCATTAACTCATCGCCCTGCTGCTAATAGCACTTTGGTGGCATCTGTTCCCTCATGTGTTTTTCAAACGTAAGCGCAAAATATAACAGTTGTGATCTAATTTACTGAATCTTTGGCTAAACGTCAAAATGTCAAAATCAAATATAGCTGTAACTTATGTTAATTGAAACTTTAGGTAACATTTAGGCTATGTTTACACAGAAACGATTCTGAAGGGAAAACGCAAAAGTGGAGAATATCACTTTTTATTTTGCGTTTAGACGAGCGTTTTGGGTGGGAAATCCGCGTGCATATGATGACGCAAAAGTGTGTGAAATTCAATGCAGTATGCACTCCAGGTGGCTAGGAATGCATACTACACCACTCCGCGCCCCGCGTTCAACCTTCACTGTCAAGCAGACTTTTGCATTTTTACCTTTTACACGGGAACGCGGCAGTGGAGAGCGTTTTTAAGATTTCCACTCTGGAGTGTGGTTTCACTTTTTTGCATTTTTTAAGCCCCAAAAACGCCAGCCTGGTCTCATTGTTAATACGTAGCTATTTTACGTTTTTGCAAAGATAGAAAACGTACTTTTTAGTACGTTTGCATAGATGCTGAAACGTATAATATAGACGTATCTGCAACATTTAAACGTAACATTATTACGTTTTTACAGCTACAAAACGTAAACTATTTACGTATATTCTATATCATAAAGATATCTGGATAATTTCCCTTTTTACTATTTTATAGATAAATGTAAGATCCCGTAACCCTAATCCCAAACCTAAACATACCCATTTTATACTTAATATAAAAAAGGATAAAACGTAACAGACAGGTGTTGGGAAAGGGCAGTTTTATTAACAATATAGCATTAAAATATATTTTGAGCCACCTACTCCTACCCCTAAACCTACCATAACAATTCCTTAAAACTACGTAAAAAACTACAATTATGAAGAAAAACATAACTAACAGACAAGTATAATCACAATAATTTATTTATTGCGAAAATGTCAAAACCGATACCAAAAGCCGTTCACATGATGAAGCGTTGCAGTCGCAGTCTTCTCTCTGGCAGTATTGTAATAGTTTTGTATGAAGTACAGAGCAGAAATTAAATTACTAATGAAAATGTTAATCCGGCTTCGGTTGGTTCGCGCTTCTCCATTTCAAAATTCAAATGAAGTAATGAACTAAACTAACCAACCGTCTACAGTCCTTCATGTCGCAAACTGTGACGAAGCAGGGAAGAGCCAATGAACGTTTGATATCGCTGCCGTAAAAGATGACGTATGGGCGCAATATTTGAATTTGAATTCATCACCAGCGCGGGGTTTGACTTGTAACGTTACGGTCGCTGCTGAGAATGGAGATCACGAGTCACGACTGGATAAGAGGCTGAAATCGCTGAATTAGGAGTTGTTTCTTGCAAACAACTATGGATTCTAAAGATTTGGATTACATCAAACTATTAAAATTGATGTCTTTTGTGAATTTTTGTTGTGTTTTATAGGAGAAAACGCTTTATGTGTCTCAAGGTAAATAAACTATTACAAAATGGTTGAACGAGTAACGTTAAAGAATGTATTTTTTAAGGTTTTATAGTGTATTGTTTAACACATGCAGGCGAAACGAGCAAAATGTTAATATTTATGAGTATTATATCAATAATGCGACTGAAAACTTCATTAATAAGACAGTGGGATGCAATAGAGTCAAAACATAATGCTACGATATTAATATGCATAAATTGTGATACGTACAATGTGTACGTCGGTGGATTTGTTCATACGTAAATAAATTACGTTTTTGTGCTATCAATACGTAAATATTTTACGTTTTAGTACTGTAAATACGTCAGTATTATACGTTTCTGCGCATATAAAACGTAATTATATATACGTATGATAGAACGACACTTTACGTACACATACATACGTATTCTCATGAGATCACGTTGAAAACGCAGTCCGCGTGTAAACGAAAGGCACATTCGATATTTTTTTTTTTTACGTTTTCATCCGCGAGCGTTCTTGTGTAAACAGGGCCTAAGATAAAGTGAACAAATAAAAATTGACCCTATTTGCTTTTTTTTCTTTATTGTAAATGATTCACTGTGGATGTTATTCCAAAAAACAAAAACACATTTGTCTTCATAATCTTTAAAGGGCACCTATTATGCCCCTTTTTACAAGATGTAATACAAGTCTCAGTTGACCCCAGAATGTGTCTGTGAGTGGAAGGAGTGCTGTTTTCGTGTATGTATCTTTAATTGAAAATATGTTGCGGCTCCCCACCCCGTTATCCAGAAGAGGGCGGAGCCTTTAAAGCTGTTGCCTAGTATACTCTGCCTAAAACTAAAACATTGATTATCATCTTATATTTCTGATTTATTGGTTGAGCGCACACACCTGAAGCACATGCACAGAAAGCTGGCTGTCAGACAGCATGTCCCATGCGTGTTAAACTGAATTCTCTTTCACGTCTTATTACGCTTAAACTTCCAAATACACTCAAGCTTATGTCAAAAACACATTAAAGGGTTAGTTCACCCAAAAATGAAAATTAAGTCATTAATTACTCACCCTCATTCCTTTTCTTCCTTGTTGGCCTGAAACGAGACTTCCATAGATTTCCACGACGCATGCGCGAGAACTGAACTGAAGTAGTTGAAAGAGATCGTAATTCTCGTGCATGCGTCGTGGAAATCTATTGAAGTCTCGTTTCAGGCCAACAAGGAAGAAAAGGAATAGTCGAATAAAGTCGTTATTTTTGTTTGTTTGTTTGCACAAAAAGTTTTCTCGTCGCTTGATAAACTTATAGTTGAGCCACTGTAGGCACATGGAATATTTAAACATTTTCTTCATTGACTTTCTGGGCCGTCAAGTGTCATTCCCTTAGGAGCCAATGTGGTAGTGATTCGGCTCTCAAATTTAATAAAAAATATCTTCATTTGTGCTGCGAAGACGAACGAAGGTCTTACGGGGTTGGTACAGCATGGGGGTGATTAATTAATGATTTAATTTTCATTTTTAGGTGAACTAACCCTTTAAAAAAAGGTTCACATAAACACAGTCGGTTCTGTGGCTTCGGTTATGTAACGTAAACAGCAAGTTAATAAATCGCATGTGTATATTAGATTGAAAGCAGCATAATATACAGTATTTACTTAGCCCGATGTCTGCTCCATTGGGCCATGATTATGGGGTGTGTTTCAACCGAACCAGGAAAGAAAATGCCTCTGCACTCAATTGGATAGACCTACAAGTAATCAGAGCAATGGAGTACGTGACGTGTTGAATCCCATAGGGAAGGACGGAAAAAACATCTTTCCGGTCGGTAAATGCCTTGTTGATATCCTGTCGATATCTTCTATAACAGACGTGATAACAGAATCTACATATCTCAGTTCTCCAGTGACAGCCACCATTGTTTTAAACTAATTTAATCCAAGCTCTCTTTGGTGACGTGATGATTATGCTATTGTTGATCATCTTTCCATCATCGTATAAAGCCCCTAAGCCTGATTAGGACTGATTCAAGCTGATAGAAGAGCAACTTTGACTGAAATAACTACTTTTTACAACCGAGGTATGCAGCAAAGCATTTGTGAAGCCACAACACGCACAACCTCGAGGTGGATGGGCTACAACAGCAGAAGACCCCACCGGGTACCACTCATCTCCACTACAAATAGGTAAAAGAGGCAAAAATTTGCAAGAGCTCACCAAAATTGGACAGTTGAAGACTGGAAAAAGGTTGCCTGGTCTGATGAGTCTTGATTTCTGTTGAGACATTCAGATGGTAGAGTCAGAATTTGGCATAAACAGAATGAGCACATGGATCCATCATGCCTTGTTACCACTGTGCAGGCTGGTGATGGTGGTGTAATGGTGTGGGGGATGTTTTCTAGGCACAATTAAGCCCCTTAGTGCCAATTGGGCATCGTTTAAATGCCACCTGAGCATTGTTTCTGACCATGTATATCCCTTTATGGCCACCATGTACCCATCCTCTGATGGCTACTTCCAGCAGGATAATGCACCATGTCACAAATATCAAATTTCATTTCAAAATGGTTTCTTGAACATGACCCTGAGTTCACTGTACTAAAATTGCCCCCACAGTCACCAGATTTCAACCCAGTAGAGCATCTTTGAGATGTGGTGGAACAGGAGCTTCATGCCCTGGATGTGCATCTCACAAATCTTCATCAACTGCAAGATGCTATCCTATCAATATAGGCCAACATCCCTAAAGAATGCTTTCAGCACCTTGTTGAATCAATGCCACATAGAATTAAGGCAGTTCTGAAGGTGAAAGGGGGTCAGCAGTATTAGTATGGTGTTCCTAATAATCATTTAGGTGAGTGTATATAAATATAACAAATTATTCTGTCTGATCTGCCTCAGTCGCCACACTATTTAGGCATCATTTTAGCAAACTTTGATTTGCACTGGGTCCTTTCTGGCATGATGTACTGTAACACACTTTTCACCATTCAGCATTTTTTTTTTTTCATTTCTTCATTCAGCATACTTGTGCCTTATTGTTTTATAAATAGTGTTAGTGCATTCACACTGTTTTTCCTTCTTAAATTTGAAGTAATTTATTTAGTATACCACTATTTAACCTACAAATGTCCTCCATGCTGCACTGCTGAAGACAAATTAATTGAGATGTGTTTAATTTTTATTTCACTCTTCTGTGGCTGTCCTCTGGCTTGATTGAGTAGATGGTCTTTCTCTGTAAAAGACGCAGTGATGCGTGTAAAAAGAATATGTTCCATTTTGCAGCCGCTCTGTGCTGAAAGTGCTATTGGATTAGCCTGCATTGTATGACTGAAATGTTGAGGTTAAATGAGAGGTTGATTAGGTTCATCACAGTTCATCAGATTTTCATTATAAAGAATAACACATAAGCTCTGCAGAATAGAGCTGTTTATTCATTATGCTAATTTGCTTACCAGAAGGCTAATTCTCTATTGATACCCTCTGGAATTTCCATCAGGTTTTTAGAGTAGGATTTTTTTTAATACTCATTTTACTATTTTAGTTTTCAGTAATGAGTGTAGTTTATGGTACTTGAATAATCTCAACACTAATTAAATTGCTAGCAAGTTGCTAAAAGGACTTGAAGTACCACAAGGATACAAGTGGTACGCCTGACAAATTGTAGTTTAGCAATGTATTAATAAAGTATGTTTTACGTTACATTTAGCGATTTAGTCCATTAAGTCCCACACTTAAAACACTTTTCAGTTTAGGTAAAATGAAACCAGTGGTTAAAGTTACTCCAAGAGACGTTCATGTTTTGTCCTATAACATGAATTACAGTAGCAAAAGGCGCATTTAGGAACGCAACATGCACCAACCTTCCCATACTTGTTATGAGAAGCGTTTATCATGAGGTCAACAAAAAAAGCACAGCAAATTGGAATTTGTATCAGAAAAATTGAAGATTTTGTCCACAAATCCTGCAGGCCTAACCTGTAATTAAGTTAAAGGTGCTGTATGTAACTTTTTTTACTCCACTAAAGTATAAAAATACCAAAATATGTTTGCATATTTATGCTAAGTTCACAAACTTGCTAAGTTCACATACTTGTTTCTCTGAAAAACACTTCTACAGCCAGTTATTTTACTTTGAAATGTGCGTTTCCAGGCTGGAATGTTTGTTTTTGTTTTGGTCTGTGTGCATGCTGACAATTTGCCTATTTTCATTGTCATTTGCGCTTGTTCCTGTTGTGTGTGCTCAAACTGGCAACCCGTGTGAGTGCCGTCCAGACAGACTGCACCTTTAACATTACTCAGAGACTTTAAAGCCTTTTACAACATGAATTACAAACTAAATTGTTAAAGAGAAAATAAAAAGATATATTTATTAAAGTAACGTTGTGATTATCATTCCAGGAACTTCTACTATATCACCATGCTGCGAGACCCTGTGTCACGTTACCTGAGCGAATGGAAACACGTGCAGCGCGGTGCCACCTGGAAGACTTCCCTTCACATGTGTGACGGTCGCTCTCCCACACAGGACGAGCTACCCACCTGCTATAACGGAGAAGACTGGTCGGGGGTCACTTTAAACGAGTTCATGGACTGCCCTTCAAACCTGGCCAACAACCGGCAAGTGCGCATGCTGGCCGACCTCAGCCTGGTGGGCTGCTACAACCTCTCCACCATGAACGAGAGCGAACGGAACCCCATTCTCTTGGCCAGCGCAAAGAGTAACCTGAAGCACATGGCCTTCTATGGCCTGACGGAGTTCCAGCGCAAGACGCAATACCTGTTTGAGCGCACTTTCCATCTGCGGTTCATTTCAGCCTTTACACAGATCAACAGCACGCGCGCCGCCAACGTGGAGCTGCGCGACGACATGCGCAGCCGCATAGAGCAACTGAATTTTTTGGATATGCAGTTGTACGAGTTTGCCAAAGACCTCTTCCTGCAGAGATACCAGTTCATTCGCCAGCGTGAGCGGCAGGAGGAGAGATTGAAGAGGCGGGAGGAGAGACGCTGGCTTAGGGAGCGCCGAGTCAACCAGAGCAAACAGCCCAGTATGGAAAACCAACCTCAGGTCACCACAACTGAGGACTATGCCAGCCAAGTGGTCCGTTGGTGATATCTCTTGGAAACATGCACTAGGTCTAGGACACAGAAAACATAATGGCCCATTTGGGGAAGAGTAGGTCACATTTTGAACTTTAGCATTCTAATGAGTTTCTTTTGTCATGAAGCCTGTTACACTGCAAAAAAACAAAACAAAAAAAACAATGCCATGAGCAGTATTTTTGTCTTGTGTTATATAGTAAATATTATCTAATGAATTCTTTTTAAAGATTATGAATCACTTTTCTAGTTTTTAGCATAGAATCAAAAAAAAAAAAAATGAGTGAAAATTTATGCTTAAATCAACAAAGCAAAAATCGGTTGAGAAAACTTTCATTTAAAGATACATGTCTGCCATTCAAAAGTTTGGGGTTGGTAAGATTTTTTTATGTTTTTGAAAGAAGTCTCATATCCTCTCTCTCTCTCTCTCTCTCTCTCTCTCTCTCTCTCTCTCTCTCTCTCTCTCTCTCTCTCTCTCTCTCTCTTCTCTCTCTCTCTCTCTCTCTCTCTCTCTCTCTCTCTCTCTCTCTCTCTCTCTCTCTCTCTCTCTCTCTCTCTCTCTCTCTCTCTCTATATATATATATATATATATATATATATATATAACTATGTATATTTAAGGGATAGTTGACCAAGAAATGGAAGTTAGCCCATGATTTACTCACCCCAATGTCATTCTAGGTGTATATTAAATTTAAAAAATGTCCTGGCTCTTCCAAGTCATATAATGGCAGTGAATTGGCGTTTCTGTTTTGAAGTCCATAAAACTACATCTGTCCATCATAAAAGTGCTCCACATGGCTCTGGTTAATAAAGGCCTTAAAGGGATACTCCACCCAAAAATGACAATTCTGTCATCATTTACTCACCTTCAAGTTGTTGCAAACCTGTATGAGTTTCTTTCTTCTGCTAAACAAAGTAAATATTTTGAAGAATGATTGGAACCAAACAGTTGTTTACCACCAGTTGTTTGCCACCATTGTTTGCCACCATTGACTTTCGTAGTATTTTTTTTTTTTTTACAATTGAAATCAATGGTGCCAAACAACTGTTGTTCCAATCGTTCTTCAAAATTTCTTCCTTTGATATTTTGCTAAATGATTAACAGCAGAAGAAAGAAACTCATACAGGTTTGCAACAACTTCAGGGTGAGTAAATGATAACATGATGAATTCAAGCAGTGCATGCCGGTTAGAAATTTTGTCCGACTTGATGCATGACTGTGACATATCCTATCAAAGTACCACAAGAGAGTAGCCGGAGTTCTCAGCCAGCGCATGTTCTCAAGAGCGGCTGCACAAGCTCTGATGATGTCACAGCTGTTCCACGATTCGCCGGATTTACCGCATGACAACGATCACTTGCGTTCCGTGTTTATTCTCACACCTTTAGTTCCACTAAAGCTAACAAATCAGTTTTTTTATAACAGTAAACAGTAGATTTGGGTCTGAGTCCACCTTTGTCAAGTCGAGTCCAAGTCCTTAACAATCGAGTCCAAGTCCGAGTCCAAAGAGGGCCGAGTCAGACTTGAGTTCGAGTCCTTAACATCTGAGTCCGAGTCGAGTCCGGCCGAGTCCAAGATTTAAATGATTTGAAATTGACCTTTCACAAAGACCCGCTCCTCATAGTTACTGTTGCTATGTCCGACAAGCCATTCCGCTCTCACTCCACATGTTCTCACACAGTGAAAAATATATTGAGGAGCAAAGAGAAAAAGGTTTTTGCAAGGTAATGCTCAAGAATGCAACACAATGCATTAAGAGCCAGGGGTACACTTTTGAGCAAGATGATGGTGATGTTTAAATTTTTATTATTTTGTTTTACATGCTAATATCTTTTTTAGCCTCTGAAGGGCAGGACTAAATTAATTAATACATTTTTTTTTTTTAACAATTTACACCAATTTACATCCAGTTCCATCCTTAACATATGCTTCCTTCTTGAACATCACTAAATATTTGCAGGGTTAATGATTGTGTATGACTCCCTCACTTGTCACCAGTGCGAAAAAACATGGATCTCACTGTCACTGCTAGTAAGGAGTTAAATAAACGTCTTACTAGCAGTCCAACTGATTAAGGTAAAACTTCCGAAATCTCTGTGTAAACGATGAGTAACGTACTAATGCAAACGATCACTTCCAGCGCATGTGCAGACCGAAGCGCCCATGCCTTCAGATCAGTTGGACATGGCTGTGGTTACACGAGGTAAAAACGATATAAATACTGTTCGTTTTCTCACACAAACCGCTTGTTCAGTGTCTCAGGCCATCAATGTGTTCTTACATTGACAAGTCATTAAATCATGTTTAATTTGGAGTTCTCTGTGCATGCTCTTTGAGGTGAACCCCCTATACCGTCATTATATGACTGACAGAAAACAACGGTTTGACAGAAAAATATCAAAATTGAAAATACTGTGGAAACAAAGACACCTTCATGGATGCCCTTGAGGTAAGCTAAAACATATCAAAATAATTTCAAAGTGAACTATCCCTTTAAGCAGAAAAAAAAAATTGTTAGATGAGATTCAACTTATTGTTATTGTACAGAGTACAAGTCCAAAGCCAATTAAATGCAGCAGCTTGTTAGAAACTTACATTTTCACATTACATTTATTAATTACAGTAAGCAAACACAGTTTGCATTTTTATTTTGTTTCAAGAGTCTAAATATTTTTATTGTAAAACATGACAAAAATATTGACTGAGATTTTTTTTACAGTGTGGTTTCTCAAGATTTCTGAATTTCTGATTCTTTTGCAATAAAATCAAGACTGCAATGTACATAGACTGCAATCCAAAAACTGAAAAACGTGGATCTGTGCTTATTCACCAAGCAACATTGTTGTGAAGGAATAACCTACACCACAGAGTATTATAAAGGTACAACTCTACAACGAGAAGGAAGTACATTCAAGCTGTGTTCTTGCATTAAAAAAAAAAAAAAACAGCTACAGATAGTTTTTAATGCCCAGGCCTGTTGCCAGTAGAGATTCTCAGAAGACATCTCTGAGCTCTCTCTTTTTCTTTTCTTTTTTAAGAATCAAACTTACAGCACAGAGACAGTCTGTACTGAGAATCTGTCTCTGGTAGTTTCTCAATGATACGGTGTGCAATTCTGGTTTAACAGACACAACTACAACAAGAGCCTCATCTGTGACATACAGAGAATCGTTGCAGTTGCTACTGTAAACCATGTAAGATATATATATATATTTTTTTAAATCCTTCATTGCTTTCTTTTTTTGTCAAATGATTTATGGGAGAATGAGTTGCACAACTATTTTTTATTCAAAAAAGACAGTGAGAATGGTACTCTCCATGTTTTACAATTGTAAAGTATGAACAAAACAAAACAAAATTAGCCCATCCTGTTCCCTAAGCCATAACAAGTGGACTTCAGCTTAATGATTTTCAGATTAATGAATTGTTTTAAAACTCTGTTTTAGATTGAGATTGTGTGTTAAAAGTGAAAATTAACTTAAAACACATTGCTAATAACATGAGAGGCCATGTAAATAATGAATGAACATGTGAAACGCATCACATTTGTACGCCCTCTAATGGTGAATTAAAAATCACATCACAAAAAAAGTCACAAAATTGTGCCCAATTGTTCATACTTCAATTGCTTGTCGAATTATGATGGTTCAGCTCATGTTTAACTTGGAATGGAGCAATATAAAGACTTATAAAGTACACAATATAAAGTACACAAGATAAATCCAGTATGGGACTGCATTATTCTGCTAGAGAGTGTCAGAAAGACTGAATCAATGGGTCAGTATTTGTTTCGTCCCCAGGGCTGTTTCACACATTTCGGTTGTCCTCTTTAAAACGTTTACTGTCTAGGAGAATATTTCTGAAGCCAGAACTTCCAAGTCACATGGAATGGAACTCTCTTTAAATCCTTGAACCACTGACAGTAAGAAAGCAACAACAACAACAACAAAAATAACCCCTTTTCTGGTCTGTACTTTGTATAACTTTTTAAAACTATATCCACAAATGCTGTGTGCTAATGAATAAAAGATAACATATCTGAACACAAACATTCACATTTTTTGATTTTCTTATACAAAGCAAATAAACTGTCTGTATTGCTCATTTTGGTTATGGAGAACATAGGAATGCTTGGAATACCAGAAATATGATTTTAGATCAAAAAAGAGAGAAAAAGACTGTAATGTGGAATGTTTTGTTTCTTTCTTTTTCTTTTTTTTACTTCAAATCTGTTTGTGTGTGTGTGTGTGTGTGTGTGTGTGTGTGTGTGTGTGTGTGTGTTTGTTTTTGTGATTTACGAGGACATTTCATATGAATACACACAACACTATGAGGACATTTTGAATTATGAGGACATGGCTGGTGTCCTCATAATTCTGACAATGTAGAAGTGTTTCTATGGTTAGGGGGAGCTCAAAATCAAAATTTTAGCCCAAGTCCCCATAGTTCACAATTACCTGGTTTTGTGTATCAGCTGTGTATCGAGACAGTGCCCCTGTAGGTGGGTCAGCGGTACTGCATCTCCTCATGAATATTCACACAAGGGAATGGAATCGAGGCTTTTGATTGGCTGATCGCAAAAAGTCCTCATAATTTCGGGTTTTGTCAAACCACTGTGTTAATCTAATTACCACATAAGCGAATTCAATCGAGTGAAAAATGCATAACAACAACAATAAAACTAAAATAAATCAATAAATCAATTAAAAAGGAATAATTACACAACACCAACGCACTTTTGATGATCCGGACCTGTCTTCGAACCACTCCCACTTGCTGAGACAGCCACATGCGGATCAGTCATCAAGGAGAAGAGACGTCAGGTAAGAGTTGGGATCAAATTTCTAATATCCAGTTACACTTCAAGTCTAAAACGGTATTAATTTTATATTGCGTTGGTAGTAGTTTGAAATATGTTTCAGTTATTAATCAGTTAATTTGATCATATTAATGATGAAATCATTTGCATTAACGTTAGCAGTTATAAGCTAACGTTAGCTTTGTTGACACGTGTCTGTATTTCACAACTTTTAATTTTTTAATTAAACGAATTATCATATTTATTTCCCGGAACATTTGGGCAGTGTAATAATGGTAATGAGGTTGGCATGTGGATCAGTATAACGTTAGTTGGATAAAGTTTTTTTCTAGATCCCTTTGCAATTTAGGCCTAACAGTTAACGTTATTTAGCACCCTGAAGCATGGTAATGGTTTCTAACTGAATTTTTGTTCCTTAGCTAGTCCTTGTTTACGTTTTTAGTTGCCAGTTTTAGTTAATTAGTAACGTTAATGTTCCGTAGGTGTCTGTGTATATGTTAGTCAAATTATAAATGTAATGACAACTACAGTTTGTTTGAGAAAAAGAAAAAGCAGCATGTAAAAAAAAAAATTAAACACAAGATCCATATTTTTACTGTGTAACTAGTAAAACTTCTTAGTATTACATATGTATAATAATAATTATAATTAATAATTTCATTGTTCATAACAAATAAACGTGTAAACAGTTTATTATATCAGTGATATGATATCTAAAAGTCATGGTGTAAAGTGATTAAAAACATCATGTCGCCTTTGCAGGAGATGGCAGCTTCAAGATCTCGAAGGACCAAATTAAAACCCAAGGAAGAGGCAGCATATTTTTCATCCATCCTTAAGGATAAGGATGGTTTTGAAATAAAATATATAAATGCCTTTAAAGGTAATACAGGCCTTTGTTTAAGTATCGTTTTACATTTTTCCACTTTTCCTGACTGTTATGTCCTTTGATAGGTCGAGGAGTGTTCAGTTGTCGCCACTTCGAAAAGGGGGACTTCCTTTTCGAATACAGAGGAGAAATCCTGGATAAACAAGAGTATCAAAGGAGGCGCAGAGTTTATCATCGTGCACTTGAAGTATTTTTGTTTGAATTTCGCTTTAATGGGAAACAATTATGGTATGTATATTAATGTACCTCATTTACACTGTCTTGGGAAATGTACAAAGTAGGGCTGGGCGTTATGACGATATTATCGTATATCGACGATGTCTCGCAAGTATCGCAATATCGATATCGAAGTCTGTTTCCAGATGATAATTGTCAATTTTTAAAAACATAATTCACTATAGCCCTATAGTTATACACATATTTATTTACATGCAATAGGATGATTTAAATATTTTCTATAGGCTAGTTAGTAAGGTTAGGAATAGAAAATCGATTCTTTTTGATGGCATTCTTTAAGCGCAAGAGCGCTGTTTTCTGCTTCTTGTGCACGGACAAATGTGCATACAATATCTCACAAATATCCTTCTTGTGTATTTGTAGCATGAAATAATATACATGATTAAACATCAGAAAAATTGTTTCAACCACGGAAAGACTTCATTAGCCTACACATCTTTTTTTCAAGTTCGAAATATCCCCGTAAACACAGTCGGTTTTGTCTTTAAGCAGGCCTGTGTCTATTGAATCCGTGCATTGACAGCCTGTACTCGGTGCCAATATTTAATGTTGATCAATGAACAAAGGATGAAGAAAATCACTCGCTGAACTTTTCTAACAGCAGGCCTAAACTTAATCCCTAGACATCCCTAGTTGTTAGTCTCGAGCCCTGGTGCAATGACTTGTGTGATTCAGTCAGTGTTACACCATGCAGTTAGTGTTGTGTTCTTGCTGTTTCAGGGTGGACGCTGCCAAAGAAGATGATTCTTTGGGGAGAATCGCTAATGACAGCCACAAAAATCCGAACAGCAAAATGAAAACAATCACTGTGGACCGGAAGCCCCATCTTTGCTTGTTCGCGATAAAGGACATCAGTCCTGGGGAGGAGATAATGTATAATTATGGGGATTCTGACTGGCCATGGAGAAGCAAGGTATTTACAGAAATTATTTTTGACCTATGATTTGGCAATACTTAGTTTTCTGAGTGTAGTTTGTGTCTGAATGTCCTCATATTCACTGTTTCTGTTTGTGTCATATTGTGTATTGTGGGGATGGACAGAAGTTCAGTAATACAGTCAGATTGGACCATAGTTTGTGTCTGAATGTCCTCATATTCACTGTTTGTGTCATATTGTGTATTGTGGGGGATGGACAGAAGTTCAGTAATACAGTCAGATTGGACCATAGTTTGTGTCTGAATGTCCTCATATTCACTGTTTGTGTCATATTGTGTATTGTGGGGATGGACAGAAGTTCAGTAATACAGTCAGATTGGACCATAGTTTGTGTAAAAGCAATTGTGAAAATTAATGTTTATAATCAAACTGTTTTCTTTGTTCCTCATTAGATTTCATCCGAGACAGATCCTCAATTGAGACTTCATGACACCGCTCAACAGGTAATTTATGAACCGTTGGTAAAATGATGTAGAATCTTTATTTCTAAAGTCTTTCAATTGTCAAAGATGTGTTGATTTCCAAATCCAATAAAGCTTTTAGAGTAAATGGTTAGTTATGGGAAATGTTTTGTTTTTATTTTTTCATATTTCTCATAAAGCAGTACACATGATTTTCTGCTTATCTGTGTTTACACATGTTTGAAAATATTTCATAGGTGATATCTGAGACAGAACAACAGTCCAATGGTTTTGTCAGCTGTGAGGCAGATGATGCATCAGAGAAGGTGATTTGGAATTTGTGTGTGTAAATGTAACCTAGAAAGGGTTTGTCTAAGGTATGGGAACCCTGCTACTGGAGAGGCTCTGCCCAACATGTTTAGGTTCCTCCCTAATTTAACACTGCTGTTTGAAATAATCATGTTCACATTAGCTAGACATGTAATCATTTCTATGAGCACTCAGCCAATATGCACAATGGTATTCAGCAAAGTCTCAAATATTTTTCAGTATAATCAAATTGGACCATAGTTTGTGTCTGAATGTCCTCATATTCACTGTTTGTGTCATATTGTGTATTGTGGGGGATGGACAGAAGTTCAGTAATACAGTCAGATTGGACCATAGTTTGTGTCTGAATGTCCTCATATTCACTGTTTGTGTCATATTGTGTATTGTGAGGATGGACAGAAGTTCAGTAATACAGTCAGATTGGACCATAGTTTGTGTAAAAGCAATTGTGAAAATGAATGTTTATAATCAAACTGTTTTCTTTGTTCCTCATTAGATTTCATCAGAGACAGATCCTCAATTGAGACTTCATGACACCGCTCAACAGGTAATTTATGAACCGTTGGTAAAATGATGTAGAATCTTTATTTCTAAAGTCTTTCAATTGTCAAAGATGTGTTGATTTCCAAATCCAATAAAGCTTTTAGAGTAAATGGTTAGTTATCCTCATGTCCTTCACTGTTTGTGTCATATTGTGTATTGTGAGGATGGACAGAAGTTCAGTAATACAGTCAGATTGGACCATAGTTTGTGTCTGAATGTCCTCATATTCACTGTTTGTGTCATATTGTGTATTGTGGGGGATGGGCAGAAGTTCAGTAATACAGTCAGATTGGACCATAGTTTGTGTCTGAATGTCCTCATATTCACTGTTTGTGTCATATTGTGTATTGTGGGGGATGGACAGAAGTTCAGTAATACAGTCAGATTGGACCATAGTTTGTGTCTGAATGTCCTCATATTCACTGTTTGTGTCATATTGTGTATTGTGGGGGATGGACAGAAGTTCAGTAATACAGTCAGATTGGACCATAGTTTGTGTCTGAATGTCCTCATATTCACTGTTTGTGTCATATTGTGTATTGTGGGGATGGGCAGAAGTTCAGTAATACAGTCAGATTGGACCATAGTTTGTGTCTGAATGTCCTCATATTCACTGTTTGTGTCATATTGTGTATTGTGGGGGATGGGCAGAAGTTCAGTAATACAGTCAGATTGGACCATAGTTTGTGTCTGAATGTCCTCATATTCACTGTTTGTGTCATATTGTGTATTGTGGAGGATGGACAGAAGTTCAGTAATACAGTCAGATTGGACCATAGTTTGTGTCTGAATGTCCTCATATTCACTGTTTGTGTCATATTGTGTATTGTGAGGATGGACAGAAGTTCAGTAATACAGTCAGATTGGACCATAGTTTGTGTAAAAGCAATTGTGAAAATTAATGTTTATAATCAAACTGTTTTCTTTGTTCCTCATTAGATTTCATCCGAGACAGATCCTCAATTGAGACTTCATGACACCGCTCAACAGGTAATTTATGAACCGTTGGTAAAATGATGTAGAATCTTTATTTCTAAAGTCTTTCAATTGTCAAAGATGTGTTGATTTCCAAATCCAATAAAGCTTTTAGAGTAAATGGTTAGTTATGGGAAATGTTTTGTTTTTATTTTTTCATATTTCTCATAAAGCAGTACACATGATTTTCTGCTTATCTGTGTTTACACATGTTTGAAAATATTTCATAGGTGATATCTGAGACAGAACAACAGTCCAATGGTTTTGTCAGCTGTGAGGCAGATGATGCATCAGAGAAGGTGATTTGGAATTTGTGTGTGTAAATGTAACCTAGAAAGGGTTTGTCTAAGGTATGGGAACCCTGCTACTGGAGAGGCTCTGCCCAACATGTTTAGGTTCCTCCCTAATTTAACACTGCTGTTTGAAATAATCATGTTCACATTAGCTAGACATGTAATCATTTCTATGAGCACTCAGCCAATATGCACAATGGTATTCAGCAAAGTCTCAAATATTTTTCAGTATAATCAGATTGGACCATAGTTTGTGTCTGAATGTCCTCATATTCACTGTTTGTGTCATATTGTGTATTGTGAGGATGGACAGAAGTTCAGTAATACAGTCAGATTGGACCATAGTTTGTGTCTGAATGTCCTCATATTCACTGTTTGTGTCATATTGTGTATTGTGGAGGATGGACAGAAGTTCAGTAATACAGTCAGATTGGACCATAGTTTGTGTAAAAGCAATTGTGAAAATTAATGTTTATAATCAAACTGTTTTCTTTGTTCCTCATTAGATTTCATCCGAGACAGATCCTCAATTGAGACTTCATGACACCGCTCAACAGGTAATTTATGAACTGTTTTAAGTTTTGGTAAAATGATGTAGAATCTTTATTTCTAAAGTCTTTCAATTGTCAAAGATGTGTTGATTTCCAAATCCAATAAAGCTTTTAGAGTAAATGGTTAGTTATCCTCATGTCCTTCACTGTTTGTGTCATATTGTGTATTGTGAGGATGGACAGAAGTTCAGTAATACAGTCAGATTGGACCATAGTTTGTGTCTGAATGTCCTCATATTCACTGTTTGTGTCATATTGTGTATTGTGGGGGATGGGCAGAAGTTCAGTAATACAGTCAGATTGGACCATAGTTTGTGTCTGAATGTCCTCATATTCACTGTTTGTGTCATATTGTGTATTGTGGGGGATGGGCAGAAGTTCAGTAATACAGTCAGATTGGACCATAGTTTGTGTCTGAATGTCCTCATATTCACTGTTTGTGTCATATTGTGTATTGTGAGGATGGACAGAAGTTCAGTAATACAGTCAGATTGGACCATAGTTTGTGTCTGAATGTCCTCATATTCACTGTTTGTGTCATATTGTGTATTGTGGAGGATGGACAGAAGTTCAGTAATACAGTCAGATTGGACCATAGTTTGTGTCTGAATGTCCTCATATTCACTGTTTGTGTCATATTGTGTATTGTGAGGATGGACAGAAGTTCAGTAATACAGTCAGATTGGACCATAGTTTGTGTAAAAGCAATTGTGAAAATTAATGTTTATAATCAAACTGTTTTCTTTGTTCCTCATTAGATTTCATCCGAGACAGATCCTCAATTGAGACTTCATGACACCGCTCAACAGGTAATTTATGAACCGTTGGTAAAATGATGTAGAATCTTTATTTCTAAAGTCTTTCAATTGTCAAAGATGTGTTGATTTCCAAATCCAATAAAGCTTTTAGAGTAAATGGTTAGTTATAGGAAATGTTTTGTTTTTATTTTTTCATATTTCTCATAAAGCAGTACACATGATTTTCTGCTTATCTGTGTTTACACATGTTTGAAAATATTTCATAGGTGATATCTGAGACAGAACAACAGTCCAATGGTTTTGTCAGCTGTGAGGCAGATGATGCATCAGAGAAGGTGATTTGGAATTTGTGTGTGTAAATGTAACCTAGAAAGGGTTTGTCTAAGGTATGGGAACCCTGCTACTGGAGAGGCTCTGCCCAACATGTTTAGGTTCCTCCCTAATTTAACACTGCTGTTTGAAATAATCATGTTCACATTAGCTAGACATGTAATCATTTCTATGAGCACTCAGC
Organism: Pimephales promelas; assembly: GCF_016745375.1. The sequence continues at coordinate 7,074,145 of NW_024121266.1, read as the reverse complement.
CAATATGCACAATGGTATTCAGCAAAGTCTCAAATATTTTTCAGTATAATCAGATTGGACCATAGTTTGTGTCTGAATGTCCTCATATTCACTGTTTGTGTCATATTGTGTATTGTGAGGATGGACAGAAGTTCAGTAATACAGTCAGATTGGACCATAGTTTGTGTCTGAATGTCCTCATATTCACTGTTTGTGTCATATTGTGTATTGTGAGGATGGACAGAAGTTCAGTAATACAGTCAGATTGGACCATAGTTTGTGTAAAAGCAATTGTGAAAATTAATGTTTATAATCAAACTGTTTTCTTTGTTCCTCATTAGATTTCATCCGAGACAGATCCTCAATTGAGACTTCATGACACCGCTCAACAGGTAATTTATGAACTGTTTTAAGTTTTGGTAAAATGATGTAGAATCTTTATTTCTAAAGTCTTTCAATTGTCAAAGATGTGTTGATTTCCAAATCCAATAAAGCTTTTAGAGTAAATGGTTAGTTATCCTCATGTCCTTCACTGTTTGTGTCATATTGTGTATTGTGAGGATGGACAGAAGTTCAGTAATACAGTCAGATTGGACCATAGTTTGTGTCTGAATGTCCTCATATTCACTGTTTGTGTCATATTGTGTATTGTGGGGGATGGGCAGAAGTTCAGTAATACAGTCAGATTGGACCATAGTTTGTGTCTGAATGTCCTCATATTCACTGTTTGTGTCATATTGTGTATTGTGGGGGATGGGCAGAAGTTCAGTAATACAGTCAGATTGGACCATAGTTTGTGTCTGAATGTCCTCATATTCACTGTTTGTGTCATATTGTGTATTGTGGGGGATGGGCAGAAGTTCAGTAATACAGTCAGATTGGACCATAGTTTGTGTCTGAATGTCCTCATATTCACTGTTTGTGTCATATTGTGTATTGTGGGGGATGGACAGAAGTTCAGTAATACAGTCAGATTGGACCATAGTTTGTGTCTGAATGTCCTCATATTCACTGTTTGTGTCATATTGTGTATTGTGAGGATGGACAGAAGTTCAGTAATACAGTCAGATTGGACCATAGTTTGTGTCTGAATGTCCTCATATTCACTGTTTGTGTCATATTGTGTATTGTGGGGGATGGACAGAAGTTCAGTAATACAGTCAGATTGGACCATAGTTTGTGTCTGAATGTCCTCATATTCACTGTTTGTGTCATATTGTGTATTGTGGGGGATGGACAGAAGTTCAGTAATACAGTCAGATTGGACCATAGTTTGTGTCTGAATGTCCTCATATTCACTGTTTGTGTCATATTGTGTATTGTGGGGATGGACAGAAGTTAAGTAATACAGTCAGATTGGACCATAGTTTGTGTCTGAATGTCCTCATATTCACTGTTTGTGTCATATTGTGTATTGTGGGGGATGGACAGAAGTTCAGTAATACAGTCAGATTGGACCATAGTTTGTGTCTGAATGTCCTCATATTCACTGTTTGTGTCATATTGTGTATTGTGGGGGATGGACAGAAGTTCAGTAATACAGTCAGATTGGACCATAGTTTGTGTCTGAATGTCCTCATATTCACTGTTTGTGTCATATTGTGTATTGTGGGGGATGGACAGAAGTTCAGTAATACAGTCAGATTGGACCATAGTTTGTGTAAAAGCAATTGTGAAAATTAATGTTTATAATCAAACTGTTTTCTTTGTTCCTCATTAGATTTCATCCGAGACAGATCCTCAATTGAGACTTCATGACACCGCTCAACAGGTAATTTATGAACCGTTGGTAAAATGATGTAGAATCTTTATTTCTAAAGTCTTTCAATTGTCAAAGATGTGTTGATTTCCAAATCCAATAAAGCTTTTAGAGTAAATGGTTAGTTATGGGAAATGTTTTGTTTTTATTTTTTCATATTTCTCATAAAGCAGTACACATGATTTTCTGCTTATCTGTGTTTACACATGTTTGAAAATATTTAATAGGTGATATCTGAGACAGAACAACAGTCCAATGGTTTTGTCAGCTGTGAGGCAGATGATGCATCAGAGAAGGTGATTTGGAATTTGTGTGTGTAAATGTAACCTAGAAAGGGTTTGTCTAAGGTATGGGAACCCTGCTACTGGAGAGGCTCTGCCCAACATGTTTAGGTTCCTCCCTAATTTAACACTGCTGTTTGAAATAATCATGTTCACATTAGCTAGACATGTAATCATTTCTATGAGCACTCAGCCAATATGCACAATGGTATTCAGCAAAGTCTCAAATATTTTTCAGTATAATCAGATTGGACCATAGTTTGTGTCTGAATGTCCTCATATTCACTGTTTGTGTCATATTGTGTATTGTGAGGATGGACAGAAGTTCAGTAATACAGTCAGATTGGACCATAGTTTGTGTCTGAATGTCCTCATATTCACTGTTTGTGTCATATTGTGTATTGTGGAGGATGGACAGAAGTTCAGTAATACAGTCAGATTGGACCATAGTTTGTGTAAAAGCAATTGTGAAAATTAATGTTTATAATCAAACTGTTTTCTTTGTTCCTCATTAGATTTCATCCGAGACAGATCCTCAATTGAGACTTCATGACACCGCTCAACAGGTAATTTATGAACTGTTTTAAGTTTTGGTAAAATGATGTAGAATCTTTATTTCTAAAGTCTTTCAATTGTCAAAGATGTGTTGATTTCCAAATCCAATAAAGCTTTTAGAGTAAATGGTTAGTTATCCTCATGTCCTTCACTGTTTGTGTCATATTGTGTATTGTGAGGATGGACAGAAGTTCAGTAATACAGTCAGATTGGACCATAGTTTGTGTCTGAATGTCCTCATATTCACTGTTTGTGTCATATTGTGTATTGTGGGGGATGGGCAGAAGTTCAGTAATACAGTCAGATTGGACCATAGTTTGTGTCTGAATGTCCTCATATTCACTGTTTGTGTCATATTGTGTATTGTGGGGGATGGACAGAAGTTCAGTAATACAGTCAGATTGGACCATAGTTTGTGTCTGAATGTCCTCATATTCACTGTTTGTGTCATATTGTGTATTGTGGAGGATGGACAGAAGTTCAGTAATACAGTCAGATTGGACCATAGTTTGTGTAAAAGCAATTGTGAAAATTAATGTTTATAATCAAACTGTTTTCTTTGTTCCTCATTAGATTTCATCCGAGACAGATCCTCAATTGAGACTTCATGACACCGCTCAACAGGTAATTTATGAACCGTTGGTAAAATGATGTAGAATCTTTATTTCTAAAGTCTTTCAATTGTCAAAGATGTGTTGATTTCCAAATCCAATAAAGCTTTTAGAGTAAATGGTTAGTTATAGGAAATGTTTTGTTTTTATTTTTTCATATTTCTCATAAAGCAGTACACATGATTTTCTGCTTATCTGTGTTTACACATGTTTGAAAATATTTCATAGGTGATATCTGAGACAGAACAACAGTCCAATGGTTTTGTCAGCTGTGAGGCAGATGATGCATCAGAGAAGGTGATTTGGAATTTGTGTGTGTAAATGTAACCTAGAAAGGGTTTGTCTAAGGTATGGGAACCCTGCTACTGGAGAGGCTCTGCCCAACATGTTTAGGTTCCTCCCTAATTTAACACTGCTGTTTGAAATAATCATGTTCACATTAGCTAGACATGTAATCATTTCTATGAGCACTCAGCCAATATGCACAATGGTATTCAGCAAAGTCTCAAATATTTTTCAGTATAATCAGATTGGACCATAGTTTGTGTCTGAATGTCCTCATATTCACTGTTTGTGTCATATTGTGTATTGTGAGGATGGACAGAAGTTCAGTAATACAGTCAGATTGGACCATAGTTTGTGTCTGAATGTCCTCATATTCACTGTTTGTGTCATATTGTGTATTGTGGAGGATGGACAGAAGTTCAGTAATACAGTCAGATTGGACCATAGTTTGTGTAAAAGCAATTGTGAAAATTAATGTTTATAATCAAACTGTTTTCTTTGTTCCTCATTAGATTTCATCCGAGACAGATCCTCAATTGAGACTTCATGACACCGCTCAACAGGTAATTTATGAACCGTTGGTAAAATGATGTAGAATCTTTATTTCTAAAGTCTTTCAATTGTCAAAGATGTGTTGATTTCCAAATCCAATAAAGCTTTTAGAGTAAATGGTTAGTTATCCTCATGTCCTTCACTGTTTGTGTCATATTGTGTATTGTGAGGATGGACAGAAGTTCAGTAATACAGTCAGATTGGACCATAGTTTGTGTCTGAATGTCCTCATATTCACTGTTTGTGTCATATTGTGTATTGTGGGGGATGGGCAGAAGTTCAGTAATACAGTCAGATTGGACCATAGTTTGTGTCTGAATGTCCTCATATTCACTGTTTGTGTCATATTGTGTATTGTGAGGATGGACAGAAGTTCAGTAATACAGTCAGATTGGACCATAGTTTGTGTCTGAATGTCCTCATATTCACTGTTTGTGTCATATTGTGTATTGTGGGGGATGGGCAGAAGTTCAGTAATAGAGTCAGATTGGACCATAGTTTGTGTCTGAATGTCCTCATATTCACTGTTTGTGTCATATTGTGTATTGTGGGGGATGGACAGAAGTTCAGTAATAGAGTCAGATTGGACCATAGTTTGTGTCTGAATGTCCTCATATTCACTGTTTGTGTCATATTGTGTATTGTGAGGATGGACAGAAGTTCAGTAATACAGTCAGATTGGACCATAGTTTGTGTCTGAATGTCCTTATATTCACTGTTTGTGTCATATTGTGTATTGTGGGGGATGGGCAGAAGTTCAGTAATACAGTCAGATTGGACCATAGTTTGTGTCTGAATGTCCTCATATTCACTGTTTGTGTCATATTGTGTATTGTGAGGATGGACAGAAGTTCAGTAATACAGTCAGATTGGACCATAGTTTGTGTCTGAATGTCCTCATATTCACTGTTTGTGTCATATTGTGTATTGTGGGGGATGGACAGAAGTTCAGTAATAGAGTCAGATTGGACCATAGTTTGTGTCTGAATGTCCTCATATTCACTGTTTGTGTCATATTGTGTATTGTGGGGGATGGGCAGAAGTTCAGTAATACAGTCAGATTGGACCATAGTTTGTGTCTGAATGTCCTCATATTCACTGTTTGTGTCATATTGTGTATTGTGAGGATGGACAGAAGTTCAGTAATACAGTCAGATTGGACCATAGTTTGTGTCTGAATGTCCTCATATTCACTGTTTGTGTCATATTGTGTATTGTGGGGGATGGGCAGAAGTTCAGTAATACAGTCAGATTGGACCATAGTTTGTGTCTGAATGTCCTCATATTCACTGTTTGTGTCATATTGTGTATTGTGGGGATGGACAGAAGTTAAGTAATACTGTCAGATTGGACCATAGTTTGTGTCTGAATGTCCTCATATTCACTGTTTGTGTCATATTGTGTATTGTGGGGGATGGACAGAAGTTCAGTAATAGAGTCAGATTGGACCATAGTTTGTGTCTGAATGTCCTCATATTCACTGTTTGTGTCATATTGTGTATTGTGAGGATGGACAGAAGTTCAGTAATACAGTCAGATTGGACCATAGTTTGTGTCTGAATGTCCTTATATTCACTGTTTGTGTCATATTGTGTATTGTGGGGGATGGGCAGAAGTTCAGTAATACAGTCAGATTGGACCATAGTTTGTGTCTGAATGTCCTCATATTCACTGTTTGTGTCATATTGTGTATTGTGAGGATGGACAGAAGTTCAGTAATACAGTCAGATTGGACCATAGTTTGTGTCTGAATGTCCTCATATTCACTGTTTGTGTCATATTGTGTATTGTGGGGATGGACAGAAGTTCAGTAATACAGTCAGATTGGACCATAGTTTGTGTCTGAATGTCCTCATATTCACTGTTTGTGTCATATTGTGTATTGTGAGGATGGACAGAAGTTCAGTAATACAGTCAGATTGGACCATAGTTTGTGTAAAAGCAATTGTGAAAATTAATGTTTATAATCAAACTGTTTTCTTTGTTCCTCATTAGATTTCATCCGAGACAGATCCTCAATTGAGACTTCATGACACCGCTCAACAGGTAATTTATGAACCGTTGGTAAAATGATGTAGAATCTTTATTTCTAAAGTCTTTCAATTGTCAAAGATGTGTTGATTTCCAAATCCAATAAAGCTTTTAGAGTAAATGGTTAGTTATGGGAAATGTTTTGTTTTTATTTTTTCATATTTCTCATAAAGCAGTACACATGATTTTCTGCTTATCTGTGTTTACACATGTTTGAAAATATTTCATAGGTGATATCTGAGACAGAACAACAGTCCAATGGTTTTGTCAGCTGTGAGGCAGATGATGCATCAGAGAAGGTGATTTGGAATTTGTGTGTGTAAATGTAACCTAGAAAGGGTTTGTCTAAGGTATGGGAACCCTGCTACTGGAGAGGCTCTGCCCAACATGTTTAGGTTCCTCCCTAATTTAACACTGCTGTTTGAAATAATCATGTTCACATTAGCTAGACATGTAATCATTTCTATGAGCACTCAGCCAATATGCACAATGGTATTCAGCAAAGTCTCAAATATTTTTAAATCATGGAAGTAGGCTGAACTTTGTTTATACAAGTAATTTTTTTTATTATTATTATTTTTCAACAGAATTGCAAACATAATGTAATCTCCTCGGTAGTGTCAACCTTGGATAAATGTAACAGCTGCAGTGGGCCCTTTTCTGCTTTTAAGTGGATTAGTGTTAGGTGTAAGGGTAAGTATTTTGTTCTTATATATAATATATTTCCTTTCTTTCTTTTTTAATTTAAGGCACTTCTTTTTTCTGCGTGTGTCACACTTTCTCAATATCTGCCTTAATTACTGTTTTATGCTCAATTATTCATCTGTTTAGTAGCATTTAATAATTTCTTGTTTTTACTTTCATTTACACTGGTTATACTCTCTTTCACATTTCAAATTACCTATTTCCTTTTCTTGCACCACTTTCTTTTACCCTCAATATATTTGAATCATTCTGTTGAACTCTCCTGTTTTTCTAGTAACATAATATATTTCTCAAAATAAATAAAAGGAAAGATTGACAATATAGTTTATTTCTATCCATACATCATAATTTCATTAACACTACCTCTAACTCTGCTACTTTAACATTTTTTCTTCCGTCTTTATCACATACTTTTCGAGCTTTTGTCTTTTATCCACATATCTGTCATATCATTAGTAACATGCTCTGCCTCTATGGACCTATCTCTTGCTTTACAACTATTGCTCTTCTTTTTTCACATTATGTCCATCGCATCAAACGACCAAATGTTTATTTTATCCTCTGTCTAGTTTGCTCCTGCTTTTGGCATAAAAGTTGCTATGATAAGCATGTGAAGCCCAAACCTGACCCTTTAACACCGGTAAGTGTATTTTATCAAATTCTCGCTAAATGAAAAGATTAACCCAAAAATGAACATTTACTAATTATTTTCTCACCCATCAAAGATCTATATGGCTTTTTGATGAAAAAGAATGTCATGTGAATATTTGATGGCCAGGGATTGATTATTCTTTTTACTTTTGGGTTAACTTTTCTTTCCTCAAGTTTTTATTTTTTGATGTGTAAAAAAGGTTTCTCTTTCCAATCCCCCCATCCAACCACAGAATTCTGAAGAAGAGTTTTCCAGTGAGAACTTGTCTGATCAGGACTATTTACCTGATTCTTTTGACAGTTCAGAAGAGAGCACAGTTTCTTTAGAACTTGAGCATCCTAAACAAATCGCGAACAAACAAAATGTGTCCAGCATTGAATCACTTGGAGAAAATAAAAATGCCAGGCAATGTCAAGAGAACCACATAGTTACACAATCTCTGCTGAAAGATCCAGTTCAAGTATCAGATGTCCTCAAAACAAAAATGACTGGTAATACTGAAGAAAAGTCTACAGAGGATAGCACAAGAACTGGAGAAATTCCATGTGTACAGTCGTCTAATGTATCCTCTACAGTAAACAAAAATAATTACTGCTATATTTGTTGCAAACCCCAGTCAAAATTTGCAAGGCACTTAAAAATCCATGAAACAACAAACATGGATGTTGCTCGGGTCTTGGCACTTCCAAAATGTTCAAAAGAACGCAAACAAATGTTGGACAAACTGAGGAACAAAGGGAATTATGAACACAATGCTAGGGTTTTAGAGAGTGGGACTGGATCGTTAAAACTCAGACGGAAACCCAAGAATGAATATAAATCAGAAGATTATGTTCCTTGCATGTACTGCCATGCCATGTTTCTTCGGAGAGATCTGTGGCGACACATTCGAAATTGCCTTTCCAAACCAGAGGAAGTGGAAGTGGATCGTATTGAGCCAGGAAGGACCAGGGTCTTATCTTTGGCAACTATGTCTAACGCAACTATGTGTCAACCAATATCACAGGGGGTTTGGAAGCTGTTGACTGTAATGAAGGATGATGAAATCTCTGCAGCTGTCCGGAGTGATTTCTGCATTCTTCAACTGGCCCAATCCTTTTTTAACAGGCACGGACAAGATCCCACTAAATACGAGTATATTCGGCAGAAGCTCAGAGAAGCTGGTAGACTTCTCCTGATCCTGCAAAGAGAATTTACAATACAGACACTTGAAGATGCTGTTAGACCTGCAAATTTTAATGTCCTTATCCAAGCTGTAAAGAAGGTCTCCGGCTTTAATGGTGAAAAGCACACCTACCAGACTCCTAGCCTTGCTCTCAAGTTAGGCCACTCACTGCAAAAGATCTGTGACATTGTACATTGCCGTGCTTTGATGGCAGAAGACACTGAGATGGTAAGGTCAACCCAGACATTTAAAAAACTGTACAGCGCAAAATGGGCTGAACTTATTTCCCACACAGCATTGAATACTTTAAGTGAGGCGCACTTCAACAAACCGTCCACCATCCCATTCACAGAGGATGTGCAGTGCCTTCACCAGCATCTTGAAAAGGTTGCAGATTCAGCATCTGAGAACCTGAAAAATACCCAATCAGCACAAGCCTATGGGGAACTTTCCAGAGCAACACTGGCAAAAGTAATTCTTTTCAACCGAAGACGAGGAGGAGAGGTTGCTAAGATGAAACTAAAAAACTTCCTTGAAAGGGACACAACTCCCCTCCATGCGGATGTCGCTGCTGGCCTAACAAAATTTGAAAAAAAACTCTGTGCGCATTTTAGTCGGGTGGAGATAAGGGGTAAAAGAGGCCGAAAGGTTGCCGTTTTGCTATCACCAGACATGGTTGATGCCTTAACACACCTTGTTAGCCGAAGAAAAGAGTGTGGAGTTCCTGAAGAAAATGTATTCCTCTTTGGGAGACCAAGTTGTTTGACTCCTTATCGAGGACAAGATTGTCTGAGAATTTATGCCAATGAGTGTGGAGCAAAAAAACCTGAATTCCTCAGATCAACACAACTACGAAAGCATGTTGCAACACTGTCTCAGGTGTTAAACTTAAAAAATCACGAGCTCGACCAAGTTGCAGACTTTCTGGGACATGATATTCGTGTGCACCGAGAATACTATCGACTTCCAGAGGCCACAACACAGTTAGCCAAGATATCAAAACTGTTACTTGCAATGGAGAAAGGCACCCTTGCAAGTCTTCAGGGGAAAACACTGGAACAAATTGAAATCGAAGGTATGCAGGATAATCCTTAATATGCAGACCTTAGATCAGGGTTCTCCAACCCTGCTCCTGGAGAGTTACTGTCCTAAAGACTTCAGTTCCAACCCTGCTCCAACACACCTGTCTTTATTAAGGTTGGAGCTGAAATCTTTAGGACGGGAGCTCTCCTGGAACAGGGATGGAGACCTCTGCCTTAAGCCCGGGACACACTGCACAATCTCAAGACTGTCAAATTCGTCACGATTACCAAACAGTGTAGAGTGTACCTACGTCTACTAACCAACCAATAGAAATGCCACATGAAATCAGCCCGACATGGTGCTAAAACTTAACTGCTTACCTCAAGCTCTTATTCCTTCCTTTTTTGTCACTTCCTCTTTTTTTCAGCACACTTAACTACTACTGCCAAAGTGAGATCATGGGCTTTTTGTTTACCACTAGCGCATTATTTTTCTCGTAGCCTGCATCATAGCCTACGAGTCAATATGTGTCATCATCGTACAGTCTACATGCATGTTGTACCCAAGTTTAATAGAACCATGTCACACAGTGTGATTTGTAATTATCTTATAGGATGGCTGAAATCGTGCAGTGTATCCTGGGCTTTATATCACAAGAGTAATATTCATCAAATTTCATTGAAAATTATGTAACATCGGCAATGTAAACTTTTATTTATCCTTTTTTTTTTTACAGATAACTTGGACTTTTCTGATTCGGAGCAAAGTGAAGACAGTGATGCTGAGACACAGACAATAACAGAAATGAGTAAAAGCACACAATTATGCAAAAATCAAAATTCTGACATCATTACATCAAAACATTATGACATCTACCATATAGTGCACCAAATGTATACAGTAGTTCAGATATGCACAAATGTTACTGAAGTTAATATAGCATTTAATAGGCTGAGATTGAATTGCATATTAAACTTATCCACCTTATTCTGGTCTAGTGGGCGCCGCCATAACGACGATGCCGGTAGTCAACTTCCGGTTCGAGTCTGGTCTATGCTTTTTTGCCATGTGTTTTAGATTGTCATCCCCACATCGCTAAACTAAAACGAAAAAAACATTCATCAAATGTGATCTGATCACGTTATTTTTATTAAATCACAGATAAAAACAAAATGAACGTTTTTCTTTGCTTCATAACTTCCAAAGGATAGCTGATGCATGACTGCACGATCTCCAGCAAATATCTGACATTCTCCATCACACCGACTGCTGCAGAATAACAGTTCCAAAAGGTTAGGCTGGTTAGCCCCTTGACTCCTGTCTACCTCTGCTTTCAAAGATGCATAGTCTATATTTCTCACTCAGGCCTGTGAGGTTAGGCATAATAACGTTACGCCAAGTTTCATTCATGAGACCAAAGTCCAGTTTGCGCGCTGTCGCCTCCGTCATGATCATCTGTTTACTATATACTTCTTGTTTATTAAAACCAGGCAATTGGTTGATGAAACATTGATTGAAATTAAGATACAATTAGTGAAAAAAGGACAGCAGGAAGTAGAAAACCGTCAAGTCAGAAAAAGGTGGATAGCCCTAACCCATGACCATAGGTGAGAGTAGGAACGTAGATTGACCGGTAAATCGAGAGCTTTGCCTTACGGCTCAGCTCCTTCTTCGCCACAACAGACCGGTACATCGACCGCATTGCTGCAGAAGCTGCACCGATCCGTCTGTCAATCTCCCGTTCCATCCTTCCCTCACTCGTGAACAAAACCCCAAGATACTTAAACTCCTCCACTTGAGGAAGGATTTCTCCATCTACGTTCCTACTCTCACCTATGGTCATGAGCTTTGGGTCATGACCGAAAGGACAAGATCCCGGATACAGGCGGCCGAAATGAGCTTTCTCCGCAGGATGGCTGGGCGATCCTTTAGAGATAGGGTGAGAAGCTCGGTTAGACTGCTGATCGCGACTAGGCCCCGGATGAAGCGGAAGAGGATGTCATGTCATGTCATGACCTAACCCACAAATGAGCTGAATTATCCTGTACCTGACAGTCAATTCCACAAAGTAGTGACCAAATCACTGCCCAACAAAATAAAATAATAAGTGCTTAGAGATATAAATGTTTTTGTTTGTGATGTAGATATCTTTCTAGTAGGGATCTAGTAGCAATTTTCACAAATTCCCATGATCAATCATCATTCAAATTAACGATCAATTAATCGATTAATTGTTAGCCTTAATACTGCAATATGCGTCTGCTCAGTGTCATGGCCAACAGCAGGACAGGGTCTGTAAATGCTGCTCAAAACGCTATGTTCCTCACCAAATTAATGGGAATGTTTTGTAGGTGCTAGTAGGTTTGTAAAATATTTTGATGTGATTTATAATTAAATTAATGATTTAATAATCAAATAAAACAACTATATAACGTGTCACCAACCGCCTCAGATGCGCTTGTCAGAATGTGTGACTGTTGTGGACGTGCTCTTCCTGGAACAACGGCAACTAAACCCAATGAATTCACAACGAATTTATAAAATAGTGTTCTCGTGTTATGTGATATGACAGTCCCAAATTAATCATCGTTATTATTAGTCTTGCATTCTGCTTGAGCGGTGCGCACTGACTGAATAATCGTTGAGAACTTTTTTAACTCAAAGAAACGCATCCAATGAGATTTATTTACATCTGCACAAAATTACTTGAATGCACAAGTGAACTTGAACTAGGCCTACGTGCCATACAGAATGACTCGTGTTGTGGACGCGCTCTTCCTGGAACAACACGACACGGCAACTAAACCCCAAAAATTCACAGTGTTTTATTACAATATTTTCTTTATAATGTTATGTAAAATGACCAGTCGTTTGAGCCGTATTGACCATTGCCGTTTGAGCAGCGCGTGTTAAAGATCACGCTTTAGTGTCAATTCTTGACCAAATACATCCAATATGAGATAAAGATACAGATAGACGTAACTTACACAAAAATAAACAATTACAACTTATTTGAACAAAACAAAAGGCTACGAATGCACATGCCAACTTATTGTCATGATGGTGTAAAATAGTCCCAAACATAACTCGCTCGCTTACATGTATCCTGGTGGAGCAGCACGCACACAAGAACACGCGCGCACATGGTTAATCGATGATTAAATCGTTCTTTTTCCATTCACAGATGTTGACCCTGACTTAGGAGACTCATCTCAAGGAATGACGGGAATACACAACCATGCTGGTGGTAAGAAGCACAAAAAGCGCACCAGGAGGGAAGAGTTTGATCAAACAGGTAAAAGTCCACAAATACACCAAACTAGGAATGGGTATAGATCAAGAATCAGTTCATGTTGGCAAAGCACAATTCTGTTTGCTTTTGTTTAAGCATTCTTTGTCCATTCACAGATGTTGACCCTGACTTAGGAGACTCATCTCAAGGAATGACGGGAATACACAACCATGGTGATGGTAAGAAGCACAAAAAGCGCACCAGGAGGGAAGAGTTTGATCAAACAGGTAAAAGTCCACAAATACACCAAACTAGGAATGGGTATAGATCAAGAATCAGTTCATGTTGGCAAAGCACAATTCTGTTTGCTTTTGTTTAAGCATTCTTTTTCCATTCACAGATGTTGACCCTGACTTAGGAGACTCATCTCAAGGAATGACGGGAATACACAACCATGGTGATGGTAAGAAGCACAAAAAGCGCACCAGGAGGGAAGAGTTTGATCAAACAGGTAAAGGTCCACAAATACACCAAACTAGGAATGGATATAGATCAAGAATCAGTTCATGTTGGCAAAGCACAATTCTGTTTGCTTTTGTTTAAGCATTCTTTTTCCATTCACAGATGTTGACCCTGACTTAGGAGACTCATCTCAAGGAATGACGGGAATACACAACCATGGTGATGGTAAGAAGCACAAAAAGCGCACCAGGAGGGAAGAGTTTGATCAAACAGGTAAAAGTCCACAAATACACCACACTAGGAATGGGTATAGATCAAGAATCAGTTCATGTCGGCAAAGCACAATTCTGTTTGCTTTTGTTTAAGCATTCTTTTTCCATTCACAGATGTTGACCCTGACTTAGGAGACTCATCTCAAGGAATGACGGGAATACACAACCATGGTGATGGTAAGAAGCACAAAAAGCGCACCAGGAGGGAAGAGTTTGATCAAACAGGTAAAAGTCCACAAATACACCAAACTAGGAATGGGTATAGATCAAGAATCAGTTCATGTTGGCAAAGCACAATTCTGTTTGCTTTTGTTTAAGCATTCTTTTTCCATTCACAGATGTTGACCCTGACTTAGGAGACTCATCTCAAGGAATGACGGGAATACACAACCATGGTGATGGTAAGAAGCACAAAAAGCGCACCAGGAGGGAAGAGTTTGATCAAACAGGTAAAGGTCCACAAATACACCAAACTAGGAATGGATATAGATCAAGAATCAGTTCATGTTGGCAAAGCACAATTCTGTTTGCTTTTGTTTAAGCATTCTTTTTCCATTCACAGATGTTGACCCTGACTTAGGAGACTCATCTCAAGGAATGACGGGAATACACAACCATGGTGATGGTAAGAAGCACAAAAAGCGCACCAGGAGGGAAGAGTTTGATCAAACAGGTAAAAGTCCACAAATACACCAAACTAGGAATGGGTATAGATCAAGAATCAGTTCATGTTGGCAAAGCACAATTCTGTTTGCTTTTGTTTAAGCATTCTTTTTCCATTCACAGATGTTGACCCTGACTTAGGAGACTCATCTCAAGGAATGACGGGAATACACAACCATGGTGATGGTAAGAAGCACAAAAAGCGCACCAGGAGGGAAGAGTTTGATCAAACAGGTAAAAGTCCACAAATACACCACACTAGGAATGGGTATAGATCAAGAATCAGTTCATGTCGGTAGGGCTGTCGTGTTATGGATTTTCCCTTGCGGTAATCTTGAGTGGCTCAATAGTGCGATATGCATTATTACTGCCATTTATTTATTTATTTACTTATTTATTTATTCAATTTATATGTATTTGTTGCTATATAAATAAGTTTACGATGTGGACAAAAACGAGGACAAGTAACCGAAACTGAACAGCGTCTACAGAATGTGCATTGAAAGGCTTTCACTCAGCGCGCACATTGTTATGACAACGGACTTTGAGCGAGTCATTAAGCCGTTCATTCAATGAACACGTTCAAAAAAGCTGATTCATTAAAAGAGTGAGATGTAATGAAACAAGGTGTTAATTATTTTGAACTTCGAGTTCCACTTTTCAAGGCTCTGCTGAGCAGCAATGCGTCGCATGGGTAACGCTGAAGCTGATGCTTCACTTATTAGAGACCCATATAGTAGGGCTGGGCGATATATCGCACGATATTGTTATGCGCATCTAATCAGTAAAGCCGGTTCCTTGATTAGTAGTAAATCACCTTCACCTGCTTTCAGATGGAGCGGCATTTACTACAAAGAGCCGTAGATCACTGACAAGCTGAGCCAAATCGCGTTAATATCGAGGACGTATCGCCAGCGATATTTAATGCGATATGGCTCAGCTGGTCAGTGAACTACGGCTCTTCGTCAGGACAAAATCTCCCGTGTTAAACTAACACACCTGGGAGTGTATATGAGTCCACACTCAAGAGTGTTAAAGTTAATGAGATAATTAAGTGATTAAATGAGTGATGATTGAGCATTATTGAAGACACCTAAAGCAGAATCACAAGAAAAAAAACTAAAATTGTAAGCCACCGTTATGGAGATGAGTGTTTGCTTTAGTTGGGCTCTTGACCCTTATAATATAAATCTTATATTTTAATTTGCTTTTGCATCTGAGTTATATCTGTCAGATGAACAAAAATATACAATAGTAAAATGATGTTGGTCATATAATGACATTCATCATTTGATATTTATGTCTATAATTTATTCTGTTGGTTAGTGTATAACTGAGATTCTGCATAAATGTCCAGAATGTTAAATATAATTGATGGAGTTCTCAAAAGTTGTTTAAAAAAAAAAAAAAAACTAACAAAACAGCAAACAAACAAAATTTAAAGTAAAAGTGTCAAGAGCACAACTAAAGCAAACACTGATCTCCATAACGGTGACTTACAATTTGTGATTTTGTCCTTCAGCGATTCTGCTTGTGATCATCAGGTGTCTTCAATAATGCTCAATCATCACTAAATTAATCACTTAATTATCTCATTAACTTTAACACTCTTGAGGGTTAATTTAACACTCATATCGTCCATCTGAAAGCAGGTGAAGGTGATTTACTACTAATCAAGGAACCGGCTTTACTGATTAGATGCGCATAACAATATCGTGCGATATATTGCCCAGCCCTAGTGAAATAGTTAGCGAACCAACAAGTTTTGGATACTGACTGACTTGCTTGAGGCAAAAATAAAGCTATGTGAAAAACTAAGCGTTATATTGACGCATTTCCGCTGTTGAAACACTGATTGAGTGATTACACGAGTTATAACGTCGTTCAGTAAGTATACTGTGTCTGTCATCATACCTACGGGTGTCCATTCATGTTTATTCTGTTACTGAGGAAGAGATGATCGCGTTTACTCGTGCTCTGCGCTGCCGTTTAAATGAGGAGCCTAGTACAGTGATCTGTCACGCCACATCTAAGAGCATCAAATAGACAGAATTTGAAAGATTACACCTTGCTTATACATGAATATCAGTCACATGACCTCTTACGTCAACCGCTCTTTTTCCAGTTGGCTGCCGCCATCTTGAGTACCTACCGAATACTGTCTATGTTACTGACAAGCCTATTATCTTTAGTCTTGTTACAAAACAAACAACAAAATAACTATTCTTGAAACATTATTTGACTTCTTTTTTTCTTAATTATTGTATGGAATAGAGTAGCTCCTGCAGCAGGTGCATTAGCACAACCATTAGCACATTTGAATCATATTCCGGTCGTGGCTTAAATTGGTTTCAAGTCAAACAATTTTTTTTAAATGTTATATTTAGCATTTTATTCGAAGCTATGGGCTATGGTTACCTAGCATGCATACTGTAAACATTCTTTTTTCATATGAATACTCAAATCGCAGGAAAATCACACACAAATCACAAATACTTCAAATCGTGCATTTATTAGCTTCTTGTTTCAGATGAAGAGATGTTACTTTAGCTTTGTTATCATGGATGTCAGAATGAGGAGCCAGGATAATGGTCACGTTGAACCACGTAAGATGATTGACAGCTTTACAGCGAATGAGTACGCGCTAAGATCATAATTTGACGCAAATCAGGAAAAGGAGAAGCATATCTCGCTGCATTCGCAGTTTGAGCTCTTCAGATTGCATAATTCAGTGGAAAATAAATAGGAATGTCATTCCGAATGTCATTTTGTATGATGAAATATTTTACAAATGTGATAAATCATTATTTCTCCAAAAATGCGCACCATTGGACTAATAGCCGTGGCGGATGCTGTATTTGCATGTATTTGAACACAAATAAACAGGAGAAGACGAGAATGAATGCTTTGAACGATGATTTCTATTCAAAATAACAAACATTACAGATTTATATTGCGACTGCCGTATCGATCTTGCCAAATCAGGTACTCAAGATGGAGGCGGACAAGTTTTAGAAGTGAGTGATATCAGTGAGGAGACGTTGGTGACATCATCTGATATTCATGTATTATCTAAAGTAACAAAACACTGAGCTTATTACAATTTATATGTGATTAATGGTGGTTAGGCTACAACGCTGTATTCGTTGTGTAGCCAACACATAAGACATGAGCTCCAATGAGCCAGGGCTAGGTGGGGTAGCAGGGGCGGGGTGTGTTCGGTACACCATGAGAGTATCGCGATATGTGTTGTGGGTGGTATCACGGTTTTTCGGTGGGAATATCGAGTTGAGTTGTTGGTTGCTAAAACCAAGTTTGTAATGAGTGGAGGCACTTCCCATCTTTTACAGCAATCAATCTGCTCTTGTAATTCAAGCAGAATGACTGATTTTCACCTGACTACAGTTACTTGTTGGCTGTTCATTTTGTAACAGGGCCAAAAAACTGAAAATTGTTTATCTAAAACAGCGTCCCATCACTTTTGACTCAGATTACAAATCAGCAGTAAACTAGACTCAAGACGAGAGGTTGAGGAGAGTGTGGTTTGTTGAGACGGACTGAATTCTGGCCTTTGTGTTGTTCAACCCAATCTGTTTTTTTCTTTTGTAGTGATTTTTGGTGCAGCCAAAACAGATGATGCAAGAAGAAAAGTGAAACAGATGTGGTCTCCAAAAGAAATTTCAGCAGTAATGAAACATTTCCGGAACCACATTGCAAGGGGTAAACTCGTCAGTAAAATTGAATGTGAACAGTGCAAGACTGCGGAGCATCCTGCTTTAGCTAGTCGCTCTGTGCAAAACATTCGAGATTTTGTTCGAAATCGGGGCGTGTCACTGAAAAGGAAACAGGTGCAACATTAAGTATTTTTGGTTTTTGTTCCTGCTGTTTTGTTCTAATGTGGTAAAAATGTTTTAAACTTCTTTTGAAGGCTGTAAATGGATAGTTCAACCAACAAAAAATTATTTGCCATCATTTTTCCCCTTCAAGTTGTTATTAACCTGTATGAGTTTTTCATTTTAAAGGGTTAGTTCACCCAAAAATGAAAATTAAGTCATTAATTACTCACCCCCATGCTGTACCAACCCCGTAAGACCTTCGTTCATCTTCGGAACACAAATGAAGATATTTTTGATTAAATTTGAGAGCTGTATAACTACCACATTGGCTCCTAAGGGACTGCCTCTTGACGGCCCAGAAAGTCAATGAAGAAAATGTTTAAATATCCCAAGTGACTACCGTGGCTCAACTATATGTTTATCAAGCGACGAGAATACTTTTTGTGTGCGAAAAAACAAACAAAAATAACGACTTTATTCGACTATTCCTTTTCTTCCTTGTAGGCCTGAAACGAGACTTCAAGAGATTTCCACGACGCATGCGCGAGAACTGAACTGAGGTAGTTAAAGGAGATCACAATTCTCGCGCATGCGTCGTGGAAATCTCTTGAACTCTCGTCTCAGGCCAACAAGGAAGAAAAGGAATAGTCGAATAAAGTCGTTATTTTTGTTTGTTTTTTCACACAAAAAGTATTCTCGTTGCTTGTTAAACTTATAGTTGAGCCACGGTAGTCACTTGGGATATTTAAACATTTTCTTCATTGACTTTCTGGGCCGTCAAGAGGCAGTCCTTTAGGAGCCAATGTGGTAGTTATACAGCTCTCAAATTTAATCAAAAATATCTTCATTTGTGTTCCGAAGACGAACGAAGGTCTTACGGGGTTGGTACAGCATGGGGGTGAGTAATTAATGACTTAATTTTCATTTTTGGGTGAACTAACCCTTTAAATCTCTCTTCATGCATTATTTTTCCTTAACACAAGAAAATTATTAGTTTATTTTGTGATTTAATATTGCTATAATGTTGAAACTGAGCACTTATTAAACATTGCTTCTTGTTCACTAAAGGTGCATACTGTTTATTTTGTGATTTAATATTGCCAGCAATGTCTGTAATGTTGAAAGTGAGCACTTATTAAACATTGCTTCTTGTTCACTAAAGGTGCATACTGTTATATGTCCTCATGTCTTTTAAAATGGCATGTTGATAAATCACACAAATGTCAGATCTTTGAATGCACCCTATAAAAAACATGGCTGAATCACCATTCAAAATATCATAATTGTAGTGCACAGTACTGTGTTTTAAGTTTAATCAGTTGTCCTCATAAATCAGATATGTCATTTTAATGCACAATGCTATCACTTTTGTGTATGTTTAGCCATGTCCCCTTAATTCATGTTTGTCCCTCTAATACACATTAATGACATCTATGTGTGTTGTATAGCTACTGTACAGTAGGTCCTTATAATATAGTTTTGTGTCATGGGTGGGGTTAGACACCTAATTATATTTGTCCTCATAATTAAGTATATTGTCAGGTTGTTGCATTATAAGTTGTGTTGTGTTTAAACAAATTCTGAAGTGAAATCTGTGTTGTATGGCTCAAAACAGATTTTTTGATACCCTCCACATCGCTGTAGAGCAAGTGGAAAGGGGTGTCCCCCTAATACACCAACAGACTGGTTTGGGCTGAAGTGTCCTTGTTATTCACAAAAACCCGTATGTGTGTGTGTGTGTGTGTGTGTGTGTGTGTGTGTGTGTGTGTGTGTGTGTGTGTGTGTGTGTGTGTGTGTGTGTGTGTGTGTGTGTGTGTGTGTGTGTGTGTGTGTGTGTGTGTGTGTGTGTGTGTGTGTGTGTGTGTGTGTGTGTGTGTGTGTGTGTGTGTGTGTGTGTGTGTGTTTCTTACCCCTTTATTGTGTGGCCAAAAAAGGTTTGTAAACCAATGCAAGTTTGTGTGTGTGTTTTTGAAATATCAATGTTGCAATGTATTTTAATTGCTTTGTTCACGTAAGTGCAATATGATATTAAAATAAACTCTTATGACCCCTTATTTAACAGTGATGCTCAAATAAATATATCATATTTCTCTTAAATGGATAATTGTATTAACCCAGGCTGAAGCGCAATAAGCTAATTTTCAAATGAATTTTCAGTAAAGTTTTAGCTCTGCTTAAAGGTCTGGCATCATTTGTTTGCAGATGCCATTTGATTTGATATTTTGTATCTACTGTAATGTAAATGTGTTTTACAGAACGAGTGGCATTTAAATACATGTTGGGCCAACTGTGGGTAAAATCTCAAATGTGCTATATTCTCTGTCTTTGTGATTCAACCACTAGAGGGCAGAGAAGCTCCACCAATGTAATAAAATGTAACCCAATGTTTACACAGTGTCAAGAATACTGTGCTTGAGCCCTTTAAAAATGCATTCCTGCATTGATTGCTCATAAAATGTGGGTTTAACACTGCATTAACTTAAAATATGCAAACAATTCTACTTTTCACATTTTTTATTTTTATTTATTTTCTTCAATGGGTGACAAATACAATTCTGATTATAGGTAGGCCTATTTCTAAAATGAAATTAAGAAAGAAAGATTTAGAGTGACCTGGAGAAAGGTCATGATTTTTCACCTGCACTAGGAAATGTTGCATTTCATGGAATTTGGCAAAATTAAAATATGTCTATACAACTATACAAAATAAAAGAGATTTAATTAGGAGGTGTCTTTGCAACAGATGTTTTCAACCTCCGTTGGCATTTTGTCACAGTTACATGTACACCTATTAAACATATATTACTAATCAAAACTTGTGCACACGTGTAACTAAGGTAGGAATATTGGATTTATTTTAAAAATTCAACAATACCATCGTTAAGACAAAAAACAAAAACAAACAAAAAACATGTACCACAAGCTTTTATAAAAGTTTGTAACATTTAACATTACGATTTAACCAATTAAAAGTATGACAACTACTGACAACAACAACTACTACTAAATAAACAGCTTACCACTGTGAAACATCCTGCAAAAGTCGTGTTTGAACAGGTTCTAATCGATTCTCTTCATCTATGTTCTCCGGGTCTGATTCAGGCATTGACGTGGTAATATGTTTTTACATTTGACATTTTTACAATAACAATCAGCGCATGCACCTCCAATTTATGGTAAGAGGCGTGACCTTTCCGCCTCTTGCATAGTGTGCCTTTAAATAATAGATCTAGGGGGGTGTTTATGGATAGGCCTACTAGGATATTAGACTAGCATAAAAGATAATGAATTTCAAACCTGAACCAAACTTTTTTTTTCAAAGATCAACAGTCTGCCATTAGTCTTTAGTCTGCCACTAAAAAATGGCATGTTGTGGTCCCGATACACTAGCCCTGTCAACGAAATGAATGAATGAAAATTTGCTTGTCAACGTATATCTAAATTTGTGCATACATCTTTGTAGAACTTCAAAAAAAGAAACAGAAAAGATGCTGCAGCCAATGAGCCGCCGGCGGGGGCCGACTTAACCTCCACGGACAGTTTTTAATATTTTATCAGACAATAAGGTTTTGCTTTAGTATAATTTTTGTGACACTTAGGAGCAGATTCCGGACAACAGCTTAGATTTCGGGACTGTCCCGAATTTTTCAGGACGTCTGGTCACCGGCGCACGTACAGTCTCCACTCGGACACGCTCTTCAACCTATCACCGTTGCGGACTCTCTCTATTCATTCCGGTGAAATCACAAAATAAAATGCACACAAACTTAGAAATATGTACTAGTCCATCAACAGGATCGCCAGGTCAGCATCTCTGTTGCATCCAGTGCTGCTTTTTAGCTCGCACCAACGAGGAAAAGCCTGACCAATCTATGGAAAAGCCTGACCGAGTGAAACTCTTGTCTGGTTCCTCATGCGGTCAGATTATCTTTTCCTTTTACTAATCTCTTCCGACCGCGTTTTCTTTGCTTTTTCCATTGTCGAGTATCACGTCTGAAATCCACGCAAGTGTCTTCTTAATGCTTCATGCGTTGTTGTTGATGTGGGTCGTTGCCATAAAGCATGTTGTGATTCTAGCGAGATTTGTCGGGGGCACTCCTCTCAAACTTGCATTGCTGTTTTTTTTTCCAGCGCGTCACCCCAAGCTTTACTACCAGGACGATTCGCCCTACTATGAGTTTGTTTACCACCGAAATGACTTTGAAGCTGTTATAAAGGTACAATTCTTGCATAGTGTGCCTTTAATAAATAGGTTTTTGCATACGCTTTTAACAAAAATGTACAAATGTTTTCAACATTGATAATAATAAGAAATGTTTCTTAAGCACCAAATCAGCATGTTAGAATGATTTCTGAAGGAACATGTGACAGTGAAGACATAATGGGAAATTACTGACCCCAAACTTTTGAAACATAGTGTGTGTAAAATGCAGTACACACACACACAATATGCAGTAGGACACAGTATATCAGATCCTTAAGAGGTCTGTCTTTGACATGTTGTTTGGTGTGTGGATCACAAATATGGTGCTGCTTGTACGTTCCCTGTGCACAAAACTCCAGAGAGCCTGTTGAAACTTGTCTCCTGCCAGTGTATAAAGCGCTAGGTTGAAGAAGGTGTTGAGGCCCGCCAGTGGTCGTGACAAGATGTAGGCTGCATGGATGCCTCTTCTCCGCATGCACGACACACCAGCACTGCGCAGGCTATCCACCCTCAGTACACGCATGACATGAAATGGCAAGAAGCACACCACAAACACCACCAGAATCAGAATGGTAAGCATACGAACTCTGGAACGACTCGGCCTGTTTCTGGATATGCTGCTTCCCAGAGCGCCTGCAACGCGAGTGTAGCTCCAGCACACCACCAGCAATGGCAACACATATCCAAACATTGTAAGTATCCAACCGTACCACCATACCTCCGATGGATTATTACTGGCAAAGTCAACGCATTCTGTTATGTTGTTTTCTTGCCGTAAAGTTATCATCCCCAACATAGGGCCAATCTCCACCAGCGAAACAGCCCAGACAGCCAGACAAGCCAAGATGCCCCATCTTTTCCTACGCATCTCTGCAGCCTTCAATGGATACACAACTGCGACATAACGGAAGATGCTGAGGCAGGTGAGGAAAAGGATGCTTCCATAGAGGTTATAGTAGAAGCAGAAGCGAATGAAACGACACATGAACTCCCCTAAGATCCAGTTTCCGGTAATGTAAAATTGGACCAGCATAGGTAAACTCAAAGCATACAGCAGATCAGCTAATGCCAGGTTCACCATTATAATGCTCATGCTCTTCCAGGGTCGGAGCTTTGCCAGGTAAGTGATGACTGCCAGGAAGTTTCCCACAAATCCAAATACAGAAATTATGCTATACATCACTGGCAGATAATAACTCTTTATGTAGTCATCAATGGGAAGACAGTCAGTTGAATTCAGTTCCAGGCCTTCCATTTCTTTCTGTTGCTTTTCAAAAACAAATAGACAGAGGTGACAGTTTTTTTTTTTTAAATTATCTTGTATATTAAATGTATAGATCTAATCTTTTGAATCCATTAACCAAAAATATTCTTTTTTCAGATTCTTTCACTTATTCGACAAAGTCGAATGGCTTTTTGCTTGTTTAAAATGAGTCACTGAATCAATTAAATAACCGATTTGCGTGACGAACGGTACATTTCTTCCTGAACGAGAATGTATAATTAAATTATTCAAAATTTGCAATAGCATACCAGCACGAAACCAGTCACTTAAAAAAGTTTAACACTAATAAAATAAAAATATCAGTACAAGTAAATCAGAACAATTTTGTCAATATTTGTTCTAAAATACAGATTCTGTCGTGAACAAAATCACTAATTTGCTACAAACAGAAAGACGAGTTGATGAACTGTCCAAAACTATGGCAGTATGACCAAATTACAATTTTATAGAAATACTTTGTTAAATGCCCAAATAAACATAATACAGTATTTCCATAAAAAACAATTTAATATCCTGTTTTTTGTGAGTCTAAACCATTAACCTATATGCTACATTTTGAATTTTTTCAACATTTTGCATTAATATTTACTCACCATGATTAAGTGGTCACTTTCTCTTCAAGTTGTTCAATCTTTAATGCAGTATTACGAATTCACACAGTCATCAGCAGTTTCAGTGATGTACAAGCGTCATCTGTGTTTTTGTATTGTCTGGCTCCACTTCCAAGAAACACATGCATGTGAAATGAGTCAGCTTGTCTCCCACAACAGTGGGAATTATCCCTTGAGTTACTATTTAACATTTCCTGTAACTTCCTGATACAGACACATTTCCTGAAATATTTTATTAGAAAAAGTCTTTATAACACACATACAAATATACTGCCAGTGGAAGGTCTATGATTAATCATTAATTTCACTACATTTCTTGCAGACATTGTTTGAAAAGAATTAGCCAACTATTGCATGAGTTTGACAGATATCAAATGAGTTCAGATCGGAGATGACATACAGCTAACAGATTATTTGTAAAACTGAATAACTAAGTAAGACATTAGGTCTACATGTAGTGATAAAACACCATTGGATTATGTTTTATGGATTGAACCGGGAAGTTCTTGAACACACCTTATGGTATGAGGAAACAGGAGGGCAAAGAAATAACTGAAGAAGGCTGTGTCTAATGAGACAAATCTGTACAAAAAACGATTACAGTGGAGAGTACTGGTTAGGGTTGGGCCAATCCATTGTGATGGCTGACAGACATGTTTAGACAACATCGGAAACATTGTGATGTGTGTATTTTATTTTTGCATATTTTACAAACTACAAATGTATTGTTTTGTTGTAAATTATTGTATTTAAATGTCTGAAACCTAAAATAAACATTATGTGGTTAATACAACTACCGCTATACAGGAAAAAAATCCACAACACCAAAGATGGCGGTTGTATGCACATGCCCCGCCCCTCCCACTGGAAAGCCAATCGTCTGCTTTTAACTATCAAGCCGGAAAATATTTAAGCCTATCGTCTGGTTCCACCGACGAGGTTTGCGAATGCGACAGTGGAAAATATGTTACTTGAAAGGGCGGCAGATTTGATATGTGTTAGTTGTGTAAATATCAGTCATCCCAAGTCTCCAAGAAGTTCCGGGTGTCTCCCGCAGATTGATAGAATCTCCCTGATGACCGCAAATTAGTTCAAATCTCCCGGAATCTAGAGCTAGTGAGATATTTTATTACTGTTCTATACAAGCAGTTTTTATGTCCCGGTGACCAGTAAAAGTGCAGTTCTGAGTCTCTGCCCATTAATTTAGATAGGAGCCTGGTCTTGTTAGTCCGAAATAGCTGCCCGGAGGCGTTGCCAAGATGGCGGCCGAGTGGCATGACTTGCAAGGACTTTGTTAGTGCTCAGCTGTTGCAGAGCATCCCGAAATCGACATTGCTGATGAGGTATAGGCTAGAGGAAAATATCTTGTAGAAAATTTAAATATTATGAGAATAACGTAAACATCCCCCTCCCCCTCCCGATGTCATCGTCCATCACGATCTTTCACAGACATCGCCAAACACTAGTATTGGTTTGTTTTTGTGCTCTTCAAAAGTGCAAACTGGCTTTTTGTAATGCCTTCTAAGGCTGAATTTATTTGATCAAAATGTATAAACTGTATTTTTTTCACGATCTTTGATGAATAGAAAGTTTAAAATAACAGCTTTTTTTTTTAAAGATTATAAATGTCTTTACTGTCACTTTTACATTTCCACACACCCTTGCTGAATGAATAGTATTTGTATTCTTTAAATTCCTTTCAAAGTCAAAATAAATCAAAGTAAACCTCTGCAAAAGTAATGTAGCCTTAAGACAAACCATCAACCAAACAGACCATCAACAACACAAACATCTGCAATGATTGCTGTGCTCCAATCACTAATCAAGTGTTACCACTAGATGGCATGCAGTATTCATTAAAAAAAGAAGAAAACCCACCTAGTATTATAAATTGCACATACTCATAATAAAATAAAGCAAACAATTAACGTGGTTTTTCCCATCAAATGTCATTTTATAAGTCCTGGATGAACCAGTGAAATAACTCCAGCAATACACTCTGATTACTGGGATCATACCGAACCCAATTTAGACAACTCTTCCCATCACATGATGCGCTCTCTAGAACTAAGCCTACCTAATCTGGCAGTTTGACATTTCATTCCCAATACCTGGAGAGAGGCTGACTTTAAAATAAAGAAATCCACTTTTGAAATGCCAGAAACATCAATTATTATTACTATAAGCAAGCAATAATTTATAATAATGTACATAAATTAAAGGGATAGTTCACCCAAAAATGAAAATTCTGTCAGTAATTATTCACTCTCATATTCTTCTAACCCCATAAGACTTTCATTCATCTTTGGAATGCAAATGAAGATTTTTTTTGATTAAATCTAAGAGCTGGATCACTCCTCCATAGGATCTAAGGGATCGAAAATTGCCGGCCCAGGAAAGTTATTAAAGACATCGTTAAAATAGTCCAAGTGACTACAGTGGCTCAATCTTAAGTTTATCAAGTGATGAGCAGTGCTTGAAGTGGGGCGGTACTCACCGGTGTGCAGTACCGGCACTTCTACATTTTACTCTTAAGCGTACCTGCACTTTTTGTTGCGTACCGCTACTTCTCGCATATAGCCGGTAATACCACTGACATCACAAAAGCGTGACAGCCGTTTAACCCCTTATTTACTGCACACATCTGCGGCGCGTTACGGCTGCGAAACGGCAACCGGAGCTGATCACGGGATTCGCGGCCACCGCAAGTAGCGCGTATCTTTTCCGGCTTGCATGTTGATCAATGAGTGCAGTCACACCGTGAGGAGGAGCGTCACATAAGCAGCAGTGAAGCGGGGGTTCGACGCCGTCGCGCCAAGTCTATTTTTGTTGTGGTCACGGTCATTTAAGGTGAAAGCACACTTTTGATGGAGAAAATAAATATGATTTCACACAAAAAGTGACCAAAATGCACAGAATTTGCATGTCTAGTGTGTTTTAACAAGAACTGAGTAGGCTACGTCAGAAAAGAAAAAGACTCAAACATATACAAGATTTAGCCATTTAAACGTCTTAATTATTCAGTTTGGGTAAAACTATGTTTTATAAATAAATAAAACGAGCAAGCTAGTCTGAATATAAGCTTTTCTTTTAGTTTATGTAATAGCCTACACAGGTAGCCTACATCCCCAAATCAAACCTAGTGTAGGCCTAATTTTTTATGTTTGCTGTCTTGTAAACATATCAAAGTATGAATGAAAAGACAATATCGAGAACTGTTTCCGTGGTTGTTTCTGTTGTTTACCATTTACATGCAATTGTTGTGTACTTCCCATCTTAACAAACTTCAAGAATCAAGTTTATCAATGACCAACTTCTAAAAAGAGAATGTTTCTTTTTAAAGAAATGCGCGTGCACACACTACTTGTTTAAATACATTTATGTTGTTAATAAATAACAATAAATTGTTGTTGTAAGAGCAATATTTCCAAGTTTTGTTTTTCCAAATGTCATGATTTGCCAATGCAAGAGAGTACCGGAACCTTTGTCCCCCCACTTCAAGCACTGGCAATGAGAATACTTTTTGTGCGCAAAAAAACAAAACAAAAATACTTTTTTTCAACTGTTAATTTCCTTCTTTTCTCCTTCCTTCCTTAACTCAAAATGGGGATATTATCTCATACAGATATACAGTTAAAATAGATTTTACCTTAAAAAAAAATCTGCTGCACATTTGGCTTTGATTACTTCCTTTTCATTCAACAGTCCTAAAGCATACACAGTAAAAAATTCATGTGATTTTAATGGTAAAAGACTGTAAAAATGGTATACTGGTACATGTAATGTAATTTTACTGTAAAATACTGTTAAAGTACTGTTACAGTTTTGAATCTAAGTGAAAAAGAACAAGTCAATGTATAATTTACAGTGGAAAAACGTTAATTGACATTCTCACAATTCCCTGCGTCAGTAAATTAATATTGTATTATAATGATATATGGTTTATTGCTGTTAAATTATATACGGTTGAAAGTCTGTAAAACCTAAAATGTTGCTACCGTATTTTTTTTTTGTTTGTTTGTTTTTTTTTTTTTGTTAACTGTAGTCAGGTCCGTCGAGGTGTATACTCTCTCAAGTACAGACTCAGCAATGGATCTTGATTAGTGATTAATTAACAAGTTTTATTTGTTCCTCTCATAATTCTTCAGCCCTATCACATTCATACTGACACCATATCTGTAATATGTGGGGGTTTTAGACTATAAAATAAACAATAGATACAATTATTCAACAATTATTGAAAACAATAGATAGATCTCCGTTGTGTTCATGTCAATTATTAATCTGGATTTCAGTGACCCACTGCATATACAGCAATATTTTAGTTTTTTAGAAATTTATTATTATTATTTTTTTTAGAAATTCGACAAAATTCTGACTAAACTTTAGCTTTCTTGGACTTTTGACATCTTATTATTGAATCAGATGAGACATATGCGGTGTGAGGGACTTTTTCTAAGAGGAAAAATAAGAACATCAAAATGCTCTCTGTTTAATCATAGAAATAATTTAAATATAAAAGGAATCTCATTTGTTTTTTCTTTTCTATGGAAATCATGCACCTTAAGATGTAAAAATGAAGCCATTTCCTTTCAGCCAGTGATGTTTTTATTTTAAAACACAGTAAGAAAGGGTCTGTTCACTTCTTTCATCAATGATAATAAAACAGAATTTTCACTTCAGATATATTTTTTAGAAAATATACTAAAGTGCAATTATTTTAAAATGTGTTAAAAGCTGTATTGTGAATATAGGTAAAATAATGATGCTATACACTTTTAATATATTTAAAGATACAATTTTTGTTAGCATATATTGGCATATATGCAATGCACTATTGAAAAAGGGAATATATTCCAAATACTATAAAGTATACTTTTTTTCACTAGGGTTGCTTGAGTTCAAAAGATACAATGGTAGATAGACAGTTAAAGACAGACAGTGGAGGACAGATAGTGAAAGATGGTAACTGGAAAGCCACAGTGCATCAGAAGACAAAAGGGAGGCTATTGCATTGCTTCTGGATGTAAAAAAAAATAAGTTTCACAGTGTTAAAAGCAAATAGCTGAGCCCTCTGGTCAACTATTGGTGACAGAAATTATGAGTTTATCTATTACTTGTTACCATTACCGCAACTAAGCAGGAAGAACAGAATTGAAACTTTAATAAACCTCATTAATCCAAAGGAGCCAAACGACCCGATGATGCCTTTGCACCATCCCCATATGTGGACCCCCCAAAATTGATTCTCATTTTGTGCGCTCTGACGCTGACCCTGTAGTAGAATATGTATGTCTAGCTTGAAGTAAATGTGTTTTGGGGAATAAGACATGACCTCAATTTTTGCCACCCTAAAAGCTTTCCTTCTGACAGAAAAACACATTTTCATTAGTAGTTCGGTTACTCAACATAGAGCTTTAAACAACTGCATTTGGAAACTCTCAGTGACTGGACTCTCTGCTTTGTTTGATCTTCTACATTTTCCATTCTTTTTATTAAAACAGGTTCATGGGCAGAATAACTCTTTGTTTGGCACCATTAGCTTAAAGAGTGTAATGATGAGGACTAGATGCAGTGCTTACAAAAGAACAAATCCACACCCTTGTTCTTGATCTGAGGACCACATATAATTATCAATATCATAATAATCAGCTCTATACTAATTGCAGGAGAACAACACCAATGCAAAACAACAAGCACAAAAGAGAGGAGAGATAGCATCTCCTCCACCAACATGCAACTTCTTGCACATGCGATTAATGGAGTGTTGCTACAGCAACTGAGTCAACACAGTGTTGCTCGCAATTATCCTGCAGTCAGGAGGAAAGTTCGAATCAAACTAGGTGTTTAAAGTATGGGGCTTGTTTTATTGCTTAGAGTGCTGATGCATAATGAGGATTAGAAGTTTTAAATTGCTTGGAAGTTGTTTACCATTCTAAGGGCTTCTGCACTTGTGTCAGTGTATTGGACATGTACTGTTCTATTAACATTAGAAAAATAATAGCTTTTTTTTTCTCAGACCATAAATAAATACATGGAATCGATGCCTGTTAAATTATAGTACAGCTGAAGTATCCGTGCAGTGATTGAGCTGTTCATTTGTGACACTGACAGTAATTGCTGTGTGAGCTCAACATTCCCCATGGTAATTGTCGTAATTGTGATTATCACGTCATACATATCTACAGTATAAAAAAAATGAGCCCGAAACGGTTCAGTGGTTTGGAAAAAAGAAAAGTCATACCTGAATCCATAAAAGAATAATTGTGCCAGCTGTTATGAAATGTTGTTATGGATGAATGAACTGAGAGTATCAGATAGAGCATTTATTATGAAAACAATGTTATAATAACCAGTTAATTTATATATTACTTTATAAAGCACGTTTTAATTTATCGACAAAACATATAAAACATATATATATTTGAACTTAAAGGAACCTTTTATGCAAAATCCCCTTTTACATTTGGACATAAATGTGTGTTGGCAGTGTGTGAACAGTGTGATCACCACAATGATAAAAATCAACCCACTTCTCTTTTAAATCCCATTAAACCAAAGCAGTCTCAAACATGCAAATTTGATTCTCTGAGCAGTGTGACATCATGCTCAGGCCCCGCCAACAGCCACTGACTGACAGTCCTGCATTACCATAGTTTCTTCCCACAGCAAGTTGTATGCTATCCACCATTTTCTCCATGCTTGATCAGCTGTAGCGACAACAATGTCCCTTAAAGGGTTAGTTCACCCAAAAATGAAAATTAAGTCATTAATTACTCACCCCCATGCTGTACCAACCCCGTAAGACCTTCGTTCGTCTTCGGAACACAAATGAAGATATTTTTGATTAAATTTGAGAGCTGTATAACTACCACATTGGCTCCTAAGGGACTGCCTCTTGACGGCCCAGAAAGTCAATGAAGAAAATGTTTAAATATCCCAAGTGACTACAGTGGCTCAACTATATGTTTATCAAGCGACGCGAATACTTTTTGTGCAAAAAAACAAACAAAAATAATAAGTTTATTCGACTATTTCTTTTCTTCCTTGTAGGCCAGAAACGAGATTTCCTTAGATTTCCACGACGCATGCGCGAGAATTGCGATCTGCTCACACCAGCTTACACTACTTCAGATCGCAATTCTCGCGCATGCGTCGTGGAAATCTAAGGAAGTCTCGTTCTGGCCAACAAGGAAGAAAAGAAATAGTCGAATAAACTCATTATTTTTGTTTGTTTTTTCGCACAAAAAGTATTCGCGTCGCTTGATAAACATATAGTTGAGCCACGGTAGTCACTTGGGATATTTAAACATTTTCTTCATTGACTTTCTGGGCCGTCAAGAGGCAGTCCCTTAGGAGCCAATGTGGTAGTTATACAGCTCTCAAATTTAATCAAAAATATCTTCATTTGTGTTCCGAAGACGAACAAAGGTCTTACGGGGTTGGTACAGCATGGGGGTGAGTAATTAATGACTTAATTTTCATTTTTGGGTGAACTAACCCTTTAACTAAGCTACAATGTAAAGTTTATGCAACAATAACATGCTACTATTAGTGTATTACCTACCTCAAAAATCGTTATAATCATAATCGAATCGTGTTCTTCTAATTCTTCTAAAGTAAATCCAAGGTAAACAGCACACCACAAACATTTCACACATGTGGGCATGGTCACATTGGAGTTAATGAGCTCGGGCTGAAGAAACTGTACATGTTGTTGCTTTCATACGAATTACTTAAACAGATAATATTTGTTTTTGATATGATTTACATAATTATGGTGGAAATCGTGAAGATCTGAATACATCCAGTGACTGGATGTCCAGTGAATAGGGCTGCTGGCAAGGAAAGACCTTGTGACAGCCTGGAGAGACAGCTGACAGGAGAAAAGAGACCCCAATGGGGCTGGTAAGGATTAGCCACCCTTGTCCAGCACCGTGTTTACAGGATGCTGGAGAACCCCGTCCAAGGCTTCTGAGAAATTAAAGAGAAAAATACCCCTAAGGTCTGCGAGAGTTAGGGGCAGAAGATGACTCAATGTTGGACAACATGGTTAACGACATAAGAATGGAAATGGATATGAGTATGGAGAGTAAGACTAGTTCAAGATCTGCAGTTAGTAAAGTCATTGAACTCCAAGTTTGTGTCTGTGGCTGGAGCAAGGCGAAAATGGTCAGGGGTTTGAAGATTCATCATGGGAAAATGAAATGCTCATTGAGAAGGGACAAGGGCCTCACATTGATCAGTACTTCCGACGAAGTCAGTCAAGTCAGTCAAATGAAATCCAGCGACAGGAAGCAAACCACAGCTTGCAGGATATCCCTGTCATAGAGGAGAGGAGGGTTTGCACAGTTAGTGATTAACATATTGATACTTGTGAACCCGGTCAGACTAACCTGCATAAGAGAGAAAAGCACACTTGCAACTTCTACGAAAGACTGTATTCTCGTAGGCTTACTCTTCGACTTTAATCTTAAAATGCTATTTTTTTACGCTGCGGTTCAGGGCTTCCGTAGAATCCTGTGGTAATGTACTTTCTTTTATGCTGTGAAAGATGTGCGCCTATTCAGTTCATGCTTCATAATTGTATTTATAATTGTATTTCTTGTATACCTGAGGCAAAATTACATGAAGCAGCTCAATAAAATTCAAAAAGAAAATTCCAGGGAAAGAGCAAGACTTTAGTGGCTGATAAATGTGCCTGAATGACAGCATTAATTAGATGGGAATATAAACTGCTCAGAGAGAATGTTTTTAAAGGTCAGGGTGCTGTTTTCTACAGGACACATAATACAGGAACTTATGTAACAGTTTCTTAACTGATTTTCCTTAATATACAGTCATTGTCAGTCTAAACGCACATCATATAATTGAGATTAGCCACCAAGAACACAACATGTTTGTCAAACCAGGTCCATATGGCTACAGCTAATGTTCTCAGTTACATCCAACTGAAAACTACAGATCTAGCTTGGAGCATAAATGTACTTTAAAAAGGTTTTTGGAAAAAACAAAAAATATATATGAATATGAATAAGATATGCTTTTTACTGAATTCACCAGTAGTCAAATAGATTGTAGGGTTTTACCGGTATAATATGCAACCACAATATCAATTAGACTCAATCTCACAAAAATACAGTCCCAGATGAGAATGAATTGTTTAATCAACAGAATTCACATCTGTGCAATTAATTAATCAGTTCAGATGGCTCTGACTAACAAAGCATTAATCACACTTACAGAAGGGATCAGACAGATGGCACGGTGAAACGGTTTGCTGCTGGGCTGAAGTACCGGTATAAGCAAAGTAATGGGACAACAGTGGGAACCAAACAATGGTGAAAGGACGGTGACTTGAGGATAGGTGATTACTGAAGTGGAAACTCGTGACGGATTAACACAATGACTGGAGATCAGGATTTGGATAGGGATAACAGACAGCAGACTTGATGATCTCAGGTGAGTGCTCAGGTAAGGAGTCTGACTGTTTACGTAGATCTTGATGTGAGGGTGATGCAGGTGGATATTGATGAGGGAGTGCTGGTGCAGGGAATCAGTATCTGCTGATGATCAGCAGTGTGGTGATGGCTGACTGAGTGCAGGTGGGGACCAGAAGGGATGCTGGGAAGTGTAGTGCAGTCAGGTGACAGAGTTGGTGACTGAGCTGATGACTTTGACAGCATTCAAGGTCGCCAGGGTTAACCTGTGATTTTTAAAAATATATATATATATATATTATTTGGGGTATTTAATTGTTGATAATTAACATTAAGTCAATTAAATCGAGTTTGTTTCTAAGATCATGAATGAGATCTTAAATATGTTATAGAAATCAGTTAAGAAAAAACTTGCACTGATTCAGCTATCTGTGCATGTGTAAACATAAAAAGATACTTTATTAGATAATTTAAAATATGTTTGAGCTATATAATTAAATATTAGATTATAGGTGGCATTTCAAGCAATGATTTTAATAGCTCTATTTGAAGGTCATGGGAAAACCCCATTTGGGCCTAATTTATAAAACATACATAACCTATACACAGATTTTATCTTAGAGTGTGCGTATGCTAAAATCCACTCCAACGTTAAAAAAGGTCTTGACGTGGAAAAGGCACTAGTGCTACGTCAGGGACGTACACACTGTTCCTTGTGGCAGAGAGTCGGTGTACTGCAGGTATTTGGAAATATAAGAAGAGTTCAGATGCAAAAGCCTCTAAAAGCCATTTGAAATTTTCTTCTTTAATGATGATTTTTAACAAACTTGTATATTTAAGTTCAGTAATTTCACTTAAATGGCAAAGATAATTACCTATTAATTGTTATTTAAGTGAAATTACTGAACTTAAATATACAAGTTTGATAAAAATCATCATTAAAGAAGAAAATTTCAAATGGCATTTAGAGGCTTTTGCATCTGAACTCTTCATAAGCAATTCTTGCAGCTCGTCATTCTCAAGTAAAGGATTTGGTCATTGGACTGATTCTATTTTGTTTCTTAACATTAATTAGGCAGCAAGATCAACCCATTCAGCTGAGCATAATTTCAAGATCATTTGTGATTTATAGATTTCACATCTGGAAGAGAGGCGTA
The DNA here is from genome assembly GCF_016745375.1 of Pimephales promelas. The sequence continues at coordinate 7,039,385 of NW_024121266.1, read as the reverse complement.
GGCATGTTTTTTGTATGCATACAGTATGTTCATTCTCTGAATCACACGTACGCACAATTGAGAAATGTATTTTATGAATGAGTTACCCTGAGAGAGACATTCACAGATCATAGCAAAGATGAAAGGACTGAACAGAAGGCAGAGTTGGTGATCTCTTTAAAAGTCAGATTCATATAGCATTTCCTCTGGCAAAGTCACATCTACAACATCATCCAAATCTTTTTGTCTTCTCTCAGCTAGCTATGAAAATATGAATATGCTATGATCAGGCTTCTTTTTCAGTAGGCATGTCAGGGATGGGAAAAAGTCTCTGAAAAGTTGAGATCAGTCAGATAAAAGGAAGGTTTCTTTCATCATGAACTGCTTTGATTGACAGTTACCAAGGGGGTAATCCATCTGCCGGAAACTGAAGCCTTGTAGCAGACTATCACCTGCTGTTATCATTCCATTGACTCCCATTCATTTTGGTGTACTTTTACAGAATAACTTTACATCTGAGGCGTCCAAAGACTCAATTTGTCCATTATTTATTTCTAAAGAAACACGACATGTAAAAAAGGCAGCCAGCTCCCAGCCTGACCAGCTAAGACCAGCCTGACCAGCTAAAACCAACTTGACCAGCTAAGACCAGCCTGACCAGCTGAAAAAGTGTTCAAAACCCCTCTAAAACCAGCCTGATAAACCAACTATAACCAGGCTGGGAGACCAGCCAAAACCAGCCAACCAGCCTTGGCTGGTTTTAGCTGGATTTTTCAGCAGGGGCAGGTTAGAGGACCCAACGAGTCAATGAATAGAAAAACAATGTAGGAACTATATTTTCTTTAAAATATACTTAAAGCTTCTGATCGATCGATCGATTTTTTTTTTTTTTTTTACCTGCAATATGCTCTTTAAGGAAGCGGATGACCAGATCGTTATTTCCCAGTGACTGGCCACTTGCTGTTTAGCAAATGCTGCTAAATAAACCTTGAGCGTTGATGGGGTTCTGTCCTTGTCCAGTAGCTCCTTAAGGAAGGCGAGAACTTCCATAACCTCACAGTCTAGGGGTAAAAAGCCTCAAGATTTACACTAGTCAGAAAACAGAGAAAATTTTGAGGAATTTTCAGGCCCATGCATGTAAGGACCACAGCTCCGAGGCGAGGATGCCAAATCGAGCCCTTGGCTTGAGAGAGGAGGTCTTTCCTCATCGGTATTGGCCATGGTGCAATGCTTGTCAGCTGCATCAACTGGGAACCAAGCCTGTTTTTCCAGAGCAGAGCCACAAGTAGCACTGTGCATCCATTTTCCCTGATTCGTTCCAATACCTGAGGCAGGAGTGAGACATAAAAGGCATAGAGTGGGCTAGCACATCCCTGCTCTTGGAGAAAAACTTCTGACAGTGAGCGTTTTCTTGGGATGCAAGCAGCTCTCACGTTTGAGCTTCCACAAGAACCATTGAGGTTCATTGTCGTGTTATGCAGCACGTTTGAGCTTCAGCAAGAACCGATGAGGTTCATTCCCGTGTGTTACGCAGCACATTTGAGCTTCCTCAAGAGGTCTGTTCTTGCACATCAAGCAGGTTCATTTGAGCTTCTGTCCATTTTCACTGATTAGTGTTTAAATGTAATTAAAAGCCTACATTAATTCTGTTCATCATAAAGCGATCATGTTTTTTCTAGAACATTTTGACTACTCAATTCATATGGATTAGTTTTTCGATCTCTTTATGAACTTTTTGAAGCATCAAAGTGGTAGTTGCGTAAACTGTAGATGTCTATGGAGAATACAGAAAGCTCTCTGATTTCATCAAAAAATGTCTTCATTTGTGTCCCGAAGATGAACGAAAAGACTGGTTTGGCATGACATGAGGGTGAGTAATTAATTTCATTTTGTCTGATGCTCATTTAAATGAGTGAATCTATACAAAAATTCTTAAGACTTATATTTAATATATGATTTTTTTTATACATTTGCTAACACTGGAATTGACATTTACTTTATACAGACCTTGAAACATACCTTTCAGATAAAGATTAATCTGACATTTAATTTTATATTATACTGTATATCTTAACCTCTAGCTAACAGTCAAATCTGCGTACATGTTTCTTTTTTTTTTTTTTTTTTTTGGTTGGGGTTGTAATTGTACTACACACCTTGAGGGGGCAACAAGGAGTAATACTCTCAGGCATAAAAACAGGTGTAGAGAGTAGAAGTAGCAGATTGGTAATGTAGGAATTAGCATGCCTTATGAATTCAAACGATCAATAGTCCTGATTGGGAAACTAAGAGTTTGATGCTCAATCGGATGTAAGCAGTGTTTTTTTTTCTTATGTTGACTGGTGGACGTATGAAAATTTATTTTCCTAATGTGATGATATTGTTTTGTAGAAGGACTTCACATTCAGGGGGGGTTGTGCTTCTGTTGCTTATGCCTGACTGTGTTTGTTTGAAACAAGCCATATGTCTTACTTCTGTTGATCCTGAAATTGGATTATACCCGCACGGCTGTGGATCATGAAGTTGTATTATACCATCTGTGTGATTTTGGATCAACAATAAGGTGGACAATGGGAAGATGTGGAATTTGTATTCTTGGATCTGAGGTTTCCTGGACATTGAGTTTGAGTCATTGGTCAATGAACTTTCAACATGATTATCTTTGGCATCGTCACCTTCGTCATTGTCATCATTCAAAAACAGATAAGACTTTCATTTATATGTAACTGGTTATTGAGTAAAAAAAAAGCCTGTAAGAATTTTTACGTGTCCATAAGAGGGTTCCAAAAGATAAAAGAAAAATGTAATGAATGAAAAGTATTTGTTTATTATTTTCTGCATGTCACAGATGGTTCAAGATTGGTAAAAAGCATTTCCTGTGTACCCCAAATAACATATAGTTAGTGAAACCCACCCTGTAAAAACAGATTTATAACTAATTCTTTTGTGATGTTAAGGAGACAGTTATAAACCTCTGGAGGTCATAGGAGAACAGATTCAATTATTCTAACAAAGACAGAAAGTTGGCCCTCATCATTGAAGGTTATGGGTAAATTATAAGTGTGTCCCTGCGACGGCCGTGAGTAACAGCAATCACATCTCGTGAGGAAAATCAATCAATCTAATCCATTTATAGAAAGACATTAAAATACTTCCCTGCAGTTACCAATTAGAAGGCAGTGCAGATTTGGATGTGTCTAGCAGCTTTGCACACTGCTGTAAAGACTTTTTAAAAGCCTCCCTTTGACATTGACAAATTAGGAATTTACACTTACTTTCAAGTGTTTGCAAGCAAGATCAAATGTTTAATCTTTTTAGGATGTAGAAAGAGATCAACACTGTTTCATAGAGCAGATGATTGCTATTGGAATAAGGAGGTTATTTCTACGCTATCTCATGACAAATTCGTACGAGTGATTAAAAAGTGGCTAATTAGTACTCAGGGGTAGGTCATTCGTACGAATTCATACGAATTGGCCAATTCGTAAAATATGTACGATTTAGCAAAAACATACTAATTCGTACGAGTGAGGTCTTACGAATTGTTACGAATTAGCCACCTCGTAAAATTCATACGAATTCTCGTGAGAGTGGGTTGGTTATTCCCATTTCTCACAATGAAGAAATATCACAGCATACACTCTGTGATATTGAAAATGCTGGGTTGTTTTAACCCAATTTTGGGGTAAATATGGACAAACCCAATTGTTGGATTAAAAAATGCAATTTATAAATGAAGAGTTCAGATGCAAAAGCCGCTAAATGCCATTTGAAATTTTCTTCTAGAATGATAATTTTTATCAAGCTCGTATATTTAAGTTCAGTAATTTCACTTAAATGACAATTCATAGGTAATCTTCATCCCCATTTAAGTGAAATTAATGAACTTAAATATACAAGCTTGATAAAAATTATCATTCTAGAAGTATATTTTAAATGGCACTTAGCGGCTTTTGCATCTGAACTCTTCAAATTTAACCCAACAGCTGGGTTTGTCCATATTTTACCCAAAATTTGGTTAAAATAACCCAGCATTTTTTTAGAGTGCTTAATGTCTGTCTTAAATAATTGTCACGAAACCACACACAGAAATCAGGAGATCCAATAGCAATATCTTTATTTCTAGGGTAATCCGTACTCCCAACAGTCCAGGTAAGGGTCAAAATCTATATAAGCAGTGTTGTGCAAGTTACTTCCAAACTGTAATACATATTACTTGTTACTGTTATTTAAAAGTAATTCATTACCTTACAATATTACTGTCTCAGAATTGTAATGCGTTACATTACTCATGTATTACTTTTGAGTTACTTTCACCAAAATAACTAAGTAGAACTTAACTTTTGGGCTGTAACGATATGCAATATGAAACCGAAATCGTGATTCGCCACATCCACGAACCTACAGAATCGCGACACACCTCTTCCAACTCCAGCGTTATTCTCCTTACCGTCCATATCCAATGTTGCCTTATCTTTACATTAGGCTATTAGTATTATTTGAAGTTAACATTATAAAATACGTAGACCTACACCACAAAACTAGTTGAGGATAAATTATTTAAAATTGGGGAAGTCCAGCATTATGGACATGACATTTGCAGTCAAAACTTGAAATAAAAATTCTCAGAAAATTCATGTATTGAAACGTATATAGGCTACTTCCTTAAAGGACTCCAGACATTAGACAAATATCAGTCTATGTTTTATTTTTAATATTAGGGAAAAGACCAACGTGATCTCATGAGAATACGTATGTATGTGTACGTAAAGTGTCGTTCTATCATACGTATATATAATTACGTTTTATATGCGCAGAAACGTATAATACTGACGTATTTACAGTACTAAAACGTAAAATATTTACGTATTGATAGCACAAAAACGTAATTTATTTACGTATGAACAAATCCACCGACGTACACATTGTACGTATCACAATTTATGCATATTAATATCGTAGCATTATGTTTTGAATCTATTGCATCCCACTGTCTTATTAATGAAGTTTTCAGTCGCATTATTGATATAATACTCATAAATATTAACATTTTGCTCGTTTCGCCTGCATGGTGTTAAACAATACACTATAAAACCTTAAAAAATACATTCTTTAACGTTACTCGTTCAACCATTTTGTAATAGTTTATTTACCTTGAGACACATAAAGCGTTTTCTCCTATAAAACACAACAAAAATTCACTAAAGACATCAATTTTAATAGTTTGATGTAATCCAATTGTTTAGAATCCATAGTTGTTTGCAAGAAACAACTCCTAATTCAGCGATTTCAGCCTCTTATCCACTATCCAGTCGTGACTCGTGATCTCCATTCTCAGCAGCGACCGTAACGTTACAAGACAAGTCAAACCCCGCGCTGGTGATGAATTCAAATTCAAATATTGCGCCCATACGTCATCTTTTACGGCAGCGATATCAAACGTTCATTGGCTCTTCCCTGCTTCGTCACAGTTTGCGACATGAAGGACTGTAGACGGTTGGTTAGTTTAGTTCATTTGAATTTTGAAATGGAGAAGCGCGAACCAACCGAAGCCGGATTAACATTTTCATTAGTAATTTAATTTCTGCTCTGTACTTCATACAAAACTATTACAATACTGCCAGAGAGAAGACTGCGACTGCAACGCTTCATCATGTGAACGGCTTTTGGTATCGGTTTTGACATTTTCGCAATAAATAAATTATTGTGATTATACTTGTCTGTTAGTTATGTTTTTCTTAATAATTGTAGTTTTTCACGTAGTTTTAAGGAATTGTTATGGTAGGTTTAGGGGTAGGAGTAGGTGGCTCAAAATATATTTTAATGCTATATTGTTAATAAAACTGCCCTTTCCCAACACCTGTCTGTTACGTTTTATCCTTTTTTTTTAAGTATAAAATGGGTATGTTTAGGTTTGGGATTAGGGTTACGGGATCTTACATTTATCTATAAAATAGTAAAAAGGGAAATTATCCAGATATCTGTATGATATAGAATATACGTAAATAGTTTACGTTTTGTAGCTGTAAAAACGTAATAATGTTACGTTTAAATGTTGCAGATACGTCTATATTATACGTTTCAGCATCTATGCAAACGTACTAAAAAGTACGTTTTCTATCTTTGCAAAAACGTAAAATAGCTACGTATTAACAATGAGACCAGGCTGAAAAGACACATTCATGCGTGACAAAAAAATAGGAGGCAAAATACATTTTTTGTAATTCTGTTAATTACACTGCACAGATCGGATGAGGAAGGGTTGGCTCTCCAGTCTCCATATAACTTAAAATATTAATTTTATTTTAGTTTTCGTGTTCGCATTTATGAGGAAAAAACAATGTTACAGACGCGACCGCTCTGAACTGGCACTAAAAGACTGCTTTTAAACTTTCACATAGTCTGTTGCCTTTAAGAAGTAAAAGCAGACAATACACTGTAATACAACTGTAATACAAGCCTCACTGAACATGTAACGAGTAAAATATTACTGAAAATTGATTAGTAATGCCTTACACTACTGTGTTACATAAAGTAATATGTTACTGTAATGTATTACTTTTGTAATGCATTACTCCCAACACTGCATATAAGCAATCCACAATCCACACGAAAAACAGAACAACACTGGCAAGAACACAGGACTCAGAAGTGGTGTGACGAATAACAAAGACTCCGTAACAAACATTAAACAGATTTCTAGTCTGAGCCATGTGTTTCCATTGAACCCATTCCAAGAGTAAATATTACCAGTATAAATCCCTGTCATTGTTGACTTGATGGTGGCCCACTTGCTTGGCACGCTGTTTGTGTATGCATATCGAAAGCCACACATGTTGGCATTTATTAAAGCAAAAAAAAAAAAAAAAGTTTTTATAAAAGTTTTGTGACCCCTGGGCCACAAAACCAGTCACATGCGTCAATTTTGAGATTTATACATCAACTGAGAGCTGAATAAATAAACTATTTCATTGATGTGTGATTTGTTAGGATAGGACAATATTTGGCAGAGATACAACTATTTGAAAACTATTAGAAAACTGCAAAAAAAAAAAAGCTAAACATTGAGAAAATCGCCATTAACGTTTTCTATTTATGTTCGCGATTGTGCTGCATTCAATCACAAAACTAAATGTTTTAAATATTTACGGTAGGAAATTTACAAAATATCTTGGAACATGATCTACACTTAATATCCTAATGATTTTTGGCATAAAAAAATGATAATTTGATTAATACAATGTATTGTTGGCTATTGCCAGAAATATATGTGCTATTTGCAACATGGTTTTGTGATCCAGGGTCACATTTATGAAATTAATGCCTGTTCTTTCAAGCACATGCTTGTTATTGTCCTCTTCTCAACCATTTGATCAAAATAATCCTGAAAAAATATGAATATGAACATTAACATACAATAAAAGACACAGTGTCAAATGTTTGGGAAAAGAAGCTGCAAGGTTGCTGTGAAGACAAGCACTAATGAGGTATTGTCTTGAGCAATGGATGTATGCTTCAGTTAGGAAGTAATTTAAACTAAGAGCATTACAGAAGAGCATTACAGAAAGCAGTTAATTAAGGGAAATCCTGAATGTTGAATTCCTTTATGTGACATTTTCAAGCAATTCAAGCAAATCTGAGCCGTTTTGAATAATTGGACCACCTACAAACTAGTGGGGCCTTTTTTTTGTAAAAGCTGATTTGGTTGGACAGATTTTTTTTTTTTTTTTTGTAAAAGCTGATTTGGTTGGGCCAACCAAATCAATCTGCGTAGAAGCGGAAGGTTTACATTTAAGAATAGAAAAATGGTTATTAACATTTTGCTTTGGCATGAACTCTGACCTTGTGTTCATTTTATTTGAGTCTGACATATTTCTTTTTGATTTTAAGGTTTATTCTTCATCATAAGGTTTCTTCAGTTTGAAGTCCATAAACATTTATATATTTAAATTAGGTTCTGAATCCCATTACTTAACAAGTGACACCAACAGACAATTAAGATTAATCATTTCAGAGTCAATGACTGCAGAAGAAAGGTTTTGCTAGGATGGTCTCTTGTAAGTAATTGCATCAGATAGAGGAACCTTTTATGATTCTTAAAGAATACTAGACTGCACTCCAACAACTTATTTCAAGGGAATCTCATGAAGCATTCACTCCACTTACATGGAAAGGAAATGACAGTTCAATGCTCACTCAGTTTGAAACAGAATATGGTTATGAGATTGTCATATAATTTGTTAGAGTTGTTTCTCTGTGCCAATTTAAATGTAAATACTTTAGGTTAAAAAAAATAAATAAAAGTAAAATTCCATCAGTGGCACAAAGAAACTTGAAAGCAGAGTGTGAGTTAAATTAAGGTAAAAAAAAAAAATCTGAATGCAATAAATATGTAAATATTGTTATTTGAGCATCCTTTTACTTTGTACTAACAAAAAGGGACAGAGCATTGACAGAAGTTGAGTTACTTGAGTTAACCATTTATTGTTTATGTATCAGTGTTGATGATTTATAGTGATATGACTGATATTAATTTGGACAAATGAATAGAATACCTGAAGTAATTTAACTGAAATTGTTTGATTGAATGTCTTCTCAAACCTAACAGAGAAATTAGCTGTCACTATCCCTAATGTGGTTTCATTCACATGACATTTCACAAACGAAGATAGGCTGCATGTCTTTTATTAAGTATCTTCGGCCACCTTTGGATCAATTCAAAATCAAGTTTAACAACAAAGGGGAAAACTGAATGTGTGTTTGCTCAGTTTCTGAAATGGTTAAGCGGTAGCCCGTCGCTGCATCTTCAAACAGATTGAATCCAAGGGATAAGAGTAATGCTGAATCCTCAGGATTCCTCTGAATAACTGTTCTGTGTGTTAAAATGTGTTGGCATATTGCTCTGCAGGATTCCTTTTTTAATGGATAATTACATGTTTTACTGCACAGGGTTTATTTTATTTAATGTATTTATAATGTCCCCAGTAGAGGTTAACTACTATTTTCACATTCAATTTACTGAAATGTGGAATAGTGAACCAAATAAGGGTACGTTTAAAAAACAGTGCATTAAAAATGGAAAAGTCTTTCCTTTGCGTGTTTCACAACAAAAGTGACCTTGTCATCTGCGAAAACAATTAAAAAAGTGCTTTATTCTGCTGCCAGGCCAATAGTGGACAATGTCACTTTGTAAAGAAAAAACTGTGCTTATACTGTTGACTGAACATGTAAGACGCATGCTCATGACGTCACCGTTTTTACAAATTAGTTTTTTTTTTTTTTTTTTTTTTTTTTTTAGTTTGCATGGAGACAATAATGGTATTGTTTTCTAAAACTTGAACTTTGAAACCCGGTTTGCTTTTTCAGGCCCCCAAAATGCCGTTGTCGTGTTAATTGAATGGCCAAAACGCATAAAAAGTTCCACGTTTTTCAGGTAAAAACATGTTGTTTAAAAGGCCCCAAAAAGAAAAAAATTAGGAATTAGGTCGGCTTGCTCAAATTAGTCAATTAGGAACTGCTGTTGCTACTAGTTGATGTTTCAGCACCATGGACAGATCCCCATCACCACTTATTCTGCAGTGTTCCTGAACAATCAGTGATTTTTGCGTTGATTTTACTTGTATGTAATTTAGCTTATCCTCCTGGTTTGAACAATCTTTCTAATACCAAAGCATATCTATTACACTACAACAGCTACAACAGCTACTACAGATCTCTGATCATGTGTGAAGCCCACAGTGTGCCTCAAAAGACACTGTCTAGATGGATGCCGTTCTCTGTAGTAGCCTGCTTCTTTGAAGAACCTTATATTAATCTTACCATCTGGCAGCTGAGCATAGCATTTTTTGTAAATGGCTTTACTCATAAATTATGCTCAGTATAGAAAATGTTCAGTATTAGGGATAAGGATATGGTCATTTAACATATTATGATAATTATAGCCTAGCCACTTTTGTTTACATGTAAATCATAACAGAAAAAAGTCGGTCAATAGCGTTCTGCCTATAACATCTGTTTTTGTTTTATAGGCAGAAGGAAAGAAAATCATACAAGTTTGGAATAACCGATATTTCATTTTCTGAGCAGGATAAACTGGTTAATTAATTACCAATTTTAACAATATTATTTGAAGGCCATTATTTGTAGCAAATGATCAGACTTCTTTCATTTAACAACTATTTCAGAAAGCGATTTATCCTTTAACAACTTATTTGAAAGAAAGTTGAAGATGCTGCTTTTTCTCTCACATCTCTTTGAAGACATATGTCTTATGGCGAGTGAGCTCTGCTTACTGTCTGCCTCCGTAGTCATGTGCTTTGAGAGATGAGCGGAAGAAGAAATAGTTCCTATCCTACAAATATCCTACACAACAATTTGCTTAAATGATTCATTGCTTTCTCATCAAAGCTCGTGATACGCATTTTTTTTTTCAAAGAAGAAGAAGAAAAAGAAGAAAGCACTTTAAAGCGCGTTGTGTCAATATTATTGATGTGAGGAGGATCTTTCCTCGCGATAAACCGTCAGTATTATACTATCGATATTTCAAGATCGATCCGCCTAACCCCCGTGAGAGTGAGACACTTGTGGTTTGTGACGGAAAGAGCGTCTCTCATTCATTCAAGCGCCTCACTCATTTCACTCACGTTGAGTCCGTCAGCCGAACCTTCCGAGGGGATTTCTACATGGAGTAGGCTACACTTGCAAACTTTTAAGTTGCTTTTACGATGCGAAGGAGAACTTCGTAGAACAACGACGTCACGTGATTCTGTGCTATTTTATTAGACATTTTAGAAAAGATTTTGGGAGATTTAATTATGTTTTTTCCTCTTACGACATGACTAGATCATGGTCGCTGGAGATACACAAAGTCTTAAAGAAAGAAGGCTGATATCTCGACAAAAGAATCACCTCAGAACCATGAGGTATTGTCTCCTGTGGAACTTCGCCAAAGTGATTCTGTTTTGGACATTAGCTGATGCTCAGGTAAGACTTTAGGTCTACATGACTTCTGTTTTTTTTTCTTTTTACTTTACCTTTTGTGGGGGCACTTGTGTACGTTAGTCCAGGTTCATTTGGTATACGCTAGGCCTCTTTATATTGCTTTTTATTAATGTATTTGATGTATTAATGTATTTGCTATGATAATGACAGAAATTTCCTTAAAGCAAATGATCTAGAACCTGCGTGTGTGTGTGTGTGTGTGTGTGTGTGTGTCCAACTAGCCTATATGTTGTTGCATTAATTCTGTAATCCCCATCCCTAATATCAGCCTCTGAGACAAGAAATACAACAGTGGTTTTGATGAAAGCTTGGGGTGTTTCACAGCCCTTTACCTCTCTCCTAAACTATGAAGAGCTGCTACTGCATGCACTGTAAAATAATAATAAAAAAAAAACAACAACATTTTTTTATTTATATATTTCTAATTTCTAATTAGTCACCAAGTCAAATAAAAATATCATGTTATTTCGCATGACTCAATATTTGACCATATTGGGTGGAATTGGAAATAGACCTTTATGGTAACATTTGCTCATATGGAATACATACATTCATGTTTTTTGTTTGTTTGTTTTTTTTAGCATTCCATTATGTTGTTGACAGATTGTTCACTTTTGTTCTGTCATTGGTGGTCATTGATCTACCTGTGCTGTAGGTGAAATGACAAACACTTGAGTGGCTTGTGCTTTTGTCCATGCGTTTATAACATGTTGTTTAAATGGCACCTAAAAGAAAAAAAAAGATAACCAGTCAATTAGGAACTGCTGTTGCTATTTGATGTTTCAGCACCACGGACAGATCCACAGCAGAACTTATTCTTATTTTGCAGCGTTCCTGAACACTCAATGATTTTACTTATACGTAATTTAGCTTGTTCTCCTTGTGGTTTGAACAATCTTTCTAATACCAAAGCTTATCCATTATATTACAACAGCTACTGTCCGTTAATAAACCAAATTAATTGTTTGCAGGAACCAGAAATCATCCAGCAAAACAATACACAATATCATACAAACCTGGTTATATGTGTTGCCACTTTCTTCACAACAGCAAAAAATGAAGCTCATTCATGGACTGTTTAACCTCACAATTCTGTAATAAGCAGCTGATCACGTTAAACTGGGAATGCTTTGTGAGATTTATTATTCACAAGGGTCGTTTTTAGGTAGGTCGGCTTGCTCATATTGCAAGTTTGAGTTGTGTGCTGTTAATTGTTACTTTAATACCCAACACTTTTTTCCCACTGCATTGTCAGTAATTTACAGTAACAAATTAGTAAGTCATTAATGCATGAGTATGTTCGTGCCCTGTTAGAAAGAATCATCTTAAAATGTGCTACGTGTCACACATCTAAATTTGTTACATGTATTTCAGATGTTCTGATCCTTTTGAAATGCCCCCAACCAATATAGGCTCCAGTATTTTGTGTATTTCTGCTGTAAATATAACAAATCTGTTTGTATACAGACTTTTTTATATTACAGAATCTGGGGCTCTGGAACAATCTCAGAATGTTATACTTTCGTATGTTTTTTCTTATTTATTTATTTTTTTTTTCTGCTATGTTTGGAATCTGTTATATTTTGAAAGGGATAAGCATATTTGCCCATCTGACTGGAACAGTGTCAGTCTCACAGTGTTGCCTGATGATGTCAAGAATGGTGTATGACTATTATTAATTTTTATAGAGAACCACCAGAGAGACCACTTGCATACTTCATGAAGCTGCCATAGGACATATGAACGTAATCATAGATGTAAAATTCCCCACACATTGAGTCAATGATTAAAAGTCTTCCTCTATATTTTTTATGCTAATTTGAGTCATAATATCAGTGCAGTATTTAAAGTAGATATGGAAGTGGTGGACAGGATACTTAATAAATTGCTTAGAAATGTTTGGAGTAGTGTTATCTTATGGTCATCTCCAGTATCGGGGGTAACACATTACAAGTCAAGTTACGTGATCTGATTACTTTAAAAAAAATAATGAGTAAAGTAATGCATTACTTTTGAATTGACAACAAAAAAAAATTATTTACTTTTTTAAAGTAAGTATTTTTTTCCTTATTTATTAACTTACACCTCTCCTGTCCCGTCCCCATGTTGAGAGAAATCTGGAGTAAGAGGCAGATGTGTTGTTCACTCTGTAAAAATGATGGTTATTGTTGTCACGAATCTGGTCCATAAACTTCCAGTCAATCACCACCAGAGGTCACTCACTCACAGCATGGACTCTAGCACTTCACTACAATCCCCATCATTCATTGCATTGACAACTCACACAGCTGATTCCACTTATCACACTCACACCCTACCTGAGAACTATCACATACTATCTCACACTCTTTATAAGCCTTGGACTTTCTTTCCCTGATGCTGAGGTGGCTTTTTCACTGGGATGGTTTGCTGCGGTCCGAGCCCCAGCGCGTTTGTTCCCGGCCATAGACAGTATAAGAAGTGGACATAGCGATCTCATTGGAACTCCATTGAGACAAGTGAAACACGTTTTTGGCAATATATATATATATTTTTTTTTAGCAAACAGAGCTTGACGACGTAGATGTGACATGAGCAAACTGTCTGTCTTCTAGTGGCTGTGGCATGAGAAATCTGAATCATTCCCTTCTGAAACTTGCAGAGGCGGAGAGTGTGAATAGGAACTGTCCATGAGCTAGGAGCAGGAGACACATTTGCTAGGTATTCTGATTAATTATTTTGTCATTTTGCCTCCACGTTTCCCCGATTGCGTGTGAGCTTCTTTTACTGTCCATACGGTAACCTCTCTACTGTGCGACAAAGAGTCGCATGGGTATGACGCAATCGTTAGCCTACTTTCACTAAAACTGCTTCTACGGGGCCATAACATAAGCTACAAGGTAATGGAGCATTTTATACATGTTTCTTTAGAAATAAATAAAGGACAAATGGGGTCTTCAAACGCCTCAGATGTAAAGTTATTCGCTGTCAAAATGACGCCAAAATGAATGGGAGTCAATGGGAATGCTAACGCAAGTGAAGTTCTGCTACAAGATGGCAGCTCCCGCCAGGCTTCAACTTCCGGTCGATGGATTACCCCCTTGTTCCCGGCGCCCCCTGAATCAACTTAGAATCAAGTTGAGTGTAAAACCAGACCAACGCTGCGGGGGGCGTGGGGAAAAAACGCGCTCCGGCTCGGACCGCAACAAACCAGCCCAGTGTAAAAGCCCCCTTAGTGTTAGCTTCTCTACTGAGCACATCCATTGATCTAGTCTTGCCTTGTCCTTGTTATGATTCTTGCCTGTTTCCTGGATTCACCCTTAGCCTAGCCCTTTGGACTCTGTTTGCCCCTCATTTGGATTATTGCTGTTTCCCTGGATTCTCTCTCTTTGTCTTGCCCCTGTTGGATATTGTTCGCCGATCGTCTATCCACGCTTGCCCTAAGGATTACTCTGTGCCATGCCTCTGTCATACTTGTTTGCTGCTCATTAACCTTGCCTGTATTAAGACCATGCTTTAGAATAAAGCTTTGCATATGGATTCGCACGTCTCTCATCTTGTTCGCCCCGTTACAATTGTAGCTTTAGACTAAACATGGGAATACAGTTGCATGAATGCATGTATGCATGAATTTCTAGTAATTGGATTTCTTTCTTAATTTTTTCTTCATTCTTCAGTCTATACAGAAAGCTTCTTTGTTCATTTACATTCAGCTCCACCCATTACAAATTACATATTGCATTTTAATATCCTCCTGAAAAAAGTCCAATTTACATTGCTCAAAACTGTACATGTCTGTACTTTGCATGACTGAGAAAATGTATTTAATTGAGGCAGAATATCAGGCTCAAATGACAGATCCAATACCCTTCTGATACACTTACATTAATTGAAAATACTTCTTTCATCATTACAGAGAGAGTGAATCTTTTAATTTCTTTTATATCCACATCTAGAAGTTCAACTCTTCACACTCCCTCGCAGACTCCAAAAGAAACAAGAATTAAGACAGAGAGAGAATGTCACCACTAACCCTTTGATAATCACACGAACACACACTCAATTCAACTTTAAACTTAATTAAACTTTATCTACTCTCATTTAAATTATAAAATCATTTACCCTCATGTCGTTTCAAACCTTATGACTTCCCCCTAGAACATATGAGTAACTTTTATATATATATATATATATATATATATATATATATATATATGCATTATACGACAACTATTATTTATTATATTTTACATACATTGTGGATCATTAATCCCAAATGTGTCTTGATGGGTCAAGCATGAAATACACTTTACTTGGTAACACTTGATTTTTCATATCATACATGTTACTTACCATAGTAATAACAGTAAAGTATGCATAATTACATGGAACTAACCCTCAACCAAACCATAATCCTACCCTAACCCTTAATTAAGTACATGTTGTTAATTAATATTACTTAGTACATAAATATATAATTACTCAACAATGACATCTTAAAATAAAGTGTAACCCTTTATTTTAATGAGAGTTGTTTAAAATGTTTAAACTGTCTAAAGTGGACCAACTAAATAAAGTGTTACAGAAAATACAAATGACATTTGTAAATGACATCCTCTCACACACACACAAAAAATAATAATCTGATGGCTTCAGAAGATTTAGTACATAATGGAGAAACAAAATGACCTCTTTTTTGGACAGGCTGATGAAGATGGTGAGATTACAGCTGAAGAACAGGTACAGATGCTACTGGATGTAAAGCTGCAGTGCCTACTGAAGGTCTCTACAGACGACCCAGCAGGTAGGCACTGTTTCCAACACTGATTTTTTTTACCCAGTTTTTAATTTAAAAGGATTAGTTCACTTTAAAATGAAAATTAGCCCACGATACTCACCCTCGAGCCATCAGCGTATCAAGCCATCAGTGTATGGGTTTCTTCTTTCTTCTAGAGCTATCCAAGTTTATATGAGCTTCACTCATATTTTTTAAAGAATTTTATTTTCACACAGTTTACATACAAAAAAGTCACCAATAGAAGCCTCTCTCCTGTCCAGAAGAAACAGTGCAATCCGATTTAAAAAGTTTTCTCCACCGTTCAAAAGCCTTCCCGATAATTATTTGTTTCTTTGATGAAAAACATTGGTATTGCCTCACCCTAATCCTCCACCTTCTTGGGGATTGCCTCTTCCATGGTAAATGTATCTGGTCCATTGATAGCATAGGGTTGATAGACATTGGCTAATTCTTCAGCTCCGACTTCACGTGCGCAAAAACAAATAACACCCTCCCCTGTCGGTGATTGGTAAGAACACTGTTTATTTTGATTTTGAGTGGTGTTTGTACCCATTTGTTTTTGTGTGCAAATCTCAGAGCCTAGGTTGCCTACAGAGACGTATTTTTTTGACAGCCTGCTTATTGGGGCGGGCAGCTAGCGGATCGTTAGGAAAGATTAGATGAATGTGATAATTTTTGTTTTGGCCTGAAATCACTGATACAATCTTTAAAAGCACTATATAAAGGTGATGACTTGACTTGATCTAATGTGAGTGACAGGTTATCCCACCCAAGCTCCAGTAAACACGTCATCAGAGAAGATGACATAGCTTGTTATGAGAGACATAACTTTAAACAAAATATTGATTTGCACTGATAAATAGTTTACTGCAATATTCCATAAGAAAACAAGAATTGTCAATTTTGATGTTAGGGTGACTTTAAGTGGCCCTTTCAGTTCTCCACATCAATGTTTTTGTGCACAACATAATCTCACCTAGAAATTCAACAAAAGTATGAATCATCTCTATCGTCACCTCTACCAGAACATGTTATACTGTATTTAAATCTTGAGTCAGCTCACTCACTTAAATGAAACATGCTGAGGTAAACTCAATCAGACAGCTAATTAGACTCCTTCAAGTCCTCTGTTTGGCGAAATCCACTCCACTGTTTCATTTGCTTCATTATAAATACAGGTGATAAATCAGAACATGTAAAGAGGAAAAACAAGCTCTGGTGGAGATGACTCTTTGTAAAATGGCCTTCCTGGCAATTTTATTAGTAGTTACTGTAACGATGGAAGAGAGGGAGCAAAAATGCAAGTAAAAACTCTTTATTGTAACAATCGTTAATAAAGATATAAAGTCCAGAGATAGTGGCACAGGAACTCCGATGGTCAGATGATCCAGTACAGTGGTGAAAGTCCAGATAAGAGTGAGAATCCAACGTCAACCACAGGAACATAAACGTGACACAGAAGGAACCAAGACTCGAGACGCTGACGGGAACACACACCGGAACACCACAAACAATGATCTGACAAAGGAGATGAGGAAGTGATGAGTATATATAGCCAGATGAAATGAGCTGCAGCTGGTGCCGGGAGTGATGAGGCAATTGCTGATGAGTGTTAACGAGCAGCCACACCCACCAATGAGCATGTAACACAGTCTCATCCCAAAAAGTCATATAACTGACGTTTTGGGACGTATTTTGACCATACGTCAATATCCGCCTTTTTAGGGTCCCCTTAAACGTCGGTAGATGGCGATCCCGGGCCGTCATACAACTGACGCTTTACCTTTAACGTCAGTTAGGTGACGGGTTAGGTTTAGGGTTAGGTTTAGGTCTGGGGTAGAGTTAGGATCCCATAACCTCATCTACCGACGTTTAAGGGGGCCCTAAAAAGGCGAATATTGACGTATGGTCAAAAGACGTCCCAAAACGTCAGTTATATGACGATTTGGGATGAGACTGGGTTGGAGCATACACACACACATACAACAACCAAACACGAGACAAGAAGGAGACATGGGATTTATGAACCGTGACAGTAGTCATACCAGACTCCCTTACCTGCCGATTGTGATCATCGATAAGAGAGTGATCCATGTCTCTAGCTGGTACCCAACTTCTCTTCTCTGGATCGTAACCTTCCCAGTCCACCAAGTACTGAAATCCGCGTTCCCTCTGTCTCGAGTCCAGAACCCGATTGACCGAATAAGTTGGTTCATCGTCTACGAGTCGCGGCGGAGGGGAACCGGGACTGGCGGATTAATGTGAGAAAAAAAAAACGGGCTTAATTTTGGACATGTGGAAGACGGGATGAATCCTCCTGTACACTGGAGGGAGATTGAGGAGGACTGTGATTGGACTAATGATTTTCGTGACAGCGAACGGGTCAATGAATTAAGGTGCAAGCTTATTTGAAATGGAGCGGAGAGGAATGTCCTTGGTAGAAAGCCACATTTTGGAGCCGATGACACATACGGAAGGCTTCACCCGGTAGCGATTGGCTTTGGCCTTGGTGCACTCCCCCACTTGGAGTAGAGTCTCACAGGCTCTGATCCAAGTGTGGTGACACCTCTGGATGAAGGCGTGGGCAGAGGGGACCATGACTTCGGATTCCAGACTGGGAAAAATAGGTGACTGGTACCCTACGCTACACTCAAACGGTTATGGGCCCGGGAATGACACTGGCAGCATGTTGTGGGTGTACTCCACCATAGACCACCATTCAGATCCTCAGGACGAGCTGAGGATCTGAATCAGGTGTGTTAAATAAGGGAGAAATACACAATATGCAGAGCAGTGGGTCGCAAAGACTGGAGTTGAGAACCCCTGGCATAGACAGTTGCTAACTCCAAGAGGAAGGATTCTTGGACACTAAACATTGCTTCGTTCTCTCCAAATCTTGGTTTGCTCACTCAGTTTGACCATTGCTCTGGGGATGGTACCCAGAGGACAGACTCACAGTTGCCCCCAGGAATCTACAAAACTCTCCAAAATTTGGACACAAATTTAGGTCCTCTGTCAGAATCCACGTCTGTCGGGAGGCCATGTAATCGAAAGACGTGCCAACAAGCCAATACAAATTGTGTCACGAGCCATGGAGGGTCACCAGAAACGTTGCTTTACTAAAAATCTAGTGCAGTTTAATACCTGGATGGCAAGCCACAATGGAACAATGTCCCCACTGAATAACGCTGGACCGTAAACCCTCAGACTGAAATAAACGTTTCGGTGGACACCGAGTCGGAGGCATTACCCCTTCTAAGGCCTTCGATTGGATCTCCCATGTGAGTGTAGAGATGAATAGAGTCTCTGGTAAAATGCACTCAGGAGTAGACAGGCATTCGGAACGGTCAAAAATACGCGATAAAGACTCGGGTTTGATGTTTTTGGAACCCGGGCGGTACGAGAGAGTAAATGACCGAAAAAAGAGCCCATCAAGTCTGCCTGGAGTTTAATCGTTTAGCAGTCTGAATGTATTCCAAGTTCTTGTGATTGGTCCAAGCAATAAAAGGTACCCCCGACCCTTTTAACCAGTGGCACCATTCCTCCAATGCTAACTTGACTGCCAACAACTCTCTGTTGCCAATGTCATAATTATGTTCGGCAGGGGATAAATGATGAGACAAAAACGCGCAAGGATGCATCTTGTCATCTGAAGGAGAACGCTGGGATAGCACTGCACCTATCCCTACTTCTGACGCATCGTCCTCCACCACAAAATCTCATGAGGAATCAGGGGTTATCAGGATGGGGGCTGAAACAAAGCAACCCTTCAGTTTGACAAACGCAGCCTCGGCTGCATCTGACCACCTGAATGTCGTTCTGAGGGAGGTCTAGGCGGTCAGAGGCCAGATTCACAACTATTTGGCTGAAGTTGTGAATGAACCTCCGGTTGAAATTGGCGAACCCCAGAAACCTCAGTACAGGAATCTGGACTTGGCCAATCCACCACAGCCTTGACCTTCTCAGGATCAAAGCACATTCCCTCATCCGAGATGATGTACCCTAGAAAAGGAACAGACTGCTTGAAAAACGTGTTTCTCCGCCTTGACAAAAAGCCCATTATCTAGCAACCTCTGAAGCACTAGCCCGGAGATGCTGCATGTGTTTCTGGAGAGACGATGAAAAAATCAATATGTCATCCAGGTTAACATATATAAACTGATCGACCATGTCTCGCAACACGTCATTGACCAGTGCCTGGAAGACCGCTGGGGAGTTGGGAAGGCCTAAAAGCATAACCTAACATTCAAAATGACACCTGGGGGTGTTAAAATCGGTCTTCCACTCATCCCCCTCCCTAATGCGATCCAAATGATAAGCATTACGTAAATCCAATTTCGTGAAGATAGATGCTCCCTGCAACCTCTCGAAAACTGAAGACATCAACGGTAAAGGATAAGTATTCTTTGCCGTGATGCTATGCAACCCCCAGTAATCAATACAAGGTTGCAGCGATCCATCCTTCTTCCCCACAGAAAAGAATCCTGCCCCCGCTGGAGAAGAGGAAGGGCAGATGAACTTAGTTGCTAAAGAATCAGAAATGTATTTCTCCATGGCCTCTCTCTCTGGAACAGAGAGTGAATATAACTTGTCCTTACACTTACAACTTACACTTGGTGGAAACATACCTGACAATAACTCTATAGCACAGTCATAGGGACGATATAGAGGAAGAGAAGCAGCCCAAAACTTACTGAAAACTTCCTTCAGGGTCCAGGTACTCCTTGGGCACATTAGATAAATACACTGCCTCCTCCTGCAACATATGAACAGAAACAGACGAACAGGCAGACACTAGTCAAGACTTATGACAATAACTACTCCACTGCAACACTTATTTGAGCTGCCAGTCCACTTTGGGGTTGTGACGAGTGAGCCAGGGGTGACCAAGGACGATGAGTGCAAGAGGAGTGTCCAGAATGTAATAGGAGATGGTCTCTATATTATTGCCTGATTTGATGAGAGTGATGTCTTCACCAGCCAGTGAAATAGTGGGGAGTTCTTAACCACTGAACTGTGTGTGTACTGCGATTTGGTGAGTGAGGGATCTGAGAGGAACTTGAAATTTTCGTGCAAAATGATGGTCCATGAAATTACCTTCAGCTTCTGAATCCAGCAGTGCCAGACAGTCGTGGAATTGAGTCGTAGATGTGGATAAGGTCTTCTCGGCCGAGATGCCACCCGACAATAGCCTCATACTTACTGTCGGACTGGGCCTTTTAAAGGACAACTGTAGGCAAAATGTCGAGCTCCTCCACAGTACATGCAAAGGCCCAGGGATCTGAACCGTGCGAGAGGTCTCGTGGATGGTCTCCTGGGAGTTCATTCTCTGCATGCTGTTCTTCACAAACTCTTCCAGTGAACTAAATGAATCACTCGCTGATTCCAAGTTGGGTCAGATCGTTGTGTAATGATTGAAGAGAGGAGCAATAATGCAAGTAAAAACTTTTTATTGTAACAATCGTTAATAAAGATATAAAGTCCAGAGACAGAGATAGTGGCGCAGGGACTCCGATGGTCAGATGATCCAGTGCAAACGGTGCAGAAATAAGGGTGGTGAAAGAAGCTACTTGAGAGAAAGAATGCATTATCTTGATGTTTTAAGAGGACTCTCCTGTTTATAGTTAGAGCCTGGCCAAATCCAACCTTGGACAAGCTGTGTATCAGAGTGTGTGCTAGTCTTCTTGGTTACAGGTTAAGGAACAAGCAGTATTATTGGAGATTGACCGAGTTGTTTGGGACAGACTGGCACCCAGCAACCCAAACCTGTGACCTGGAAGGGGCACAACATGTCTAACTTCAGGGTCAGAGTTTCAGCTGCATAATTGATGGAGATATGCTTCCGTCTATCTGTATATGTGTGGAAAATGACTATGTTTATCTATTTCTTTGCCAATCAGAAACTGCAACCTGAAGCAAGGACGTAACTCACACCTTGGTGTAGGGTATAACTGCTGTGATCTTTGTAACTGTAAACGGGGTGGCCTATGAACTCATGTGTGAGTCTTGAAGCTGACTTCTGCTGATGAAACTGCAAACTTTCTTAAGTAAAACTTCTTCAATTTATTATAATTCTGACTCCAGGTATTATTTCAAACACCTGGTCCCTGGGACCTAAAACTGTTACCCCGTAACACAGTAAAGGATGTAGGACTGTGTTACAGATCATTTCATGTTTATTGTGCTAAAAGATATGGAAGCTTTAGCGTTAAGTTCTGCCAGGAAGACTCAATTGCTACGTCACTTATTACCTTCTCATCTATCCAATCGTGTCTAATACTTGTGGTATAAAAGACCAGTACTTACACATGTTTCAGTTTGCAGATGCTGGCGCTTTCATTCACCTCCATCCTCCCCACCACCACCAAGATGGTTCCTTCCCCTCCATCCTCCCCACCACCACCAGGACGGTCCCTTCCTATACCTCACAGGGGGTCGGCTGCGCCCCTGCCTTCGTATTCAGGCAGAAAATGCAGAGTCCGCACCCTCGGATTGCAAGCTATCTGCAAGCTAGCTTGCTGGGCTATCAATAAATGTATTTATTGTTGCAGTATTTATTCTCCCGAGTCTTTCTGGTAGAACTACTTCAATGGTCTGAAAGGATGGAAAATGTGCAAAAAAATGTAAATGTGACATTTTTTGACGGTATCATGTTATGGTGCAAGACTGGATAATTTCACTGGTTATAACTGAACTTATTCTTTGGTGAATTGACATCTCTGCTCTGAAACTGTTCTACTCTCAGTTGGTGTATGTGCCCCAGAGTGGGATGGTCTGATATGTTGGCCGCAAGGCTTCCCTGGAGCTCTGACCAAGACCCTCTGCCCAAGTTACATCTATGACTTCAACCATGCAGGTTTGAAACATTTTTATCTCTCTCTTTTTCATGTCTGTTGTAGTTACAAATGTTGTGTATTGCTGTTTGAGTCGTGTGGGCTGAAGCTAAAGATGATAACCGTTAAGCGCTTTACTACCGGGTTAACTTATTAACTTAACCAAGCACATCCTATATGAGATGAATCAGATATATAAATATTCTCAAAATAAGCATAGTATACAACTTACAAATGCACAAAACAAAAGGCAACAAATGCTCAAGCGAACTAATAGTCATGAAGGTGCATCCACTGCGGATGTGTTTATCATGTAACAACGTGCTAAAACAAAAATGTGCTTGGTGTACAAAAAATTCACAACATTCTTTTACAATAGTGTTTTCTTTTCATTAAAATTGTATGTTGCATATGTAATAGAGACCAGCTAGTAGTTGCTGTGCACTAACCCTAACTGTATTTTCCTTTTTAAAGTTATTCTAATCATATTACAATCGATTCAAAACCATCGTGGCAAAATGACTCAGCTGAAGGAAATAACATACTCGGTTACGTAATGTAACCTCGATTCTCTCTAGAAGAGGGAACGAGTATTGTGTAAAGTGCTTACGCAACGGATAAAGTCATTTTTTCTCGAGATCTGAAGCAAAACATCCTTAATTTTGTATTTATTGTCAACGCAGTGCAGCAGACAGCAGACAGCAGACGCTAGCAGACTGAATAAGTGTGCTCATTGGCTGTCCTGTGGCAAATGCAGCAGCCTATCTGCCTATCGCTTCGCGTACGCGTCACAGCCCGCCAAAATGAGAGTGGCCAACATATATAAAAGAGGGGCTAAACAGGCTGAACTCTGGTTTTCATTGACTGAAACAAATAAGCTTGCGGTGCAAGCACGGCAGGTTACGTAATACTCGTTCCCTCTTCTAGAGAGAACTGAGGTTACATTAGGTAACCGTGTACGGTAATTCATGGCATGCATGGTCTTTTGCACCTCTGAGAAATGGTCCATAATCCCGCTAACAGCTGGGGCGAAGAGGCCGGTGGGGGAGAGCAGGGGTTTGAGGAAGACAGCCCGCTCGGATTCCCTCATGTCTGCGAGCATCAGCCAAAGGTGCATTTCTGTGATTTCTGTTAAGGAAGCCATGCATCCGTCCAAGTGCCTGGGCCACTGACTTTCTGGCGCGAAGAGAAAGGTTCGTTGCGCTGCGAAGATCCGTGATGCCTGATGGGTCCGAGCTCTTCTCGTCCAGCTCATGGAGGAAATCGATCTGGAGAATCTGTAGAAACGCCATGGAGTGCAGGGCTGAAGCGGTCCTGCAGGCCTTAGAGGGGAGGACAGCCTTTGAACGCCATCCAGAGGGCGGGCAAAGATGCACTGCCACTGCTTCCTCCACCGGGAGGAAATAACCCTTCTCAACAGCACTGTCAACCTGAGAGAGTGTCGAGGAGGCATGCGAGTGGACTCTCGCGGAAAAAAGGGGCGTTCCATGACTTGGATAGTTCGGCGTGGAGCTCCGGTAGGAAGGGCGCAGTCGGTGCAGGCACTTGGCGGTGGCGATGGAGAAAGTATCCAACGAACCTGTTTCTTTGTGGGCTCCTCAGGCGCTGACCACTCGAGGCTGAGTTGATCGACAGCCTTGGTGAGGAGGCACAGAAGCTCTGCATCAACGGCAGCCCGAGTACTCATATGCTTGCGGCCCAGGCAGAGAGCGCAGATGAGATGGCAGTCTCCAGCAATGAGCTGAGCGCGGCACAAGCCGCAGGTGGAGCGAGGCATTTTGATAAAAAACGCCTTGCACTCTTTTAGATATATAAGTGAATGTCACTGGATAGCGTAGCTGGCACGGGTCTCTGACGGCCGGCTTCTTCCGTTGCTTCCTGAGCTTGCTTGTCGCTTGATTCGACGGTGGCGGTTTCTCAAGATCCAGCGATGCGGAGAGCTATACTGAAGACATAAAAATCAGAGTTCAGCCTGTTGAGCCTCTCTTTTATATATACGTTGGCCACTCCCACTTTGGCGGGCTGTGACGCATAGAGGGTGTGACATCACGCGGGGCTCACCAATAGACTGCTGCATTTGCCGCTGGACAGTCAATGAGCACACTTACTCGGCCTGCTATGGTCTGCTGTCTGCTGCACTGCGTTGACAATAAATACAAGATTAAGGATAATTTTTGGCTTCAGATCTCGAGAAAAGACGACTTTACCCGTAGCGTAAGCAACTTACATAATACGAGAGAACCTTTCGTAAGAGAACTCATTATTTATCAGCTTCAATACATTACCCATATTTTTTTTATCATGTCGTTAACGATAACATAATTAATGGAACATATATCGGCCAATACCGACATAGTATTTCTAACATTTGAATGAGGTTAAGAACAAATTCATATGCATATGTGCTTAGAATTATTTTTCTGTGAGAACTTCTCCTGTGTGTATAATAATCCATGCAACTGTTAGTAAATGAGACCCAATCTCTATGTTTGAACAATACTGCCCATACTGTTTCTGAGGTGTGCCGTATTTATGTGCTTATGCAAATTGTCTGTATAGAATACCCAGATGACCTGTAGGCCTACAATGCAATGTTCTTTATTTGACCTTCAATATTCAGCGTGACGAAAAAACTAGAAATTATAGATTTGTAATCATTTAAATACAATTAATGGGTTATTAGATTTTTTTCTAAAATAATTGATTAAAAATGGAAAATAAACTATCATTTACTAATGTTTAATTTTTTATTGATGCATAATTTGTACTGTTTAGCATTATATTTAAAAAATAATAATAAAAATAGTTGGCAGTATACATAATATAGCCAGTAAAGTCTTTGTCAATCTCTCAGGACATGCCTACAGGAGATGTGACTCTAATGGTTCCTGGGTACTTGCAGAGAGTTCAAACAAGACTTGGGTCAACTACACCGAGTGCATCAAATCCCCAGAGCCCAACAAAAAGAGAGTAAGCAACATTACCATCAGTTGTCTTCAATGGACCGAGATCACTTTATTGGTGACTTGACGCACCACCTCTTTGACCCCACAGCAGGTCTTTTTTGAACGGCTGCACATCATGTACACAGTAGGCTATGCAGTTTCCTTCAGCTCTCTTCTAGTGGCCATCTTTATTATTGGATACTTTAGGTAAGTAACTGACTGGCCGTGTGTGTTTTTACTTCATATCAACTGCACAAAAGAAAATTATGTTTTAAATAGTTTTCTTATACCTAATATTGTATTTCTATTTATGTTAGTCTGTAATTGCACAAATGTAAATCAGTGCTACTGTGTAGTTTTCTTTTTTCTCTGCTCTCTGTGCTCCGTTAGCAGCTCGTTCAGTAAGAACATGCAGCTGTGGTGTGGCAACACTATTCATACAGTAAAGGAAGTGCTTGGTACAGTCAATATTAATAGCACAGCTGGCAATGTAACATTGCAAAACTATGCTGGACAGTGCTTGCAGTGTTGTTTTAGCTTGATTGTTTAAATGCATGATGACATGTTTATAGATTATTATCAATCTCCATAATCCGTGGGGGGTTGCTACAGTAATACAATATTAAATCCTAAATTATAAATCAGATGTACCTATGTACAATACCATATCGATCTCCAGCCATCAATTTAAATAGTACATTATAATGAGATCTAATATGCGATGGTGCCGAGAATTTTCATGTGAAGAAAAACATAGATCTGATAATTTCACACATGTACTTTAATGGTCTAGTAGCAGAACTTTTGCCAAGCGCTCTCGTATAGTTTTTTTTTTTTGTTTTGTTTCTCATTAAAACCGATTATGTTTATCAGTGGTTGTATATCAAGCAGGGGCACGTTTGTATGCATTTTACTTTGTGATTTCACCGGAACGAATATAGAGCCTCCACAACTGATTAAAGCGCAGGTCCGTGTGAAGACTGTGCGCGACGCAGTGTGAGCCACAAGAGAACACTGTATCCGCGCCACTGATTGCAGAGTCAACGAGCACTTTGATCACTTTTTTTTAAAAACAACACATGCTAGATCAGCGTGCTAGATCGCCTCTTATTTAACAAATGAATGAAATGAATGCTCTGCTAGTTAACTAGAGTTGTTTTATTTATTTATATTAGTTAAACCTGTGCCGCGAGATGTTTCAAAAATTGGTGGGGACATGTCCCACCCGTCCCACCTGCCAATTACGCCTATGCTTCTCATAAATCTATCTGTTGGCATTTGCAGTGCATTGAGACCAGTGTTGTAATATCTCCCAGTGTGCAATTTTCACAGAATTGCATCAGGATCAGGTCTTTCGGGGAAACAGAAGGTTCAATATATAATACGTATATAGTGATAGCCCCTGAAAACACATAGTGAACTGTCACATCTATAAGATATTCAGATTATAACATTAACAGTATTCAGGTATAACGCAAACAGTAACTACGAGATGTTGCGTAAACTGTGATGGGGTTGCGAAAGTTGTACATTGTATAATAAGTGAGTATGAAGTGTCTGACGCAGTGGATTGGCTACAGCAATGGATGACGAAATACACCAATGAATACATTTGCTTCTGAGGTGAAATTTTGAAATTATGTTGAAGTACAGGCGACACTTTGACACTTATAACCAGAAATACAAAGAAGTATTTGTAGACTTTGGGGATTTTTGTCAACAGATGCACAATAGAGAACGGATTGAAACTGAAGACGTAAACCAAATAAAAATAAAATACATCATAACATTAAGTGGCATCTAGTTAGTAGCAGCATTTAAGCATTTCATGTAGAAACAAGGTAAGTTCATCCAAAAATTAAATTTCTTTCAATGATTTCTCACTCTCATGTCATTCCAAACCCATACGATTTTCAGAACACAAATAAAGATTTTTATTTTATTTTATTTATTTATTTATTTTTATGAAATTCAAAGCCCTCGGATTTAATAAAAAATATCTTCATTTGTGTTCCGAAGATGAACAAAGGTCTTACGGGTTTGGAACGACATAGGGTGAGTAATTAATGACAGAAATGTCATTTTTGGGGGAACTATCCCTTTACTTTCCCTCATTTCTCTGAATACGCTCTGAGGTCTACCATCTCTTCTATTCTCTGCCCTAACAAGCCTCATACTGTTTGTATTTTTGTGTGTCTTCAGACGTCTCCACTGCACCAGGAACTACATTCACATGCACCTGTTTGTTTCCTTCATGCTGCGTGCTGTCAGCATCTTTGTGAAGGATCACGTGGTGCACACTGGTAACGCGCTGCAGGAATTTGATGCTGTGCTCATGAATAACTTCTCTAATGTTGTGGATGTGGCACCAGTGGACACTTCACAGTATGTGAGTCAAACGCTATCTGCATCAAGTATCAGTGGAATATTTCGTTAAATATTTATCAAGTAATTCATGTGGCTAGGTTTTAGATTATGTAATCAATATTTATATTATATTTGGGCTGGGTGATATTGTATCAATTATATTTTATGTCATTAAATTTAAATGATATCTAATTTATAAGTAACCCTGAATATTCATTTAACCTTTTTATACATATTCCATGAGCTGTGACAAATTTGTAGATGTATCTGTGTGCAAAATGTGGCATTTGAATTATTAACTCTTGAATGACCAGAAGCATAAATCATTGTAGAAGCATAAATCAACAGCTTTAACACTACATAGAGGCACAGTGAAGTGTTAAACAAGCCTAGTAGAGCGGAAATTGAAAGGGGTCAAGTTGGGTCTGAATAAAATTACATCTTGGTGAGGTTTGACTTCAATTCTGATTATGGTGGAGAATAAATATTTTAATGCAAATGCAAGGTTCTGATCTGTCTCGACTCGGAAGAAATGCCAATGCTAGAAGTATATTATTGGATTGCAAGAAGCTGTAAGTGCTCGATTTCATCCTGTCCAGTGTGTCATGCTCCAAGTGGAGGACTTTTGTTCTATTCTATCTCCAATCTCCACCTCATACACAGCATGTCTGAGTGTTTTATGTACTCTACGCCCACCACATGGCCAGCCTCAACAATCCATGCAAAGAGGTTAAAACTCACTTGTCCCCATTTGCTGTCTTTTGGGTGGGAAATTATTATTCATTCCCACCTACGCTCAGACCCGAACTGTATCCCTTTGCAGGCAAGACTGGAGATTCAATGACTGCACCCTCAGCTTTTTCTTCAAACAGCTGCGTTGTAGGAGATAAGTACGATGGAGGCAACATCTGAGGGAGGATTTTGCTACCAGTCTTTTAGCATCCATTGTTTGCACCTAACATAAGCGTTACAGCTACTGAATGTGTCTTCAGAGAATAAAAGGCTCAACTGCTTTGCTTTGATTCATTTTGTTGTATGTGTTGTGTTTGTATCTCAATGAGCCAAAATGCTCACATCAATATGTGGCTATTACTCTGGCAAATTTCTCATTTAAAGGAACATGCAGGACATTTCCTGCCCTTCCATTATCTTCAGTGAACCAGAGCAGCAGACCCAATTATTGACAAATATTTGCTCTTTATATATGCTTTCTGCATCATGTCAAGGATCTTTGTGAGGACCTCTCAAAGTAGACACCAGGCTCACATTTGGATTCTCAAGGTTCTCTCATACTGCATAATATCTTATGCTAGGGGAAAACCTCCTTTCCACAAAACATTGAAGCCAAAAATTTTGAATTAACGTAAAACGCATTGCTGCAGTATGCAAACATAGGCAAGACAGCTAGCGTGCCTATTTGCTGTCCTGCAGCAACTGCAGCAGCCTATCGAGAGAAGCCCTTAGTGACGCCAGATCCAATAAGGGCACGTCACGCCCACTACGTCACCTCTCGCCAAAGCGGTCGTGTCCTGGGTCTATAAATATAGCTTGACGTGCTGATGTAATCTGATTTTTCATCTCTTCAGCGAAGCTCATGCATCGTTGGATCCGGAGTAAAGAAGCTGTGCTGTCTGAGAAAAAGCGTTCTGCGGGACGAGCCTTTGCGTTTGAAGGCGCTGGCTTTCATCTCTCCAGCTGGCCTCTTTGGATCATTCATCAAAGATTTCACGGATAGTTTTCGTGAAACATGGATAGAAAATGGTGTTTTCTGGCTGGTGCAAGGCTCGAGGCTTTTCACCCCCAGACTGTGGGGTTATGGAAGTTCTCTTCTTCCTTCAAGAGCTACTGGATAAGGGCAGAACCTCATCCATACTCAAGGTTTTTGTGGCGGCCATAGCAGCGTTTACTAAATCAGCGACTGGCCAGTCACTGGGGAAGAACAATCTGGTCATCCTTAAGGGAACTTAGAGGCTGAATCCTCCCAGACCCCCTTCAGTCCTCATGTGGGACCTTGTCATGGTTTTGGAAGCCATGAAAGGTGCCCCGTTTCAGCCAATCCATTTATCAGACATGAAACATTTGTTGTTCAAGAGAGTGTTTCTAATGACTCTTGCTTCAGTGAAGCGCATAGGGGATTTACAAGAGCTCACAGTAAGTATGGAATTTGGGCCAAATGACTCGAAAGTAACACTCAAACCAAGACACGGGTACGTGCCTAAATCCCACAACACACCGTGCAGGGCTCAGGTTATTTCCCTGTCCGACCTGGCGGGTTTACAATGTGGAAAAAGACGCAAGCTTATGTCTCTTGCTCGTCTGTTTTCAGACAGACTGAGCAGCTCTTCGTTTCGTTTAGTGGACGTTCTAAAAGGACTAGGGGAGTAGCCTCATCGAAACAAAGCCTATCCAGATGGATAGTTGATGCTATAGCGCTGGCCTACACTTCTAAAGATTCACAGTGTCCTTTGGTTGTAAGAGCGCACTCCACAAGAGACGTGGCATCGTCATGGGCTTGGACTAGCAGGATTACCTTTCAGGATATCTGTATGGCGGCATACTGGGCCTCCCCCTCTACATTTATAAGATTTTATAACCTAGAGGTTCCCGCCTTACAGGCTAAACTACTTTCGGTCTAAAGATCAGTACTGTCTGCCCGTTACTTAGGCTCAGAATACTAAAACCGCTTGAGCACCACTCGCTGATCGATAAAATAACTCCATGGGCAATGAGTAAGACCCATACTGTTACCCAGTTCAGGCCGAACATTTTCACCCTGACTGTGTGGAACACTGTTAATGTGATTAGTTCCCTTAGGACGCTAACTTATTGGGCCCTTAGGATGCAACTTATTGGGAATGCCACCTAGCCTTTCTTATCAGACCCTCAGTCTCTGGTGATTATGTACTATATGAGCCCCAGGCACTTGCCGTTGGGTCTTTGGTGTTGGATTCCAGCACGCATGTCGTTTTACTCTGTGTTCCCCTAGCGTAAGATATAAAGCAGTACAAGAGAGCTTCTCATAAGAGAACGTACTCGGTTACTAACGTAACCTTGGTTCTCTCTGTAAGAGGGAATGAGAACTGCGTATCTTTGCCGGGTATAAAGCTGGGTACATTTCAAGCTAGATGGCTTGCCATACTAGTCGAATAGTCTCGCACATCACTATTGATAAGCTAATGTATATGCTTGGTACAAAATTACGATGCCAATTTTAGAAGATTTAGAATGACTCAAGAGTCTTGGGGTATTGCATTCTAATTTTATAATTTGAGTTATTCTTGTTATTTATTAGTCTTGAGTTAACTCTGTATGACCAAGGCTAAATTATTTCTTTATTTTCAACCCATGCTTGAAAATAGCTAATTTCAACCCATTATGGTTTTCTCAGTATTGTGTGAACTGAAGGAAAGTCTGCACTTTTTTCCACTTGTACAGTAGCATTTAGTATTTTCCATTATTAATAATAACTGGAATCTGCATCATGCAACAAGAATAGGAAATTGTCAATTTACTTCTAAACCAAATTGGACAAAAGTTTTTGTGATGTAAGATGATAAGATCAAGAGATCTGGAGATAGCAGTCAACAGTGCTGTTTCAGCAAAACATTTTTAGGTCCAGTTTTTCAAGAAGTACCTTGTTGAAATAGGATTTCATTTGATTTCTATAACATGTGCCTACTGCTTCACTGTGGTGGTCTGCTATAGGCAATGTGTTTCTTATCAATACTGTGAAAAGAGGGCAAAGTTGTACATTGTCAGCAGAGGGACAGATAAAAGACAGAACAAAAGTTTCAGGCATTCAGGAGAGCTGTTCAGATCCTCCAGGTGTATTGGCAACATAATCTGCACCTTCCTCCAGCGCTTCTTTGAACATCTGTCAGACGCACTGAAGCTCAAGGTTACCCTTAGTTTCCGTCACTTTCATGTGTCTGGAGTTAATACTTCTGTTATTGTCCATACTCAAAATAGCAGCTCCTTTGGGTTGTTGCACTCCTTTGGGGGAACTTAAGAACAGTAGAGAACATTAAAGTGATAGTTAACCTATAAATGAAAAGTCTGTGATCATTTAATCACCCTCATGTCATTCAAAAACCACCTTACATTCTTGCTTCTGTAGAGCATGAAAGAAGGTGTTTAGCAGAAAGTTCATGCTACACTTTTCCGTTTAGTTAAAGCATACAGGAGCTGCCAAGTTGTAAAAATGTCTTACTGTAAATATGCAAAATAGTCTGTATGCCTTTTATATAATATTCACAATATTCTAAATCTTTAAAGGTCCAAACAAACGTGCTCGGACTGCAGCAAACGAGCCCAATGTAAAAGCCCCCTTAAACTTGACTGAACATTTACTGTCACGTGTTCAGGTGTAGATTGGACTGTGCCACTGGTAATGTTTTCTAAGATGCTTCCTGTGCTATAGCTACTTTCCCCTCTTTGCTCCCTTCACTGTTTTCTGTCCAAAGTCAGAAAAAGAAAGTGAATAAGTATCCTCCCCTAGAATCCAGAGGCTACTTGTTTTATTTAAAAAGAAAACAATTCAATCACTTCCTCTTTATGAAAGATCTTGTAGCCAGCTGTAGAAAACAATAATCAAAATCCAGTTTATCCTAGTGCTACATTTAATAACTTTGGGGTCCACGTCAAAGAGCATGCACAGAGAAGTCCAAATTAAACATGATTTAACGACTCATAAATGTAAGTACACATTGATGGCCTAAGACACGAAATGAGCGGTTTGATTGAGAAAACGAACAGTATTTATATAGTTTTTACCTCTTGTTATCACAGTCACATCCTCGTCATGCACGTCACTCATTGTTTACACACAGATTTCAGAAGTGTTACCCTTCACTGTGAAGAACGAAACATATTTAGATATACAGGAAATTGCAATGGAAGACAATTTCGATATATCAACGGACAGCTTGCGCAGACCGAAGCGCCCGTGTCTTCAGATCACCTGGCTGTGATATCAAGAGGTTAAAACAATATAAATGCTGTTTGTTTTCTCACACAAACCGCTCGTTTCGTGCCTTAGGTCATCAATGTGTACTTACATTTCATTAAGTCATTAAATTAATTAAATCACGAGTCATTAAATCATGTTTAATTTGGACTTCTCTGTGCATGCTCTTTGAGGTGGACTTCATAAACCTCCATTATATGACTGACAGACAAGAACGGTTTGACCTAAAAATATCAAAATTGAAAATACTGTGGAAACAAAGACACCTACATCTTGGATGCCCTTGAGGTAAGCTAAAACAAATCAAGAATTTATTTATTTTTTTAATTTACTTCAAAGTGAACAATCCCTTTAAATGTTTAATTAGGTTCCAATACAATAGTATTTAAACTGTACTCGGTGTATTCCATTTTGAGGCATAGATTTAAAGATTAACTCAAGCCATCCTGCTTGCTGACATTAACATTTTGTCACTTCTCAAAGTACTGTTATGATGTGGATGGCGGATGAACCCAGGCGCAGACAGAATGCAATGACAGATAGTTTATTGTAGACAAAAAGGGGAAAACAAAGCCCACGAGGGGGCAAAACAAGACTCTGACAAGGACTATAAAGACTTACTAGACAAGGTACTGACAAAATACTACTAGATAAACGACTGACACAAGCAATAGAATAACAGGACAAATACTCTAGATAGGTACTCACAAACTTGGCATGGATTAACAATGAACCGACAAAAGACAGCAAGCACAAGGGGAATAATATAGGGAGACACTAATGACAAGGACAGGTGAGACTGACTAGACAATAATGACGAGACGAGGATAACAAGGGGGCGGAGTAAAGAAACGAGACAACACAAGCACATGGCCAAAACAGCTGGCCATGCGCTTGCACACAAAACATGGGTCTGTCATGATCCTGCCACTATACTAGGAGAAACCATGGACATGATGGCAAAATCATGACAAGTACAGCTGGGCCTTTTGTCTCTATGATAATGTTAAGGTTTGAGTGATCTAATCAGGTTGATTGGATCACCATCTATACATGACACTGTTATGCTGATGAGATCAGGACTGGTGAATTTCCGGTAATGAGTTGAATCCTGTGCTTCATTTACATGCTTTGTTTCACAGTGTCTCCACTTCTATGTAATCCTCTCCCCCTTGAAAGGTATACAAACTACAAATATATACTGCTTTAGTTACGCCCGTTTCACACATACCCCATTTGAAATGCGTATTTTTTTCCATACCCATGTTAACAGGTTAGATCCGTTCAGGTGCAGAGATTGTTTCAACACCGTATCGATTTTTGCTGTGCTGCACCGCACTGAATTAATGTGGCAACGCATTAACACTGTATTAACTTAATCATATACGCATAATTACAGTTAATGTTCTACAGTTACTAATTTACAGGAAAACAAAAGAGTCAAGAAAAAAAAATATGATTATAGTCCCAAAAGATGCAAAATGCCATCATATTTGATTTCCCCCCTCAAAAAATACGTTAGATATTGGGGTGGGGGATCAATGTAAATTTTGCATGTAAAACAATTATAATTAAATTTTCGTATTGTTTCAATGTCTTAATGTCAAAGTTAATTTGAGTTGATTTTAAATCAGAATTACTTCATAATTTTTATTTTGTGGCACACAGAAACTGCAGATCAGTAGTGCACTGCAAACGCACATGGAGTATATGTGAAACGGGCATAGACTTGACGATGACTGCAGCTACCCACAGCTTATGTTCTCAATGAAGAATCCTGCTGAAGATACAACCAAGTCTCCTGGTCTTCATTTCTAAGTTTTCCTACACTTTAGAAGAAAAAAGTTTGCAACACCAACATACATAGGAAGTCTTTCAATAGTCCTTGAAAAAGATTCCTGGTATAACTTCAATAAGTTGCCTGAGACAATACCATCGTGCAGAAGAGTCTACTGAGGGGCTAGAAAATAAGAGGATATATCCGCCATCTGTAACCTTTGATAATATTTGTGATGTGAAATTCCTTTTAATGCAGTTCATTGGTCTGGAAATGCTTTATGGCCATTAACCACACCGATCTGTCATGGCAGTGAGCTAATAGCTTCATTAAAGTGCAGCTGTCTACCTACAGCAATCAGCCAGTCACCTGACTGTAGACAACGGTTGTCATTTTGTCACACTTCTACTGTCCTAAAGTGTGTTTCTGTCATTTCATCTTAAATGAAGTTAGTAAGCTAATTATTCTAAAAGAGGATTCATGACAATGAGTGGAATGTAAAAAAGAGAAAACTTAAATCTGACAGTTGACCCTTTCTTTCTTCTGTGAAACACAAACGATTGTTTTGGGCTGTATAGTGAAATCCAAAGGTGTTATTTTAAACATTCTTCATAATATAGCCTATGCTTTAGTGTTCTGGAGAAACTTTAAATTAAGTTTTAAAAATGTCTCTCTCTGCCCTTAGTTCACAATTAATGCAGTGTTTAAACAAATAAGAGGACATTAGATAGTCTCATTGATTAATTTTGCTTTGATCTAAAGAAGCCCATGTGATGATACTGATTGTGAAGTCCGCACACTGTATCTGTGCAATATCTGTTTCTAATGAATTATAAATATTAATTAATATTAATAGCATAATGTTTTGACCATCAGGTTTTCATCAGACACTTTTTTTCTGTTTATGTTACTTTGTTGGGATGTGCTCACCAGTTTTGTATAAACAGTATATATTTTTTGATATGCGTTTTGATATGATATGTGTTTTAAAAGTGTGTTGACTTTTTTTGCTACGCACTTATTTTTCAGATGGGTTGTAAAGTGACCGTCTTGCTGTTCATATATTTCCTGGCTACAAACTACTACTGGATCCTGGTGGAGGGCTTGTACCTGCATAGTCTCATCTTCATGGCCTTCTTGTCCGACTCGAAATACCTGTGGGGCTTCACTTTGATTGGGTGGGGTGAGTATGTCTACTGTGTAATTTGTGTATATTCCTGCTTCTGTTGGGTTTGTAACATTTCTTGGTAAAAAAAAAATGCTGCTGCTACGTTTTGATCTGCTGAGTTTATAGCTTTGTTCATGCTTGTTCAAGCTTTTGCACTATATATGTACTATTTGCACTTTTCCCTCCACAAATTGTACTCTGATCTGTCGCATGTTGATAAATGAAATCACATACGTAATACGCACCACACAGGAAACTAAATATACTAAAGCCCAGAGTAAAACAACAATGAGGACCCTGGAGAAAGAGCAAGTAGAACAAGAAGAGGTGTTTAATGAGAAGAGATTAATATAGAAAACGGAAACCACAGGGAGGAAGTAAATAGAGTAGTGGGGGAAAAAACTAAACAAAATAGCCACTCAATTAAGCATACAAATCATGATCTGTGCAGTCTTATGTATTTTGTATCACCTGGTGCTTCATATACTATATTCTCAATTTCTGGATCCAGTGGTGGAGTTCGTCACTCCCTCTCCATTTTTGTTCAAGCACAAGAGATAGCCTGCAGAAATATTGAGCATCACTAAATATTCACTGCTTTTTTTCCTTTAAAACTGCAGTCCATAGCTTTTTTTGGGTTAAAAATGATCCAAAATACATATTTGAGAAAATACATAACCAGCCAGTGTTCAAAACTATCTGCTTGCCGTAGCTCGATTCAAAGCAGTAAGCTTGTAATAATGTTTTTAATTCCAGTGGTACTGGTGGATTTCCGTGGAAAATTCAAGCATGACTTTGCATCATTACGTCACATCTGTACACATGAAGGAGTCTTGACTTTAGTAAAAGCTATATTGCGTGTGAGAATGTTGTAGGTGGAGATTTATAGCCTTTTCTCACAGCACTTGATATAATTAAACTTATCAATTTGATGGTGGATCCAGAAAGGTTCAAATGAGAATCATAGTGACAACAGTAAAATGCAAAAGACTTCGTACGGACTTCGGAGTGGCTAATAGAGACTGCAGCCGGACCCATGCGAAAACAAGGACACACCGGAAGGACATTACATGTAGTCACACAATGCTGACATTGTTAACATTAACAATTTGAGAATTGTTAATGTTAATCAGCACTCAATTTTAATCAGTGCGATTTACTGCAATGTCAGACTCAGAACCAGAACAAAAGTGTATGTTTCTTACAAGTTCAAATGACATTTTCCCGGTGAAAATTCTTATGTTGGTCATACTTCCAAAAATAATAATCTGTGATTCTGAATGCCAGTATCCACACCGGTGCAGTGACTGACAGCCTCACACTCTCCTCAAACATTGTGTTCATCCGCGCTGTGCCATGTCGAGGGTGTTGAAGTACAATTCACTTTAAGTTGATAGTTCTGTGAATGACTGCAATTACAGATTTCGAACAGAGATGGCGACATACTGTAGAACATAATTTGCTCAAACATAATTGCTCAAACATAATTGTGAGGCTTGATGTAAGTACAACTTCAGAAGTATACAGAATTGTGTATCTTCATTATGGACATTAGATAAATGTGCTTATTTAGTAGTGTTCATAGCTAAATATGTAATCAGTAGAGAACACTAATAGTTTTAACATGAGTACTGGCTGGTGATAAATGTGTCAGCTGACAAGAATGCAATACTTCCTTATAACATTAAATCGAACTGGGGTGCGTTTCCCGAAAGCATCGTTAGCCAACTATGGTCGCAAGTTGGTCGCAATTTCCATTGAACTCTATTGGTAACGACGGAACTTGCGACCATAGTTGGCTAACGATGCTTTCGGGAAACGCACCCCTGTTTGGCTAAACGAAGAGTCTGTTTAAATCGTTGTGTAAATTGTTTCATGGGCATTGACCTTACTTTTGATCAAATTGACTAGGAAAAACGAATTTAATTTGTAATCTGTAGCTACTTTCCAGTTCATTTATTTAGGTCTGCAGTCTGATGCATCCACATAATATAAAAATACTTTGTGTTAATAAGATAAAAATGACTCCACTTTATAATTGATTGGATAATATATGGGAGGTTAACTGTTGGAAACTATACTATGGTCTGCAGTGTGACGTTACATTTAATTGCATTAAATTATGTATGCAATTTTCATGACGTATTACTTGGGAGATGTAGAATATTTGTGCTAATAAAAATTCACACTGCAGAACCATTCCAAACAAACTAGTGAAGTTAAAGAGTTGAAAAAAAGTGGCGAAGTTAAAATGGCCAGTCACAGCATCTAAAAATATTTTAGATTTTATTATAATTAGTATTTGTATAATACTTTTACCTTTTTAAAAATATTTGTATTAAAATATTTCAACTCAAATATTATTATGCATGGATAAATAAATATACGACAAATCTGCTAATTTTCTTGTCGTCATTACACGTTACATTACATTATATTACACATATCATTGTTTCTCATTACACATTCCTTTGCTGAAAAGACAAAAAAAAACATTAAAGAAATAAACAAGTTTTTTTTTTTATGAAAGATTTAATGAGCTCTAAAAATATCACTTGTTTCAGCCAGCTAAACCTTCACATCACACAATCAAACACACAGATGCAATAACAGGGATATTTGAGAAATACATATCAACAAGGTCTCATTAAGTCAATTCTCATCAGCCTTCTGATTTAAACACTATGACTAATTATATGAAGAAGAGTAACTGTGTTAACTGTTGACAGCAGAATCATTCTCTTTATGCAGTTCATTATGATGGTCAAAGCAACAGACAATTCAACAGGGATCTTGGCTGTTGGCCACCCCCTATATATTCTGTCATGTGAAGGTCTTGTTTATCAAGGAAAGAAATGCTATCTTCTTTCTTTGAATATGCATCTTTTGTATTCCTTTGAGAAATTACTACATGGAAACCAATAAGTTATTATTAGCAAGTGGTATTCATACCCTTTCCTTCGCTCCCACACTGAGAAACAGCACAATGATAGCTCACTGCAGTTTGTTTTGAGAGGTTGCTTGCTTCCTTTTCAAGTGTTTTCAAGTTGAAGTGCTCTTTATTTATTTGTCATCCCTGTTTGATGTGTTCGTAGTGGAAGCACAGCGATTGAGGTACCTTTGATATGCAGATTCCCTGTTCTAGGAGCGACTGCACACATTCTCTTGAATGTGTTAGGCATGGCTTATTAATGGCCTAAGGGTTAAGTCTGTGAAACTACTACACAATAATGTCACATTGATACAGTTAAAATAATGTTAATGATGGGAAATCCTCAATATTCAAAGGATGAGTGATGTAATTCATTGTTGTGGATTTGAGCTCCTAATATCTTTTAATGCCTAATGGCACAATGATGATATCTTACAAAACGGATTCATATTTATTTGATGGAAAGGAAACTGAAACTAAGAAAAGGTAATTCAACCATCCTGTGTGATGCCATACTCATTGTGGCAAAGGACATATTTACGCTTTCGTCATGGCGGAGCAGTCGGTCCCACCTTTCCAGTAAATACGACTTATGATTGGACTGTACGTCAGCAGACAGCAAAGCATTGGCCGAGAGCAGAAGAGTAACATTTTTTTTTTTTAGTTACGAGGTTGCGAAGCTTCATTTTCAACGCATTCTCACCCCAAGGCGTCACCTTTGACCATGCTTCAATATTTGACGTTTTAGGCGCCCTTTAGCGTCACTTACATAACGCGATCCTACGGCGTCATAACTGACGCTAAAGGAAAGCGTCAGTTAGATGACGCGGTTAGATTTACGTCTGGGGTGGGGTAGGGTACACGCGATCCTAGGGCATCATCTAACTGACACTAAAGGGCGCCTAAAGCGTCAGATATTGAAGCATGGTCAAATCAGTCAAGTCAGTTAGGTGACGCCTTGGGGGTGAGAATGGGCTGTCATTTTCGCTCAGTCTGAGTTTCAGAGCAGAGCTGCGTGACAACGCTGCCACAAATCATATTATTGGATTTGGATTAACCTGACATGGCTAAACTAATCTTAAAATCAATAAATCAGTTCATCCAACAAACTCTTTTGATTATTAATTTATTCTAAGAAAAGGGTATCTTCCATGGCCACAGAAGAATAATTATTTCTTAGCATGTACAGCGCTTTGAGCAAGTAGCCAGACCAAAATTGTAAAAGAGACATTGCGGTAACACTTTATAATAACTGCACACTATTAATCATTAAGCATGAGTAAACAGTTAATTCATCATTTATAAAACATTAATAGACTTTAATATGCAGTTTATAAATACAGCTATACATGTTTTTTCTTGATTTATAAGCATATCTATAATGCGTTTAATGATTGTATTTTCATACTTTGTTAATGATCAATTAATAATTTCTAAATGAAGTATAGCATTATTTACAAACCAGTTGTTTAAGAGTTGTTAGTCATTCATAAGATCACTTAGAAAGTGTAAGTAAATGTAGTAAATACAGGTAGTTATAAAGCATTTAGTAGTGGTTAGTTAACTATTTTTGTGAGCTAATCTAAAGTGAGGACTATTCATGCTTTGTAAAGCATTTATAAAGGTGATTTAAAGACTCGTCAATCTTCTAAACAGTAAAATGTAACAAACACAACAGTGATACAGAACATAGAAATATTTAACAGCCTTTAAAATATGCTTTACAAGGCATGACTAGTCCTCACTTTAGATGAGCTCACGAACATAGTTAACTGACCACTACTAAATGCTTTATAACTACCCAAATTAACCCTTAATTACAACATTAATACATGTTAATAAAGCATTTATTAACACATTAAGTTACCATCACTATATGTCTGAATAATAAGATGTATGAATGTACATTTAAATAGTTTATTAATCATTTACTTACTCGCTCTAAGTAATCGCATGAACCACTGAAAACTCTTAAATAACTGGTTAATAAAAAATGCAATTCTTCATTTAGAAATGATAAATTGATCTTTAATAAAGGATGAAAATACAATTATTAAACAAATTATAGATATACTTTTAAAATCAAGAAGAAAGCATTTATAGCTGTATTTATGAACTGCTTATTAATGTCTATTAATGCTTTATGGATGATGAATTAATGGTTTACTCATGCTTAACTAATGATTATTAGCGTGTAGTTATTATAAAGTGTTACCGACATTGCTTGCAAGCAACCATAAGGCAAAATTGTGTTAGCGGGGCCAACAATGAATACTGACCCTGTGAAGCTCCACGCACCAACATTTTGTCTTATTTTCAACGTCTTCCTTATGTTGTGAGGATCGCAAAATTTTATGTGCACCTGTGCAATTGCTCTGCTAATTCAACCTTCACACTCTGCTCTTACTGATGGAATGTAAAATCAATGAAGATTGGCCACCAGGCCATGCATGTATAGGCGTGGAACCTCCAACACTTTATTGAACAGCTTTCAAATTCAAAGGCTGATTGTGAATCGAGACAAACCATACAAAGTGAAAAAAATAATAATAGCAATTCTGTCAGAAACCAAAAATTCAATAGTTTCCTATGTGCCAGACAGAACAGATGCTCTTCCTGTCCAGTGTTCAGAATGAAAAACACTCCATTGGTAATAAGTAAACAAGCAGCATTTTTCATCAATTTTACTCTACAGGATGTCAATCTATGACTACAAGCCTCCGCAGGTGCTCCAGAACCTATGGGAAGGCTTTAAATCAAGGCTCCAGAACCCATGGGAAGGCTTCAGTGCCTCCCCAAATAAAATAAGATATTTTAACATCCATTTACACAATGTTAGCTTTTGTTCCCGTCATTTATTGTAGTTTACTGCAATGCATGCTAAATTGGCTTTATGCCCAGCTGCACTACTTCCTGAACTTCAGCCAGCTCCTTGTTTTCTGTCTGTCATTATTTGGCAAACTTGATTTATTCAGGTGTGTATGATTATTGTTGCCATGACTACTGAGGTCAGGCACACTTGCTAATTTGTCCAATAATGACAGACAGGAAGCAAGGAGCTGGCTGAAGTTCAGGAAGTAGTGCAGCTGGGCATAAAGCCTATTAGGAAAACAAAGTACTGTTGCATTCCCGTTATGATAGTCCTAATATGAAGAGGATGCTATGTAAGTAAAGTTTAAGTTCTCAAATAACTTTACCCAGTTTTCTCTCTTTAGATATGTATTTGCAAAATGGTCAACTGAAGCATAATTTTCAAATAATGAAACATTTTGACTGTGACATTATAATATTATAACAATATATAATATACTGTAACCTCTAGCTTTACCATCGTTTTCACTTACAGCAAAATGTTTGCTAGCAGTTCCTTCCTTGAAACACTTTTCCCCCTGTTTTCATTTCAGGTGTTCCTGC
The DNA here is from genome assembly GCF_016745375.1 of Pimephales promelas. The sequence goes on along the minus strand of NW_024121266.1, from coordinate 6,997,226 downwards.
TCTTTTTGTTGCTGCATGGGCAGTTGTCAGGGCAACGCTGGCGGATGCAAGGTGATTTCATGTGTTCTTTCTCATTGACTTGACCTCTTGTCCTCATCATCTTTGTAGAAATGATGGCAGACATCACTAGAGCCTTCGTGTGGCACCGTTCATGAAAGATACAGTAAAAAAAAACATAAATGGCTCGACGATATATATATATATATATATATTAGCTTTTTGATATCTTATTATTTTTTAATAAGAGTTACCCCCATTCGAAACAACCCTTCAAAATGTTTAATGGCAGGGAAAAAATATTGTATATCTGTAAATGTTTGTGTTTTTATGTTAAATATCCACTTATGTTCAAGCTATTTCTCACCAGATCATCTAAATGAAGTAGTGTTTTAATGTCAGATTGATGTAAGACTGTGCCATTAAGGGCATTAGAGGCATGATCTTTTCCCTGTTTTATTTTCAAACACTTGCTGAATGCCATTGTTTCACTACCATCGAGAACACAATTTATATTCTTGCAGCTAACATGCTGTTAGTCATTGTACAAAGGCAAATGTCTTCAAGCAACAACTTGCTGCTTCTCTGGGGAGATCATTCTTTATAAACATAAGGCTTTGTTTTAGCTGTGGTGTTTCTTTTTTACTTGTGTTGTTAAAGTGACCTAGTTTAGCTTATCACAGGTTTTATCTTTATTGTATCTAAAAAAAGAGTCAACACTGCATGTTATGTTTAGAGGGGGTCATATGCTATAATATTAAATCAATATTTAAAATTATTAGCAAATTTCACAAATTCTGAAATTTATATTTTGCAATATGGTGATATTATGAAATTAACATAAGACGCGAGCTTCATTATTATTATTATTATATCTTCCTAACTGTTTGTGTGGCACATACAGGAGAAGATCTGACAAAGAATGAGGCAAGCAAAATTACTTTAATGCATTAGCAGGGAGCTGATTGTGAGCACTGTGAGAGACTACCGCTTTGCACGAGCTGCTCCTGCCTGTCAGTGTTCTACAGTAGGAGAGTGTTCAGCTTCACGTTCCCCGTGGTTCTGGCACCACTGCTGCATGGAGGTGGAGATCGTGGGGTTTACAAATGGATCTCGCGGAGAGGCTCTGCCTTCACTCAAGGAATTTAGCACTCTCTCGCTGGGATCAGAAGCCCTTGCTGCGGCTTCTTCCGCCCGGGGAGAGAGCCTGGTACTTCAGCTGTGTAAGCTCTGGGGAGGTGGATGTGCTGAGGATCAGGGCAGGGAACATGCAAGACTCATCACTTCTGTCCCCTGCAAATGAGGAGCTGGTGGGGGTGATAACTCTTGCCAACTCTTGCCGTAGAAGTTAAATATCTACTGGCGGGCCGAGAAGCTAAGCTCTCGTCTGAAAATGAAACTGGACGAGTACTTCCTTTCCCCAAAATCTTTACCTCCTTCCTGGGGCCTTCCATTTTTTCCCGACCTTATTTTCAGTGCCTAAGTCCATGTATATTCTGATATGAGGGGGTTGAAAGAGTATGTTGTATGACATTGTCCCTGAAGGCCATGATACCACCCACTAAGCCACTCAGAAGATCATTAGCTTTGGTGGGTAAAGCAGCAGGTCAGGATGGTGCATGTCTGTGCACAATGTCTATTCTCCAGGCATACCAGAACAGATCGACCTGCTAAAAGACCTCGATGAAGGCAAGGGCCGATGGTATTCGAGAACTGTGTCAGGCCCATAGACAGTAAAAGAAATGCACACAGCGACCCCATTGATTTCAACGGAGAAGACTGAAACCCGATTATTGCACTTCCTGTCTGATGTCTGAGCGACAGATCAAACTGAGCTTGACGACCGTCTGACAGTGGTAAATCTTCTAGTAACTGTGCCAAGACAAATCTGAATCACCTAATTCCTCAAAAACATTGTTGAAATATTTTATCCTGTTGCTTTTATGGACTCTCTATTTATAGGCTCTGTTTATAGGCTCTATTTATGGGCTACCTTGACTTTGTGCCTCCATGTCCCCCCGATTACATCATAGACAGTAAAAGATTGCCTGCGAGCTTCTCCTCCTGTCTATACGGTAATGTTTCTATTGTGCGACAGAAAGTCCCGTGGTTATGACTCGATCTTTAGCCTATTTTTACAAAAACGGCTTCTATGGGGCCGTAACGAAAGATACAAAGTAATGGAATATTATATACATTGTCGTGTTTCTTTAGAAATAAATTAAGTCTTTGGATGCCTCAGATGAAAAGTTATTCGCTGTCAAAGTGACACCAAAATGAATGGGAGTCAATGGGATGCTAACAGCATGCAGGTGAAGTGCTACAATAGTGGCTCCCGCGAGGCTTCAATTTCCGGCTGATGGATTACCCCCTTGGTCGGTCCACAGATTTGAAAATGAAAATGGCCAGAGGTATCGTCCAGCTATGGTAGCCCTGGTGGTCATGGAGAGTCATCTCTGGCTAAGTCTTTCAGATATAAAAGAAAAAGACAAAGATTTTCTGCTTAATGCTCCGCTCTTTCCACCTGGCCTCTTCGGCGACCGCTAAGTCGTCGAGAGGTGTCAGGAGCCCAAGAAACAGACGGCAGCATTCAGGCAATGCCTTCCTTACCGGACACAGTATCGGGTTCTTCCCTTCGGTCCAGCCGTAGCACCCCGCACTTTCACAAAATGTGTGGAATTGGCTCTTGCTCCGTTGAGATTCCAGGGCATCCATATGTTGAATTATATAGACGATTTGCTCATCCTAGCTCAATCTGAGTATATGGTGGTTCAGCATTGAGATGTCATTCTCGATCACATGCAAAAGTTGGGGGTAAGGCTGAATGGCAAGAAGCGTGTGATGTGCGGCAAGAAGTTCTCCCTTCATAGATCAGGACCAGGAAAAGCTGAACCTTGCGTGTCCAGTGAGTGCTGGATGCTTATGTCCACAGAGCTACCCTGTGGAGGAAAACTGATCAAGTTTGTGTCTGTTTTGGATCGCCTAATAAAGGACTTCCTGTATCCAATCAGACAGTAAACAAGTTGATAGTCAATGCTATTTATCTTGCTTATGAGGTATCTGGCCAGTATGGCGGCCTACAATGCCTTTCTTTTGGGGGTTTCCCTTCAAGATGTTTGCAATGTGGTTCTACAATCTGGACCTGGGCTCTGCCCCAGATTCACAAGTTCTTTATTAGTTGTGCTCACAAAATTCACACAGACAAACGTTTGTAAGCATGATGGTTTGTGTATTTCTGTTTCCAAAGCATAATTGACACAACACGAGTAAGTTACCATGTGATTGACTTGCTTTGGCTATCTGAAGCTAATGCTGGCCATTCCGGATGCACTTTTATGCTTCCTGGTCATGACGTCACCAGTCTGTGATGTAACATTTCACCATTGGACTGATTTCACACACGTGCTTCAGACTCAGTCACACAGAAGCGTTCGCAAAGCATACTCTCGTCCCCATCTCAGGGAGCAAGGGTATAGTTGTAACCTGAGACCTTCTGAAGCAGCAAAGTGATTTTTCTCTCTCACCACTGAGCAAGAAACTCTCCATTTACTGTACATACTGAGTTCCAGTCTGTGTGTTTCTTAGCTTCTTTTGGGACTATTTTCATTGCAGAGTAAAAATAAAGTAAATTCTTCATGGAACACTGTTTCATCAATCAGATGTATTGACTGGAACTATCTGTTGCATAATTGAATCTAAACAATGAAAATATTCAGAGTTCTTGCTTGTTTTGTCGCATGCACTTTAAACTTTATAAATAAACAAATGTTTGAAAAACCATTACTATATTTTTAGTAATCTAATCTAAACGAAATACAGTAAATCAAGATTGTATCAATAATAATTGCTTTTTAGTGTGATGGGTTTTGAGACTGACAATACTATATGATGAATTAGAATTTTCCAACTTTGAATTTATTTGATTTTGCTTCCTTATTAAAGATAAAAATAGCTTCTATTTTATGACTCACTGATCTTATATTCTACCTGAGTAAATTACATATTAAATGCTCATTTTGGCAAGGCAAGAAGTGAGAGCTCTGTAAATGATCTTGACATTTGTCAGTTCTCAGTGATGGTGGGTTAATGGGCTTCTGCATTTCTGTAAGATGTTCCACTCTGAAAATCAAATGTGAAGAAGATTACAGGTACTCTCAAGTCTTGATCTGCATTCCTGTAGCTTATCTTGTTGCAATAACAAAGCGGAGGTCATCAGGGAACATATACATTCTGATAAAATGTGTACCTTGAATGCATCACAACCCACTGGCTGCCAAATTGGTAAATGCAAATGTTGTCTGGGTGTTTGATATTCCACACACATCTCAATACTTGTACAATACTGTACTTTGCTATTTTTTGTTGTTTTTTAGTCAGAGGAAGCATAATTTTGACCTAGCATAAACAATGCATAAACAACTAGATTATACTTGTTTAATGCGAAAAGTAAAATTCAGCACAAATTTGTTTAGTTATTTATATGAATTCAATAATTATATAAACAATACTAATTAATAAGCAGTTATTTATCTGCATATTTTCACAAAAATTTTAAAGAAGGTAAAATGCAAGAAATGCAATTGCTTTTTTTGAATTGGTGCATTAAAAGAATCAGTGTGTAATAACTGATTCTCAGAAATTAGTGACTTAAAGGGTAACTAAACCCTAAAACCAACTTTTTTTTAGTTAATGGGACTTTATTAATGCTGTTCATTGATCAGAGTACATTTTTTGATTTTTTGACATTTTTTCAGAGTACATTCATCTCAGATTATCAAAGATAATCAATACAATAACATCAAATGGGTAAAAGTTGTAGGTTAAACCCAATATTTAGAAAAATACATAATGCTGAAGCCCTGATGTCCTTCAACATTGTGGGAAAATCTGAGTTACAAATCGCACCGAGCCTTTTGTTCCTTTTTTTAGACAGACAACAATAGCAATAGTTACAATAACATTATAGCTAACAATAGCAATTTGCATTCAGAGTTTACACATTTTGGGGGCAGAGTGCCATTTGCTTGGAATACACACCCTCCTTTGTGTACAGGTTATCCCTAAAACTCTTAATAACTTATTACCTTTTGCTTTATCAATCCAGACAATCGTGTCTCGATTGGTAATGCTACCTTCACAGTAGAGAGTTCAAATGTTAATTTCCAGAAAGGTCCTTTGTCTTCTCAGGGAGTGGTTGTTCCTCAAGTAGACTGCCTGGCATTTATCTAATTTCTCAAGTCTTATACACTATATTGCAAGTATTTAATACACTGATGATCCAAAACGGACAGGAATAAAGATCTGAGCGACTATGACAAAGGCCAAATTGCTGGGTCAGAGTGTCTCTGAAAAAGGAAGGCTTGTGGGTTTCTCCCTGTCAGCAGTGTTGAGAATTTACCAGAAGTGGTCCGAGGATCGTATTATTTTGTTGTTGTTGATTATGGGTAGTATTTCTCTTTTTTTTTTCTCTTTTCTTTGTACACACAAATGGTTCTCCAGGGTTTCCTGGTATCTCTCTGCGCATTAAAGTCTTATTTACTACTTAAAAAGCAGTGACAGTCTCATTTTAATTAGTCCTTGTTACTCCTTTCTTTGTTCTTTTACATGAAAGTAGAGTTGACTATCACATGATACTCTGCATGCAGTACCCATTAGTAACTGTCTAGCACTAAAGGTTATAATGAATGTAATTATTAACAAATGTTCATTATGACTCTTTAGTTTTGCTCCAGACTGGCCATGCATTCAGCAACCCTCTGAGTACTTACTGTATATCCTATTTATGGATAAAATCCTCTGCATGGTAGATTATCCATTCAGCTGCTAAGCATTACTAATTGGATTATGAATGGCGTAACAAATTGGTGGTAAACAAATGGAAATGAGTTTTATAAAGCGCCTGAGCTTACTCAATGTGAAGGAGGGGGTCAGTGACTTCAAGGAGAGCTAGAGACTACTTCTGATCTATACAGTAGTAGGCTACTGTGAAGTACAGTGTATCATTACTACACTGCCTCTAGGACTGGAAACCTATCTGCTTTTCTCCAACTCGATCTATGCCTTCTAAAATATCCATTGAATCATAATCCACGTGTGCCAGTTCATTTATCATTCGATCTGTCTTTTTCTGTGCAGATGCTGGGAGCTGAGTGCAGGAAACATCAAATGGATCTACCAGGTCCCCATTCTGACAGCCATTGGGGTGAGTAAAAGCGATGTGGAAAAACTGTCAGTCCCTTAATAAACACGGCGTAAGAACGAAGAGGCAGCCTGGGAAGCAGTTCAAAGACTGATGCAATTTACTCTGAGCGAGAAATTGTCTAACTTTAGCCTAAGTTTTCTCTTTTCTGTTATTCAACACTGCAAGATGAAAAGAACTTTACCATATAAGGCAAATGTCAGAATAACTGGCAAGAACATTACCATAATTACAATGTGAGTGTGCGTGTGTGTTTCTTCCAGTTTTGTCAATTATTGGATTCAGGCGATAACATGATTCAGACATGGGCAGAGAAACTGAAGAGTCTCAGCAGGGGTCCCCACGTTAACCCAAGTTCTCCATTTTTGTTCATTCTGATCATTTAAAAATGATTTTTGATTTAAAAACTGGGGATTTATTCATCACTCTTGAATTTAAGTGATTGTTTACAGCTACTGGTTAAACTTCCCAAGCAGTCAACTGCCAAGTTAATATCAGCCATGGATACAAGTGATGTGCAATGGTCCCCAAAAAGTATTTGAACACTTAAAAATCACACTTAAAAAGCAATCATTAGAATCATCAAATAATATTTTAAACCAAGTGGAGGCTCAAGACCTTTTCTCATGAAATTACTGTCTTGCTGTTTAAGGTGATTTTGGTTTGTGTTTGAAATCAGACTACACTTTTTTTCAAATGTCCACTTTGGACATTCTACTGTATCTTTGCAACTACATGTCAACCAACTCTAGTTTGTTTAATATCTGCTAACACTTAATTTTGATGGTCCCTACCACCAGACATTTTGTTGACTATAAGTAGCTTTGCAATTACATCAACGTATTTTACTTACCCCAACCCTAACACCCAACCCTAGCCTGGTGTGTTACCATCATTCTAACAATGGGTATTGATGACAATACTTAACTTATTACTTAATGATGTAAGTGGTTAAATTGTAATAGTTAAATGTTAATAGTAAACCGTAGATAGTTTAGTTCTCATGGAGGCATGCAAAAAAAAAAAAAAAAAAAAAAAAAAAAAAAACATGCAGTTGTGGGGCACTACTGACTTCCATGGTATTTTCATAGTAACAACTGTTTGGTTCCAATCGTTCTTCAAAACATCTTACTTTGTGTTCAGCAGAAGAAAGAAACTACTACTAACAGGTTTGCACAAATTGAGGATGAGTAAATGATGACAGAATTTTCATTCAGAAGTATCCCTTTAACTTGATTTTACTCACTTTATTTTACAGTCATGTTCCCCCAATGGCTGCCATGTACTATGTACTTATTTTTTAGTTATTACAAAAACTGGGTAATAACTACGTACTAACCCTAAACCTAAACCTAACCATAACACATGTAGTTACCTTATATAAACCAGTAATTTCTTAGGTAAATACACTGTGAAATATGTACAAGTCCACAATGTAAAATAAAGTGAAGCCCTATACCTGCTTATTCGTTAAGAGGTTTTTTTAATAATGCAATATTAACAATCTTACTAGATTGTTAATATTGCATTACTCATTACTTATTTGCTGTTGTTGTTCATTAATGAAGAAACAATATTGAGTAATGGCTGCTGAAAATTCAGCTTTGCCATCAAAATTTCAAAATATCGTGAGCTTAGAATTATAAGGTTCTATCTCCGTTTAGGGTAGTTCCGAGATATTGAGCATCAAAGTTTTTACATCCCAGCTGGTAAAACTGTTATGTTTTCTTTTATAGCTTTATCTATTAATCTTTTTCTTTTTTTTTCTTTTTTTTTACAAAAATAACACCACACATGCATTAATAAACACCTAATGGATCAGATTATGGCAAACTCAATTTCGACCAAAAGTGGAGATAGAAGCTTATAATTCTAAGCTCACAATACATTAAAATATAAAGGTTATTTTAAACTGCTATAATATTTCACAATACTGTATTTCTGATCAAATAAATACAGACTTGTTATGCACAAGAGGCTTATTTCGAAAACTTTTTAAAATCTTTGTAACTCTAAACTATTGTAAATGCATATTGTGATTGCATTTGAAATCAAGGCCATTGAAATTGAACACCCATTTTCCACTCTAAAATCCAGTTCTAGCAAACTTTGAAAAGTGACATACTTACCCTTTTCACTTAGCATTCAGATTATTTTGGCACAGATTTGTTCTTCACCAGTCTGCGTGTTTCAGCACTTTGATGTTTGGTCACATGACACAATGGTTTCTATAAGGCTCCAGCCTTCACAGCTGGCATTGATTTCCTGCTGCTAGCTGCTCTCTGGCCAATCTACTTCCATCCAGGTGGCAGAGAGGGTCACTGCTGATGTATTCCTGAGTGCCCTGCCATAAATAGAGTGGAGAGCTGTGAGAGTAATGGATCCACAGATGCTAACGCATCTCACTGAAGTGACTGAATGAATCGACTCGGCCAGGCAAGTGAGTCATGAGAGAGAGTTTCCCCAAAGCGATACAAGTCAGAGCATCTAACCAAATGTGATGGTATACTCTCTGATTCTAACAACTTTCCACAGGTTTGTTTAACCATAGACATACTGTATATTTTGTTTTCATTTACTCACCTTAATTTCATTCTAAAACTTTCTTTCTTTTGTTGAACAAAAGATGTTGCATTCTGTTGAATGGTGATAGATTAAGCTCCACAAATAACAAAATAAAATATATAAAATAAACTTGTTTTTTGGAATTTTTTGGTCCATACAGTGGAAGTCAATGGTGGCCAAAACTGTTTTGTAACTAACCAGATATTTTCTGTTATGCTCAACAGAAGCAAGAATGTCATACAGGTATGGAACGACGTGAAAAAAATGACAAAATCTCATTTTTGTTGTTTTTGTATTCTTTCTAAAAAATAGAAAAAGACCAAAATTACAGCACATTTTTACTAAAATCTATTGCAAATATAGCCGCAAGCAGCCATTACGGGGCCAAGTGCAAAAGCAGTCGACAAAACATGCCAACATGGCTGGGAGTTTCAGACCAACTGCAGCAAGGAGCAATTAAAGATATTTAAAGATGAATTTAGACAAAATGGCTTAAATTATATATTCAGTAACTTAAAATGATTTCACTGTGACAATTATACATTAGGCATTACAGAGATAAAGCCTGAATACTTTGATGCTGTGAGAAGTTCCAAAAAGAAGGTTTTAAAAGAAAATAAAGATGGAGGACAGCAAGTTCATCCAAATACGGCAATCTTGGTATCTGTGTTATTGGAGTGACCCAAGGAATCTATTAAGACAAGTATCATTACAATAGGCAAATTTATTCAAAAATTATTAGCATTTTCGGAAAATAATTATAACTTCTGACCAAAAGGTGTTATTGTCTCAAAATCTTTTGAGTACCTTCAGGGCATGCTGCTTATGCACACATTGAGTTTCGTAATGTTACACCAATGCATTTGTTAAAGCTGCGGTAGGGAGTTTTGAGAAAACATTGACTTAGTCTGAAAATTTGAACAAGCTAGCACAACTTACAGGTCCCACCCCCTTGCACTCTGCTGCTCTACAGTTCGTCCCCCACAGCAGAGCCGGCCGTGAATGCGCAGGCTAGTAAACAGGGATAATGGCGGATAAAAAGTTATATGGCACATTCACTAATAGGGACTAAACGTCAACAGTATGCTTTACATTGACTATGGCCTGCCCATACTTTGGCAACAAACTTGGTCCTCAAATCCTTATGTATTTTCCAATACATGTAACTTTATGTTGCACTCTTTCTATAAGTTATAAATAGCTAGTAAGATAACGTTAATATAACGGTAACTAACTTTACAGTATGTAAGTAATTATTCTAGCGATATGTAATGCTAGATAAGGTGTGCTAGTACATTATTTCAGCAACATGACAAGCCAGTGAATCAGCAGGTTTCAATTGTTGCTTAGCAGAGTCCGTGACATTTTATCAACATGTTATGCGGCTACAATGGGCTGACAAATTAGACAAGATTGTTTATCGTCATCGGTCTTTTTCCCTTTACCTCTTTGTTTTATGAGCAGGTGTCCCTCGAGAATTGGCAGTTTAGGGTACTTCTCCGTCTCGGTCTTCTCCGTCAATCTTGAGTTTGAACGACGGCACGCGCTCGCGCTGTGCAAGAAAGGGGTGTGATCAACGCGTACACGAGCGTGATTGACACTGCTAAGACATTCCTCCTGGCTCTGATTGGTTGTTTCTGACGGGAGCGTTGTATTTCTGCAAATGGCAATAGGACCACTGGGAGGAGCCAGAGGAGCTAAATTTTTGGTTTTCACAGATTATCTGTCTCATATTCTACTATCAGGACATAATGACAGTTTGAACATATATGTAAAAAATATTTTTTTTACAAAAGTTACCTACAGCAGCTTTAAGTATAGCAATAATCACAAAACTGTAATGAATTCAATGGCAATTGACCCTTCGCTAAGCCACGCCGGAAAACCGCCAATGGCCAATCATGTCTTAGCAACATAACTATGCGTGGGAGGTCTGGCAAGCTTTCGAACGAGGGAACATGCTGAGGCATTGTGCGTATGGATTGTGCAAATCTGATACCGGTATACTAAAAGTTTGGACGGGGGAGAGGAATTGTTTTCCTTCCAGAAAATCTAAAAGCCAAGGGGAGAAATGATTGGCGTGATCTAGCATCTATGCGCGAGACCCATTCACAACTAATGGTAAATGTCGACATGCTTAACAAAAACACCTATTGCTTGTAAATATTGACGGTTCTTTGGTCATAATGATATAATGTAAAATATGACGATTAAAGAGACAAGACAAAGGCTCACTGACATACTTTAAAATATATTTCAGCATTTTGTTAATCGACGTCCTACTAACGTTACCCCTTAACTTAACCCAATCCGATCGCGGCTCTCCCGCTATTAGTGTTATTCCACAAGATTTATTGATAAGCTGTTTGATTTATAATTATTAAGATTATTTTCACATACCATGCTGTGTATGAACATAGCTGTTCCTCAATTTGTGTTTCCCATTTGAACGGTCAGCGTATGAGGCGCTGCTGCTTGCGCTGGGACTATAACGTTAGGCTTTAACTTCAATTTTTAAGAAATTATTCTCTAATCGGTTGCATATAATGTCGTGAATATATCCCTCGAATGCATACTGTAGTCCCTTTTGTCTTGCTCTCTCAGATATTTCACTTGTTCGCCGAAAATGACTAATTATCTCATTGGGAATGTCTGACACCGGGTGCATCCACACTATAATAGATGGGCCAGCCGCGAAAGCTTGACAGGCGTAGCAACAGTAACTAGGGAGGGCGGGGCTTAGCGAAGGGTCAATTTAACATTTTGTTCTATTATTGTGCCAGCAAGAGGCTCAGTCCCACCATTTTTTATGTGTCCTCAGAGTGAGCCCATACATCTGTGTGTCAATTTTGTTGAAAATATCTCAAATCGCTTCAAAGTTATAGACATTTATGTGAAAAAAAAGAAAAAAACACAAAAATGACAGACAAATGACTTTGATTGAATTTCACTATCCCATTGGGCATTGATGTGTAGCCAGCGACCTATGTTTACAAACTTCTGACGGTGGTTTTGTCTTGATCGGACTAGCGGTTTCGAAGATATCCGCTATTTTTTTTAAGCGCTAAATTACAACACTGCACAAACCATATCGTTGAATCCTAACCTTCGTTGCTTGTCCCCCAATGAAGGAAAAAAAAAGCCTATCACTGGGTACTTTCCTATGACTCAGCTTGAGGTGTCTGCAGCTTTCAATTATATTTTGGCCACATCCACTCACCTAGATGATGCCATCATGACACTCTGTGAGCAGGACACATGCTCTGACTCCAGATGTCTCTCGACAGGACCAGACTACAGTATCAACAAATCTTTTTCTTGGGTTACAAACTTTCTGAAAGACTTTGATTGTACTGATGCCAAGTAACAATATATGTTTTTCTCAGGCATGCTGGCAAAATGCAAAGCCAGGACTTTTGATGGGTATGGCTGGTGTCTGCAACGTCTATTTACATTTAGGGCAAATAGTCAGCCTTGTTGGCAGTAATAATTCATAATTAAATAATAGTTTTTTTTTTTCTTAACTATTTTTTACTTGAAGCAAATAGTATCTACCACTATTTACATCTTTTACACTTACTGTAAATAGCTATTAATATTTAACAATACTACTTGCCGTAATTGGTGCCGGTGGAAAAGATACACCGTATAACACATTGCGTAAAAAAAGATGGAACAGGCTTGTGCACATTTGTGAATCAAGACAGCGGAACAACAGTCTCAAAAGTCACGTGATTTGCTGTGAATGAAATTACAGGATTGCGTTGTGTGTGGATCTCCTGCATGCATCTGTGGGTTGATTTGCATGTGTGGATGTGTGCATCTGTGGATTGATTTGCGTGTGTGGATTTTGCGAGCATCTGTGAATTGGTGCGTGCTCATGTGGATCTCTCGTGTGCATTTGTGGATTGGTGCGCGCGCATGTGCGCATGCATTTGTGGAAGGTTTTGAGACTGTTTTCACTCCATAAGAGTCGACGCATACTTTTGAGAGACAATAACTTTTTTTACAGTGAACTTTCATATATAAAACTTTGCAGGATGTTTTTGTTCAATTAGATCTATGTTACACACTATATGAAAGGTAATTTTCAAAATTCCATAATAGGTGCCAACGTTTGTACATGAATTCCAAATTGTGGTTGTACGTCCAAGTTGATGTGTATTTTTTTTTTTTTTTAATATGCATATGATTTTGTTACATTGAATTTGTAAATGTAATTTAAGTTAATTAAATAGATCTTTTATTTTAATGTATTATAGGGGATTATAGATGCAGTTTTATGGCATCATAGTTTTAAACATTTGAGGGTTGTGTTTATGTGTGGATCTTATGTGTGCATATGTAAATAGACTCGTTTGCATTGGTTGAAGTTGTACATAATCTCCATACTGATGAGAAATTTAATCATATCCAACTGCTTACTTATCGCTTTGTGCACATCAAGCACATGTATTATTCCATGGGGATGATAAAGACAGCAAGATTGTTTTTTTCCACAGCCTTAACTTGCTCCAGGCAGCACAGCTGGACTCTTTACAAGTTTCACACACAGGGCGATACAAGTTGGTGTTTGTGGTTTCAAAGAGATGATTCTAACTCTAAATTACATAAATTTGGCCCCTGAAATAAGACCAAAAATCAGTGACTGGTCCTTAGCCCCATTTCATGCTGATCTACTCAGATATTGAGATGATATTTCACACTGTCATTCAGCTTCATACATTTACACACACTTAAAAACTAAGCATCTCCTCATTCCTGATATACAATTTTAAAATACTCAGATAACATAATATATTCTGATGCAACACACACACATACACGCACACATAATTTAACACTATTAATATTATTCAATCTCATTGTGGCCATTGTGTATGGATGGATAACATAGGAAAGTCAGATGTTTAATGGGAGTAAAATCTGTCCAACGATGATTCATCTGTTGCACACTGGTAAAGCACATTTCGATTTTTTTCATACTCCCACTGAACAGATGGTACATATAGCGGGTAATATTGTGTAGAAGAGGTCGGTTGAATGTGTGATTGCCGTGATTTGGAATAACATAATTGTTTTCCTGTTGCATGTCAGAGACGAGCTCTGTGAATCCTGTGTGGAGAAGAATGTGGTGTTTTCATCAAAAAGAGATTTTTCTGCAAACAGTCATTTTGTTTGTCCTTTCAGTGCTGTTAATGTCCTCTTTTATATTTTTAAGGAATATAAATGTGTGTACTCATGCATTGCTACATTAAAAATAAAGGTTCCAAAAGGTCGCTTTTGCAGCGATAACATAGAAGAACCATTTCTGTTAGAAACTTATAGAGAAACTTATAGTTAAACTTACAGTGAACTGTTTTTAAAATAACTTTTTTTCTCTGTGTAAAGAACATTTTAATTTGATTTTGTGTATATCACTCAGTCTGTTGAGCTTTACCTTGCACAAATCATCTTTTGCCGCCCCTGCAGCTGAACATCAGTTATCTTATAGATTAGCAAATTTTATTACCTCTGATATTTAAATCTTCAATAAAGTGACTGACTTTGGTGGTTTTGAACTGCTATAAGAAGTGTAATAGCTTTAAATAATTTTGTGTACCTTAGTCTTTTGGAAGCATTTAAGTGTTCATTATTCATGCAGTTTGCATCATAATTCATGTTGTTCAATAACACTGATGCTTGTAATTATTCACCCTTAACTTAGCAATCTAAATCTTAGCTTTCAAAACACTTTTTTTAGCTGATAATTACATATGCAACAGAAAACGAAAGAAATTAATATTAGAATAATTTTACACCAAATAATACATAACGGAGTCGTTTTTGTTTGTGAATTGCTGAATTACAAAACTATACCTTAAACCACAACTTACCAGCATTTTTGTTTGTCTTATTGATTTCGTATGAGCGCAAAATCTCATGTACAGACATCCCACTCATTGTGATTAAGCAGACGGAAATTAGCATTTTTCAAATGACATCCCATGCAGCCCATTTGAGAAAAGCCAAGCATGCAAATCACTTGTACGGTCATCTGCTGGGGACCAGTTATTGATAATGCATCAAATCCTTAGTCCTCAGTCCTTAATACAGTTTTCAGTTACACAAATTGTTTGAATTGTGTTAAGGTGGAAGAAAGGGTTTTATTAGCTGTCACCTTTTATTCAATTCATTCTCTCTGCACTCTCTTTTTCAGCTGAACTTCATCCTGTTCGTGAACATAGTGCGGGTGCTTGCAACTAAGATCCGCGAGACCAACGCAGGCAGATACGATACTCGGAAACAGTACAGGTTTGTGCGTCCGCTTCCACTGGGCAATCTTTTTATGCATTCAAGTGCCTTGAAATTGTGAATTCAGTGTTGTACCAGCCTGAATTGTCAGTGTCATTACAGTGGCATCGTCTCTGGTATCAGATTGCTGAGAGTGGAAGCTGTCCCTGCAGCAACTGTTTATTTCCTTATGTAATTTAGGCAAAACCTTTCATCTCACAACTTGGAGGCAGAATTGCTTGTGGCTAAGTGATGCGATAACAAGCTTCCCTTCCTACGCCTACTCATTATGCAGTTTGATTCAGGTTGTGTTTTCCATCATTCCATCATGTACTGAAATTG
This sequence comes from Pimephales promelas, assembly GCF_016745375.1. Next base: position 6,981,850 of record NW_024121266.1, on the reverse strand, counting down.
GTGTTGCATTTTAAGGCCACTGGATATTATAAATTTGATATTCTTACATGTGGAAAGAAACATTTTTGGCTTCCATTTTTACCTGGATTTGATCAAATGCTTTTAGACCCTAAATGCACATTTGGGCTTTGGAATGTCAACATGTTATTCTGGATGCGTCCTAAAAAATTCTAGTTTGTAGCAAATCAATGCCAATGGATGTCATTTTGCGCTGCTAATAACAGTAATCAATTTGATCATTGTTGTATCCCCACTAATTAATGGTATGCTGAGCCCCAGGTGTCAGCTTGCACAGCTGGTATGGCAGACATGTTGTGTTTGCAAACATTAGCAAACAGTTCGTTATGTTAAGCCAAAGAGAGCCCTGGCTGATTCCTTGTTACAATTTGAAATAGAAATACATTTGTAATGTGAATGACCTTTGCTTGTACGCTCGCATGTCATATCGTTTGACTCTTATTTGGTACGACACTCCCTTGGTATAGAAATCCAATAATCTATTTGTGAAAAATAATCTTAGAGTCAGTCAGAATAAAACATTTACAATTTATTGACCAGGTAGGATTCACCAGGTGGATTGACCAGGCGGATTCAAATTTCAATTCATGATTAATTCATGGTTAATCATATCATAAGAACAATTCAGAAATCTAGGAACAAAAAAAAAAAAAACTGAAAACAAAAATTATACGGTTGTGTGGGTAGTCAACCTACTCTTACTTTTCTGCTCTTTTTCCTTATAAACCCAGATCAATATTCTTTACCACATGGTCTTGTCTGCCATTATAATTCGATTTTGGTCTCCTCTAGAGGGGTTCACATTTTGAATGGGTTCTTGTTTTATACATACAGGAGGTAGTTTGAATAGAGGATCTGGGGAAGGGAACACCTTTATGGGACACATCACTTTTCTAATACTTGATATCTTCTTTTAGCTTTTGATTATAGTTAGGAGAATGAGACCACTTTACCAGGTGCACCGAGACTCTTAAAATGAGACCAAACATGTATAGTTACTTTTTGTACACACATAATATTGCATGGGTTTTCAGTGAGTTCTAGGTGAAGAGGATAAGAGGGGGAGCGGGGGATGTGATGAAACTGTAATGGCGCTTTTCCATTTCCAGTACCAGCTCGACTCGACTCGGCTCGGCTCGACTCAGCTAACTTTTCGCACCATTTTCCATTGCAGACAATACCGCCACAAATAGTACCCCGTCGTCATAGCGACGCTTTTCATTCCTCATTGCTCTATCAATCTCTCGCTGGATCCTCTCTTCGGCCACCAACCAAAGAAAAGTCTGCACCTCCTCGTTTGACCACGCCGTATTCTTCCCAGTTGCCATAATAGTTGTAAGTTTAGTAATTATCTCTGGCCGAACTGTTTAAAAATAGTGGGGTTATTCTGGATACTCCATCTGGTGCGTGTAATGATGAAGCAGTAAATGGTGATCATTCTCTCTGACCAATCAGCAGTCGGCATTGTTTTCACATGACATTTTAGTATCGCCTTAGCTCGCTTAGAACCTCGCCGGAGGTTTGTCTAGCAAGATAATCTTTACAAGTTAATCCAAAATTTATACATTTTGAAGCCTATATAAAGATTTTAAAAAACACAATCGGACACAATAAAGTAGTGCTAAAATGCTAACTCACTTCCACGTTTTTGGCCTACAGAGTGACGTCGTAACTTCGGCACTCTATGGCTTAGGAAAGACATGAGGGTGAGTAATTAATGACAGAATAATTTGTTTTGGGTGAACTAGAGTCGCTTCCAAACCAAGATTTATATTAGTAAATTAAATAAATTTGCTTTCCAACTTGAATCCAATGGGAATTTGCATGAGGATTTTTTTGCCTCATTTCCCTAATGTGAAATTCCAGATCATGGAGATGCAATTGAGATGAGAGTATTTCACCCGTTGAATTTTGCAGTGCAAAGATATCTGTTTTTGTGTTCCACAGAGAGAAGAAATTCATACAGGTTCATTAAATAACATTTATTTAACTGACAGAACATTTTCATTTCTATTTGTTCAGGAAGCTTGCCAAATCCACGCTTGTGTTGGTGTTGGTGTTTGGGGTGCATTACATTGTGTTTGTTGGAATGCCACACACCTTCGACGGTCTGGGCTGGGAGGTGCGGATGTATTGTGAGCTGTTCTTCAATTCTTTCCAGGTACTTGGAAACAAGCTTTTATTGCATGAATAGCTAATGAAATCAGTGATCTCTGCGAGTAAAGATTCATATGATTTTTCTTTTTTCTTTTTCAAAAATCATAAATTTGTATTTTAGCATCATTTATATAAATGACGTGCATGTATTTTGCATGATTTCATATTGATTTGGAAGAAAGACTAATAAAATAAGAAGGAAAAACAAGCCACTGATGAAAAGCAATTTTTAAAATTGCTCTGGCAATGAAATGTCTCAGTTACGCATGTAACCCTCGTTCCCTGAGTAGGGTACGGAGACGTTAGGCCAGACACCGACGAATGGGGTTTTGCTTAGAAAGCCTTTTGACTTTGAGTATTACAAAATGAGCCACTGGCAAAGAAATGCCATGGGCCTGCAGAATTTGCATGGCGCAACTCCGCCCCACTTTGTGTGTATAAAATGAGGACGGCGGCAATATGCAGATTTCTTCGCTGAGGAGCCAAGACTGAGCTCAGGTGATTCCCGCGGTACAGTGGAAGTGGCAGCCAGACGTAACGTCTCCATTCGTTCCCTGAGGGAATGGAGACGTTACGTTAGGCTGCCACTTCCACTGGGTTACATACTTAACCAAGACATTCCCTTTCATTGTCACTCCGAGTTAAGTCAGATGACGACGAATGGGGTTACCAGTCTAATCACGCCACCTTCACAGCACACGGACGCACCTAGCCAACGCACAGGCAATAGACACTGGCGTCGACGTCAGCAGTGCCGGAGGAACTCAGGGCTTGATGCGCTAAAGCCCAAGAGGACGCCACACTCCGGGTGTAGTGGGCAGTCACACCAAGGGGGCACAGTCGACCTTGCTGCTGGTATGCCAATGCCAAAGCAATGGCGTCCACTATCCAGTGAAGACAGCCTTTGCTTGGAGAGAGCCTTTCCCTTCAACTTCCCACCATAACAGACAAAGAGCTGGTCTGAGGTCCTGAAACACTGCGTTCTGTCTACATAGAGGCGGAGAGCGCGTACTGGACAGAGCAGTGCCAAGGCTGGGTCTGCCTGCTCCAGGGGTCAGCACTTGCAGGTTCACCACCTGGTCCCGAAAGGGAGTGGTGGGAACCTTGGGCACACATCCAGACTGGGGTCTCAGGATCACGTGTGGGGGCACGGCCAGGGAAGGACCAGCGGTCTGTCTACAGGTCAATTCAATTCACAGCACTCTAATGTGCTTGACATCTCATGACCCTCCGCATTGATTTTGTCTGAGATGTTCGGCTGTCTTAAATGACAGGTGTTGGTGAGGTTGAGACTCTTTTAACTGGACCTTTAACTCCTTCACATCAAGAACAGATCACTTCCATGTCCACATACAGGGAAAATGCAAAATATTTAGTTATATAAACTAAACAGGTGGCCAGTGTCAACTGTAAGTAATTAAATACATAAGATATCATCTGAATGGTCAACAAACTTACAAATAATGTCTTTATAGATGTTTTTCATCAGTGTTTAAATAGTGGTCATGAAGTAGAGAAGACTTACTAATCCATTAGTATCGCTCATATTTAAGGCCCGATCACACCAAGAACACTAAACACCATAACTCTTCCTGCATCATAAATTGTATCTCAAATCATACAGCTTGAGAGCTGTGATGTGACTTTAAAAAGTTGAATAGTAAGTGTAGTTTCTTCTTCAAATATTTGCAGTTTCTTGTTTTACCTCAGTCAGCTGTTTGAGAAATGTGTTCACATGTTGCTGTGCCCTTCTAACATCTGTTTCTATTTTTAGGGTTTCTTTGTGTCTATCATCTACTGCTACTGTAATGGAGAGGTGAGAAATTGCGAAGCTGCTTTATAATCACAATAATTAGGGGAATATAGAGAGAAGTTGCAATTGCATTCTGTACTATTTTGACAATTTGGCCAACGCAGTCTAATTTCTTTTGTAGCATCAAACATGGTTTTTAGGACAATTGCACATTTCAAGACTGAAAATGGTTGCCCTGTCACATTTAAAGAATCAGTTTCTTGATTTGTTCTGGTGATTTTCTGATTATTTTTACACAAATAATCATAAACCAGGTGCCTGCGACTCATTGCAGTGTGACTGACAAGTGTACAGATGTTAAACTGGTCCTTACTTTCTGAGATCATCAGAAATCCCATGGGTGCTTCTCAAAAAGATTAGGAGTATAACCCTGGTATCCTGGCCAAATTTGCTCTTTGGCATCCATCCATCATAGCCTCCTACTCATCCCTTTTAAGCTGATTGGCTGCATCACTTGGCCTCCTCTCCTCCACCAATAGTCGGTGTGAGAGGTGGGTGTTTTGGCATGCTACGGCTGCCATCGCTTCATCCGGCAGATGCTACACACTGGACTAATAAAACTCAAATAATTAATTAATGTTATTAATTTAAACATACTGCTGTTATAATTGTTAAGTGCTTTAGCACAACAAATGTTATGAAAAAGCTGTGGATGGAACAAGCATGGAGTTTTAAGTGTTAACCATTCCCACTGTCAGGGTAGGCCAGTGTTCTTTAATCTGTTTTGCTCTGTCCAGTAGTTGTTGAATGCCAGAATTGTGATGTGCAAATTTCATAAATTTGAAGAAACATTTCCTTTTCAATTTATGAGTGTGTTTTGTGAGAATTTATGAGAATTTGAAATGAATTGGCCACACCCAGTGGAATGGCAGGAAGAAGAATTTACTGAACTATAATTCAAATCAATTCAATGCAGGTAAATCATTCTGGGAAATGAAGATTATTTCACCCTGCATAAAAAAATTATTTATTACATATGAAAGATGACAGTAAATGTCATCCATCCTTCTCTCTATCATACTTCCTGTCTATAAGGTCAATTCGGGAATTTAACTAAAATTTAAAAAAGCACTATCAGTTCAATTTGACAGTTTTTCTCAGTTACTTAGGCACATTTTTCTTAATATTCTCTAAATTGTTAGTGCAATTGTAACAACTTTTTGCTGGAACATCAGAAATCTATTGCATGTCTGCAAAATGTAGTAACTCACCCAAAACATTTAATACATGCTTCAAAACCTAATTATTGTGTCAGTAAATTGGCCAATGCCACCAAGATAAAAAGTGTTTTTGTCATCGTGATGTCATCTGATCATGTTTAGATTTTCTTTTCATCATGGAAATATTTGTAATACAAATTGCATGTTTTTTTCTACTTTTTGTTGATACTGACTGCTTTTATACTACACAAGAATGTCAGTTTTGTGTAGATGAATGCTCTTGCGTTAGCCTGACTTTGCGTAGCCTGACTCATATTCTAGTGAGAATATGAGTCTGAATCTGCTCCGTACGGCTTTGATTATGAGGCGTGTCTTAACCGAACCAGGAAAAAAAAACCTCTGCACTCAATTGGATAGTCGGTAAACCTACAACCAATCAGAGCAACGCAGTAAGTCAACTCCTTTGCATAGCGCAGTTTTCAACTACAGAACTTCCTTATTTTAAAGTAAAAGTAAAGTAAAATAACGAGTGTTGCTTCTTTTACTTGGTCCTCCATGAGTGCGACCAATGGAGAAACCACAACGACCACAGGCTTTTCATTACGTCCCATCTTCTCAGCGACCGTCAGAGCCAGCTGATAAGTTACACTTTTGCTGAATCAAGTAGGAAGGACGGCAAAGATATATTTCCGATCGACAAATGCCTTGATTGCAGTTCTCTGTTTGACTATGAAAATTAATGCGCTGCCGATTTATTTCACAACAGACGTGACAGCGGAATCTTTACATCTCAATTCTCCAGCTGCAGTCATCTTTGAGTGAAACCAGTTAAGCGATCTTTGATAACGTGATGATTACGTCCCTGCAGATCACCTGTCCATCATCGTTGAAAGCCCGCCCTGGCAATTTGATTGGCCCAAACGTTTCTTGTCTGATCATAATTACTCCTCCATGGATCCAGTCCAGACCGAACTTCCCGACCAAAAAATGTTGTGGGTGGAGTTCAGGCTGGCATCCAGGCTACTCTTGTGTATCACACTGAGCCAATACTGTAGTACTGTAGTAAATTTACTTTTTTTATTTATAGCCTACAGTACATTTATCTTTTTAGAAATGTGTTAAAGTGTATGTAACCGAAAATTCACAATTGATTGTTTATTTTTACACACTTATAGTCTTCCCCTAACATTGCCTCACATTCTTATCTTTTAATTTCTCTTCCATGCAAGCAAATGTGAATTTTCAGTTAAGATGAAACACTTTTCTACAAAAACAACACACAGATGTAGCTGTTTAGGATCCTCTATGTTCAAAAATGGTAGCGATTGTGCTCGGCGAATATCCATATGATTCTTATTTCATTACAATGGAAGATCATTTGCCATGTTAGACATATTTATGGAATATTCATGCGCATGCATGACAGGATTTTGATCACTGGATGGATAATGTTGCATGTGATGGCTCACATGGTGAAAGAATATTTAGAAATTGTGAAGAATTTAATAATTTCACTGAGAATCGACTCATCAGTTTTGATCAACAAGCCATGTGCATTTAGTTATTGTGCAAATTGTAGACAATTGTTCTTACTATGTTGTACACATGCCAAAAACATGAAATTTGCATAAATCAATAAGAAATTATAATCTGATGCGAACAAGAAAACTAATTGTTTTGAGTAAAAATAAGTAACTGAGAAAACCTGTAAAGCAGTAAGGCTTTTGGCCATGCTTTTTTTTAAAGTCACCATGCATTTCAGCATCAACTGTTCTACATCATCTTACTCTAATTATCAGGTCCAGACTGAGATCAAGAAGACATGGACCCGGTGGAACTTAGCATTCGACTGGAAGGGCCCGGTGGTGTGCGGGAGCTACCGCTATGGCTCTGTATTAACTGGCCTCAACAATAGCACCAGCAGTCAATCCCAGCTCGCTGCCGGAGGCCCAAGCACCCGTTCCACCACACTCTTCTCCAGCCGCGTCTACCGCAGCAGTGGGGGGCCAAATATCAGCACACACGCCTCCTTGCCAGGGTATGTGCTCAATTCGGATGCTGACAGCTTGCCACCATCTATACCTGAGGAGCCGGAGGACAGTGCAAAACAGGTCGATGACATCCTGCTGAAGGAATCCCTACTCACGAGGCCCAGCAGCGGCTTGGAGGAGGACGAGGAAACTCTGTAGATAATGGGGTGGTGATAGTCAGCTAAATTGGGTGTAATAGCAGACATGGCATCTGTTAAAGAACAAAAATGACAGTACATCACCTGCAGCACACTCTGTTGTGAATGGCAACAGCACCTTTACAATGGACACTTTCCTACTCAATCAGTGTCACATAGTTTTGTTTTTGACATTAGATCTATATTTTCATGGCGAGACAGCGCTACCCATCACGGCCCTGGAAATGCTGATGGTGGATAAAATTTCTGGTTGCCTCATGCAATTCTAAAACTTCCAAATGGACATGGAGTTTTTTGGGTTTTTTTCTATTACTCTACCAGCAATTTATTTTTGAATACTGGTTTCATTTGCTAAGAACCATGATGTAATCAAATGAGTTATTTAAGTCAAAAGCATGAATTGTGTTGACTGTGGGGGTGGGGGGTGGGGGGAATACAAAATGTACTTAACTCTTCATCATACTTCCTGTAATATTTCTTTCCATAGGATGCATTTTAATAATTGAATAAAATTGATTTCAAATGCAAAAGAAAATCTAACACTCTTGGATTTGTTTTTGAATGTTATGCAAAAGTTACTTACACTTTATTGGAATGTTAACTATGGACCAATCAGAGGCTGCACTTTAGCTTCGTTCATGTTTTCATAATTACCGTATATTACAGGATGGCAACCTGTGACGTTATACTCTGTGCTGTTCACGTCATCGGAATGATGCGTTAATGTGGCAACACTATCAAAGCTAAATATGAATCTGCAGTTGTCACATGGTACATGCATGGCACATGCTACATCAAGTCAGAGCTCTCAGAAAATTCAGAATTTACAAGCAATTATGAGTTCTATAAGGATGAGTGCTTTGTTGGAATTACTGGTAATTACAGTAATTACAGTAGGAAAGTGGGTGACTTTTTTTATATCCTTTTTTTCCAACAGAATTGATTGGCATAAAAAATATGTTGTTTTTAGAATTCTACAAAGCAATAAGCCTGGATTTGACAATCGACATTATTCTATAATTTAATTTTGATGAACTGATAACCCAAGATCGATCCTTGTCTGCTGATTTCTGATGATGCATAAACAAACCTACACTAAAACATTTTGTGAACCTTTGGTCATCTGTCATGAAAGGTTAATAACAGACACTGTTGAAATGTTTGATTCAAAATATGGAGTATAAACACTACAGAAAATTACAATAGTTTTGCAAGCCAAATCTATTGGGCTAAAAACAGAGATACGTTTACAGTGATGTTACTCCAGAAAACAACTTAGTTATGATAAAATAATTGGACTCATTGCATGCCTTTCTCAAACGTCTCATTTGTCTTTTTTTTTTTTTTTTTTGCATGTACACTGGAATAAGTTCTGCTGAAATTTATGCTTGTCCACAGGCTATATACATTCTGTGTGTGTGCGCGCGCACGCCTGTGCATGTTTGCACACTGGTTCTTCCAGGCCAGTTTTAAGCATTTATGGATTTGATTAATCTGTTCAAATGAGTCGCTCAGTCAGCAGGAACTGATTATTATCAGTATCACTGCTCATATGGCCTATATGCATGTGAATAATCGTCTTCTCTTTTTTCCTTTTTTTTTTTTTTTTTTTTTTTTTTGGCAAAGGCAAGTTTTTCCTTTAAAACTTTTAATATATCAATGTGATATGCTTTTAGGTACTTGTTTTCTGTTAATGTTTCACGATTCTTTTTTCTTTGCTATGAACAGCTATTCTCTTCCTCTTGTGTTGCAAGAATCTCACCAGTGCACACATTTACAGCTTGAAGCAATGTGGAACACTGCTGATTATTTATTGATTGTTCTTCTTAATTTAAACTTCATTATATTGTTTACAGCATCTATCACTGACAAACTAGTGTATTATCTATCTGAAACTATAGCAATGCATTAAAACCTATAGCATTTATAGCAACACTCTAGCAACCATCAAAAGAATCCTTGCAACATCCAAACAAACAAGCTGCCTAGCCAACACAAATATTTTAAAACCACTTCATTTTTTTTTTTTTTTTTATTGCCAAAAATCCCATAGACTTGAATTGATACAGGAAACCAAGCCATTTTTTAGGAGCCAGAATATCAGTATGGCCTATGAACCATTTGTGAAATGCAAAGAAAACATATAAGCAACCTCTCAGCAATCACCCATAGTATCATGGCATTTTTACACCACTCAAATTTTCTTCAGTAAAAAGCTGCTTTTTTTTTTCTGTCTCCATAACAGCCACCCCACTGGCCCATTGCTAATCAATCCAAATCCTCAAATTGCCTTGCATATATAGAGCAAATGCAAATCAAATGCAGTAATCATACAAATTTCCCAATACAAGATTGTGGGGATGTATCGAATACAACAGCATTGCAATATTACAATTAAACTGGTTAATGAGTAAGTACATAATATGTGATTACTCAAAAAGAAATGGGTATTAGATTCACTCCCACAAGTAGCACAAACCATATCTACATGGAAAAGAGTAATATGAGTCATTATCACAGTTTGCCAAAAGTGATTAGACATCATTTAACCACAGTTAACCCCCCACTAGTTTAATGTTTTAATGTTTAATAAGTCTTTGTAACTGTTAGAAAGCGTTTACAGAAATAATTATGCAAATATTTGCTTAAAAGAATACCTTTTCACTATTGCTGTAACTTATAGAAAATAATGTTTTTCAGCCCATTCTCACCCCCAAGGCGTCACCTAACTGACGCCTTGGGAAGCATTTGGACATGCTTCAATATCTGACGCTTTAGGCGCCCTTTAGCGTCAATTAGATGACGCCCTAGGATCGCGTGTACCCTACCCCCACCCCACACCTAAACCTAACCGTGTCCTCTAACTGACGCTTTCCTTTAGCGTCCGTTAGATGATGCCGTAGGATCGCGTCATGTAAGTGACGCTAAAGGGCGCCTAAAACGTCAAATATTGAAGCATGGTCAAAGGTGACGCCTTGGGGTGAGAATGCGTTGTGTTTTTATGCAAGTAATGATTTCCATTACACAAGAGTAGACATCTCCCAAGGGTCTTTGGGTTACCAGGACTATGATCAGATAAGTTGGTTTTATTGCTGTTAAAAATGTGGTCTCATGTTAAACACAGAGATGTTGGGGTAGACAGAAACATCCCTTTAATACAGACTTTGCTGCATTAATTATAGACAAACTGATCTATAAATGAAGAAAATTTTGCGAATGATTTACTGTCTTTTGTAATGTTATTTTGTTGATGCTCTTTATTTTACAATAGAATCAATGGTCACCTATACCATGTTTGGTCTCTATAAATTGGTACTATGCAGATCGTAATGATTGTGTACATAATATTTTGATAGCTCTGCAACATATAAGTATCACCAATCGTTCTTAGGCCCCGTCCACACTACTGCATTTTCGTTTAAAAATGGAGACCTTTTGCTACGTTTGCACCTCCCGTCCACACTAAAACGGGAAAAACGAAGACCTAAAACGGAGAAGTTTAGAAACTGCAGCTGCGTTTTGCGTTTTGAATCTCCGGAGGGCGTTTTAGTGTGGACGAGACAAAACGGAGGTGTTTACAAATGATGACGCAGAGGCTCACGCTCGGCTCTATGATTGGGTGTTATCAGTCATGACATGTCCTTCCCTGATTCGCCAACCACTGTTTACACCGACGCGCGCATGCCCAGTGTTGGTGAATGGTCACGTGATCTGCGTTTTCAGTCGTTTTAATGTGGATGGAGATCAATTCTAATACGCAGACAAAACGCTGGTGTGGACGGAGATCGTATTCGTTTTAATTCTCCGTTTTTAAACGAAAACAGTAGTGTGGACGGGGCCTTAGTTTCATCATCAGAAACCAGCCTGGTCTCATTGTTAATACGTAGGTATTTTACGTTTTTGCAAAGATAAAAAACGTACTTTTTAGTACGTCTGGATAGGTGCTGAAACGTATAATATAGACGTATCTGCAACATTTAAACGTAACATTATTACGTTTTTACAGCTACAAAACGTAAACTATTTACGTATATTCTATATCATAAAGATATCTGTATAATTTCCCTTTTTACCATTTTATACATAAATGTAAGATCCCGTAACCCTAATCCCAAACCTAAACATACCCATTTTATACTTAATATAAAAAAGGATAAAACGTAACGGACAGGTGTTGGGAAAGGGTAGTTTTAATAACAATATAACATTAAAATATATTTTGAGCCACCAATCCTACCCCTAAACCTAACGTTACCCATAACAATTCCTTAAAACTACGTAACAAACTACAATTATTAAGAAAAACATAACTAACAGACAAGTATAATCACAATTTATTTATTGCAAAAATGTCAAAACCGATACCAAAAGCCGTTCACATGATGAAGCGTTGCAGTCGCAGTCTTCTCTCTGTCTCTGGCAGTATTGTAATAGTTTTGTATGAAGTACAGAGCAGAAATTAAATAAATAATGAAAATGTTAATCCGGCTTCGGTTCGCGCTTCTCCATTTCAAAATTCAAATGAACTAAACTAACCAACCGGCACAGTCCTTCATGTCGCAAACTGTGACGAAGCAGGGAAGAGCCAATGAACGTTTGATATCACTACCGTAAAACATGACGTATCGCTTCTCAAGGGAGCAATTTTTGAATTTGAATTCATCAGCGCGGGGTTTGACATGTACGGTCGCTGCTGAGAATGGAGAGATCACGACTGGATAAGAGGCTGAATTAGGAGTTGTTTTAAACAACTATGGATACTAAAGATTTGGATTACATCAAACTAATCAAATTGATGTCTTTTGTGATTTTTTTGTTGTGTTTTATAGGAGAAAACGCTTTATGTGTCTCAAGGTAAATAAACTATTACAAAATGGTTGAACGAGTAGTTAACGTTAAAGACTGTATTTTTAAGGTTTTATAGTGCATTGTTTAACAACATGTAGGCGAAACGAGCAAAATGTTCATATTTATGAGTATTATATCAATAAATGCGACTGAAAACTTCATTAATAAGACAGTGGAATGCAACAGAGTAAAAACATAATGCTGCTACGATATTAATATGCATAAATTGTGATACGTACAATGTGTACGTCGGTGGATTTGTTCATACGTAAATAAATTACGTTTTTGTGCTGTCAATACGTAAATATTTTACGTTTTAGTACTGTAAATACGTCAGTATTATACGTTTCTGCGCATATAAAACGTAATTATATATACGTATGATAGAACGACACTTTACGTATAAATACATACGTATTCTCATGAGATCACGTTGCAGAAACAAATGCAGCTGGACATGCAAATGAGCATGCTTAAAAAAAAGATTCATAAATCAACCAGAGAGGAATTTTCCCGCCGAAATTCCACCCTTCACATTGGTCAAGCAAACCTGGAGAGGTGGGGCCTTTCTCTGCCTTTATTCCCATTTAGGCCCATTCACAGTGACTCTCTCTCTTGTTTCCTGATTTAGATTTAATTTTGCTCTGAAAGTTAGTCTGGCAAAGAGCTCATTCAAGCCCATTTCCAATCCGTCGAAATTGTGGCACCAATCAGAAACGTTGGGTCGGGCTTTACACGATGACAACAGCGCTGGGATTTTGAAGCCGATTTTGTAACCTATATTACAAAGATGGATGCCGCCGTCGAACATCACTCGCTCGAATCAGCTATGGCTTCTGTTTTAAGTGTTTTGAACGTTTCCTTTTAGTTAAAAACTGAGCAAATAACAACATTCGGAGATGTTTCTCCGCCGACCGTCGCTCTGCATACATCATCTCCTTCATCGCTCTGATTGGTTTTAGGTGTACCCGCAACGTCCGTTGGTGACGCCCCTCTGGAAATGATTTGTCAATGACACTTTGTCAGACCATAACTCTGTTACAACTGAAAATGGTCTGGTTTTAACCAGGCTAATAACTTGTGCACAATATGTATTTGATTCTGGTTCACTGCTTACAGGCAAAATCTCTTTTACGATCTTAATCTTGTTACATGCTCAAAGCGGCATACAAGCTAAGAAGTAATTATTTGTCTGTGGCCTTGGAAGATACCCTTTTCTTAAAATAAATGAATAATCAAAATAGTTTGTTGGATGAACTGATTAATTGATTGTAATATTAATTTAGCCACATCAAGTTAATCCAATTAACTGATAAAATATTATTAATTATTAATATTTCATAGGGATAATTTGCTACACTTTAAATTTGCATAAGTATCAAATAAAAATTAAATATCTTAAGGATAGAATCAATGAATTGTTAGTCTGGGCTTCATTGTGTTTATTACAAGAAGTCACATCATATCAAGGATTTTTCAGGAAATGTCTTCAGGTTTTCAAGAAACCTCTGCTAGCATAGAGACAGCCTGTCAGGTTCGGATCTCCTGGGTTTATCTTCGAGCGATCAGACGTGTCTCTTTTATTCCCAAAGGACTTTATCCTGCCCACTGACTGCATGAACCTGCTAGAATTAGTGTGGGAATGAATGCTTCTGAGTATTCACTGCAATAACAGCAGGATATTGTGTGCTAGAGTGTGCTCACAGTAACAACATTTATGAAGTCAAGCAGAACAAAATACTTAATGCCTTAAAGATAATCTTGTGATGTAAACTGGAGGAACGAAAATTACAATTAATTTTGTAACATGCTGCAATAAGTTGACCTGTTTTGTTAAAAAACATTGCATCGCCAATGGTGCAATACTTTTCAGACTGAAAGCCTCAAGTTTCCCAAATAAGAATCTATTTGGAATTTCAGATCATTTGATCAATGCTTTTACACCACATGAAAACAATATATATATATATATATATATATATATATATATACACACACAGGTGGACATTAACAAAGCACAAAGAACTACTGTTCTTAAGTTCTTAAAGTTTTTGATTATCTGTACTTAAATATATTTTTTTTCTGGAAACTTGTTACTTTCACTTCACTACATTTGAAAGACAAATATTGTACTTTTTCCAAGGTCCTTGTCAAGTCCTCTGTCAAGGTCCTTGAGTAGAAAATAGTTAATTAGGTTAATTAGGACTTTTTTTTTGTCTCTAAAACGTGATTTTTTTTATTTTTTTTTTTATTTATTTTTTTTGCAGGTGCCTATCAGTAATCACTCTTAGAAACACGTTTTGTGAATGTAAGAGGTGTCATTGTTCGAGCCTAGACCAGAAAGGGCCGAAGAAGAGATAGACGGAATGTTGCTGTTGTTGTTGTTCACGCTAACATGCGAATAAACAATGCATTCTCACCCCAGGGCATCATCTTTTGACCATGCTTCAATATTTGATGCTTTAGGCGCCCTTTAGCGTCAGTTACATGACACGATCCTACGGCGTCATCTAACGGACGCAAAAGGAAAAGCGTCAGTTAAATGACACGGGTAGGTTTAGGTCTGGGGTGGGGGTAGGGTTACACGCGATCCTTGGGCATCATCTAACTGACACTAAAGGGCGCCTAAAGCGTCAGATATTGAAGCATGGTCAAAATGCTTCCCAAGGTGTCAGTTAGGTGACGCCTTGGGGGTGAGAATGGGCTGGAATAAACCAAGAAAACTCACATGTGGTTGTCTTCTAAGTACTATTATGTGCCTGTAAAGGATATCAACAAACGTGGTGTCAGAATAGCCTGTGTGTTGGTAAAGAAGACACGGCGAAGCCCGTCGTGTGAGTTTAAGTTTGAGAGCCCAACCGAATGGCCGGAGTGGAAAAAGCAATTTCGAAGCAATTTAGCTTCGGCCACGAAGCTAAGCAAAGATGACGGCAAAATTTCAGTTATAGATATTCAGTTGCGTTCATTTGAGTTTGAAGAGGAAGATGATAAGATCCAGCTCAAAGCTGACGCAAGTGATTGAATATGTGCACCAGACAGAGGTGATAACGGTTTTTCACCCTTGACCTGCCTTTTTGAACCGGACAAATAACTTTGACCGTCTTTTGTTTGTTTCAAACAAAACTTTTCTTTGTGTTCTTGCCTGGTCATACTCACCATCATTCCACCAGGTGCTGCCTCTTCTTCTGCAGTCATCAAGCATGTTGTCACCCAGGACGGATTTCAGGGGTCAGGTTATCCTACTTGCCTGTTATCAGCCCTACAGCTCGAACTGTTTCACACCTCACTCTCCTTGTTGTGCCTTAATAATAAAAAAAATCTTAACAGCTATTCTGCGCCTGGGTCCTCTTTCAGATTCTTGACAGTTTGTGACAGCTGTGGACAACTGCATGGACCAAAATGCCAGGAAGTGAGGACAGTGAGGAACCGCAGTTTCAGCCTGTAATTATTGAAATCTATTTCCTTTTTTTAAAAGCAAAAAATAAATGAGCACCTTGCTAAAATGGGATATTTGTATGTACACCTCGCATCACAAGAGTCTATTCTGAGTTATATTTATGTAGAGTGTGTGTGTGTGCGTCAGACAGACACTATCATTTCTGTTAAGCAATTGCTGCTTGTCAAACAAATGTACTTTTACTCAAAAGTACACAAGTTTAATTATGTTTAAATGTGTTGAAAGGCTTTCAGATGGAAATAGATTTGGAACTGGGCCCTTATCTCTGATTCATTTTACATTTAGCAGTGCAATCCTGACAAATTACATAGCTGCAAAGTAAACAAGAATGTGCCCGACAATGACTAGAAAATGGGTTTAGATGGAGCCTTTGGCAGACATAACCATCTCCACAGGAAGCCTTTCACTACTCTCAAAGGGCAATTTAGCATGTACATAGTGATGTTCATTAATGTGTAATTTCAAAAATGATTTCATTAATACAGCATTGAACCATTTTACCAACACCCTGTCACTTAGCAACTCAAGCAACCCATCCAGAACACTCAGAGTTACCCAATCAGAACACCTGAGCAATATCTAGAAATTCCCCAGCAACCAAACTGAATACCCTATAGACACATTACAACTCTTTAGAAATCACCTACAACACACCACCTAGCAACTCTTGCAATGGTCCTCCACCCAGAACACCCTTGCGATCGCATGGCATCTCACACAATCCCCTCAGAAAGCCTTAGAAATGGCTTAGCAATGTCCTGAAATTCACCCAGAACACCCTAGCGACCACATTACAGACATCCCCCCTCTCCCATAAGGTCCGGGAGTCTCCTGCAAATTAATAGCATCTTCTTGACGCCACCAAATTATAGGCTATACAGTATCACAGAAATAGAGTGAGAGAGAAAGAAAAGTGTTTTCAGTTATTTGGTCACAAGTGATGGATGTGGGTTTGTGCCATCTCCCGGAATTGTGTTTTTGCAGAGTGGGATTTCTGCAATTGCAACTCACTCAAACCTCTCAGAATGCCTTAGAAACAAGCAATGGTGCAGCAGAGTCCTGGCGACCATCCAAAACTCTAGCATTATAATGGCTATAATGTTTCTTAAGAACATGTAACATTTCTTCCATTAACATTTGTAACATTTCTTCCATCCATGACAGTTCTCACACACGATTGTCAAGTAAAATAGTGTTCAGAGAAAATGTTTTTTCAACACATGATACTATTAATATGCCTGAAAATTGAAAACTGATGCCTCAATTAGCTCTGTGATTAGACTCTTGATCCAGTCCATATGATAAGGGGTTAAGTTGCTTTTAACATGCTAAGCAGTTCTCTTGCGAGTGGTTCTCTGGTATCGCGTTAGCTTACGCAAAGGGAAAGATTAATCTTTTCGAGATATTGAAGCCAAACAATTATCCTTAATTTTTGTCGTTTTTGTCAACGCAGTGCAGCTGCTAGCAGACCAAGAGGAAACATTCTAGCGCGCTCATTGGCTGCTCTGCGGGAACTGCACAGCCAACCATTGAGCCCGATGTGACGTCACATCCAATCAACTACGTGCCCTAGCCTGCCAAAATGGGCGTGGCTTAGCGTATATAAGCAGGGCTTGGAGGCTGTTTCTCTGATTTTCATCTCTTCAGCGAAGCTGCCCACATCGCTGAAAATAAGAAGCCTCACCGCCGTCGAACAGTGACAAGCCTGCTAGGATTGTGACTGAGGAAGCCGGCCGCCTTCGCCACCTTCAGCCTTCCGAAGCAAGCCTCTGCTATCCGGTGACGTATCCTTTTTTATTGCAAACCTAAGCATCTAGAAGAGCCGAGCGTCTTTTTAAAGATGTCTCGTAACACTCGCTGCTCTTCCCCTCTCATTGGGAGGATGTGAGCACTGCGAGGAGCTTCCGGTGTTGACCCTGCAATTTTAAAATGAAACGCCAACTAATAAAATTGCCGCCGATTAATTTGCATGGTCAACTAAGTCGACTAATCGCGGCAGCACTATTATATACACTAAGTCACGCCCATGCTAGCGGGCTATGATGCTGTGAAGGTGCGAGCGCCCTTCATTGGACGTGACATTGCGTCGGGCTCAGTGGTGGGCTGCTGTAGTTCCCGCATGGCAGTCTATGAGCAGATTAGACAGTCTGCTCAAGGTCTGCTAGCAGCTGCACCGCGTTGACAATGAATACAAAAATTAAGGATAATTTTTTGGCTCCAATATCTTGAAAAGATTAATCTTTCCCGTAGAGTAAGCTAACTTCTCTTCTAGAGAGAACCGAGGTTACGTTTTTTTCCATCAGGGACTTTGGAAGCACATGACTTTCATGTTAGTAGCGAACTGACACTTGACTGACACATCATTAATAATGCTTGTTGTGGTATAAAGCACTAATGGTGTTGTTTGTGAGCTTGCCAATGCACACAGAAAGCCAAGTAGGAGAAAAACAGTCCCTCTGGTTCTTGCAATTGCCCTTTCAACAGTAAATGTTTATTATTTCAGAAACAATCCTGCTGTTGTACCTGGGGAGTTAGTGGTTAATTTTCAAATCTCTCTCCTCAGCAAAATCTAGCTGATCTCCCAAGTGGGCAGCTCAGAGCTTCATCAGCATTTGTGCAACTTTGTCACATTATAGTGAGTCACAGCTGGGAGGCATGAATGTCTTCAGCAGATCCTGTCTGTAATACAGTCCCCTGTTGAGGCAATCCAGCTTAACCTGCAAATCATCAGTCAATTAAGATAGTCGCTATACCGTTATATATGGACCGGCGGAATTAGTTTTCACTAGTAAGATTTAACATTTAACATTACCTTACTATTGGTTGTATTTTGTGAATAAAATATCCCACCTGTCCTGTAACAAAGCTACGTGTGTGACCTTTGCAGCAAAAAACCCACGTGAAAATCAGTTCCGTATTCAGTGAGATATGATTAATTAAATACGCTGATCACCTTCTAAACAGATTATACTGAGCGGAGCAGGTGAACGGTTTAAGAAGGCGGCCCCATGGCTCGTTCGTGCCAATAGGCAGTAGCAGTCGATAGGGCGTCTATCTATATGATGTCGATGTGTTTTCCGGTTTGAACGCTGGGCGCTCCGCATAAGTCTTTATGAGAGTCGTTAAATCATTCATTCAAACTGATATATCTTTTTAAATAATTCAAATTAATTTAATATTTTTGAAATAGGCTGCAACATTTTTTCAGAACCTTTTGCAAATTACATATTGCTTTGATTAAAGGTGCGATGTCACGTTTTTTAAGCCAAAAGATTTTTTTTGTCACATACAGCAAACATCTCACTATCCACTAGCTGCCTGGCTTTCATGTACCTCATGTAGCTTTTATGAGGCACACACGCAAGGTCTCTCGCTCTCTCCCTCTATGCCATGCTCTCTCACCATCACTTTCTCCTCACAATCATGACGTAGATCCACAGCTAGATCAATGAGTATAGAAGCATTATGATTACAATGACCTCTGATTGAAGTGTCAAAAAATTCTGAAATTATTGTACATTTTGAAGCTTATATAAAGTTTTTAAAAAAACACAAGCAGACAGAATAAAGTTAAAAAAAAACACACAAGCAGGTTATAACTGGTGTGTTTTATGTGATAGATCAAAATGTGAATATATTTAGAGGCTTTGTTAACCACAGACCTTATTTCAGGCGATTTAGCAAAAACCCATTCAAAAAACCCATAGACTGTAGGAGGGAACCGGAAGTGCTAAAATGCTAACTCATTTCCGTGTTTTGGCCTACAAAGTGACGTTGTAACAGCACTCTATACTGAGAACGAAAACGAGAAGTGACGTAGGGGATAGCGCTGCACAACGTAACGCTTTTTCTCAGTTTGTGCTTAGGGTGTTTAGAGTTTTTATTTTTTCCCACGATTTCCCATATGTCTAGTACAATTATGTGGTTTTGTTTTATTAATACAGTGTATACTTTTTTCTTGATTTACCCTGAAAGAATGGAAGTGAAATGTGACATCATGCCCCATTGGTGGGGTACATTGTAACATGTGAGGGGCAGATTGTAACATATGATGGCTTAAATGCTATCTGATCTAATAAAAACAAATATCAAACCAAACCAAAGTCAAACCAAAATATTTCTTTATAGAATACAATTATTGAATTTTTCATTTAAAATCATTTTTATTGTAAATTATTTTTGAAATTTCTCATTTTTGAGTTTGAAAACAAACACACCAGAAAACACAGCTATGCAGCATAGTTCTAAATAAAATAATAATTCATAATTTCTGAACATTGACTCTCAGTCTTTATTTACGTTTCTCATGTTTTCTCAATAGAATTCATAAAAGTAAAGAATATAATAGCATATTTCTAATAGGGGCACATTGTAATGCAGTGTTACAACATGCTCAAACTGTCCAATGAGGTTTAAATCCTGTCTTCTGCTAGTTAGTGAAGCATTAAAGAACTACAGACTATCAACTGTCTAACAACAGACTGTAGATTAAAATAATGTCAGATTTGTCTAATTTTAAATAAACACAAAAAATAGAGATGACAAATTAACTTAAGTTTTTGTTATCTTACAAAGATTTCGGAAATCTCTCCAGTAGCACCTCATTGCAGTACACGAGATCAAGGGGGCGGAGTTGGATCCAGATCAAAGGGGTGGAGATGGGTAGAATTAGGGGCGGGGTTAGGGATCAGGGGGCAGAGATGGGTAGGTTTAGGGTGTATGTAAGGTTGGAGGAGTTTTTGGAAGTTTCGTCATGCTAGCATGTTTGGAAGTATTTAAAACAAGTGTGCTACAACTAGCACCGTGCTCCCTATACCCACACTCTAAAAAATGCTGGGTTGTTTTAACCCAATTTTGGGTCAAATATGGACAAACCCGAAATGTTGGGTTAAAAATGTAATGTAAAAATTTAACCCAACGGCTGGGTTAGTCCATATTTGACCCAAAGTTGGGTTAAAACAACCCAGCATTTTTTAGAGTGCAACATCACTCAGAGCACCTTTGGTAATACAGCGGTATTGTGATTAAATGAATACAATGATTTGTGGTGGAATTGGCTGTGATTCAAGGCCAAGGGGCGCCAGGTAAAATCTATGAAGGATGTTAAAGCCAGACTCGGAGTGAACACAGTCCTCTGGAACAAAAGCAAAAAAAAAAAAAAAAAAAAAAAAAAAAAAAAAAAAAAGAAAGCAAGTAAAAGCCTTGGTTTGAAGCCTCGTTATTCTAGGAGAGAAGACAATAAGTTACTAAATTAAAAAAAAAAAGACTCACATTCTTGTTCTTAATGAATATGCAGAATTCAATATTAAACAGAACTGACTCATTTGTAATCCATGGGAAAGTAGGCTACAGCACATAAAATCGTCTAATACTAACATATAACGAGTCTGCTTCAATATAGACTACACTAAACAATATGCTTTTTGATTTGCATCATCTTCCGACCCTGTTCCCCTCTCTTATATCTAGATA
This sequence comes from Pimephales promelas, assembly GCF_016745375.1. Next base: position 6,960,737 of record NW_024121266.1, on the reverse strand, counting down.
CAGGCTACATTTATATTTTCATGTTCTGTCTGGCAAATGCCAAATAAATGATTTCAGCATTAAACAATAAAACATAGGCTGCTACATTATTATGGGTGTGTTGTATATTAACGCGTTATTATTGTTCTTACAGACCTTTTATATTTTCAAGAAGAAACTGATCATTTTGATCGCTGTTTTAGGACTCGAATGAAACTTTAAGTCAGATCAATAAAAATGTCTGTACTTTGCTGCCACCTGCTGGTAAATACAAGCGTATCCTGGTGTCTTTTTGTTTCGGAAATGCATTCACTGCCCGATATCCATAATATAAGCATTTACTAGATGTAAAGCGTACTAACCTAAAACAAATATTTATATTCAAAAGCAAGTTATCTTGTAAAAATATATGCTTGGCTACATTGTATATAAAGAATTATTTATATAAAACCCCATCACTAACAATCCATCATAATAGATTTACTTTCTTATCCAAGGCAAATTAAAATGTAATTTTCTTTTGAGCAGCTTTCTCACAATGACTTGCACATTGAAACACTTTAAAATCTTATCAGGGCAAGAAAAAAAGAGCAAACAAAGCATTTGTTGCACAACAATTCAAACCTGACATCTCTGATTAAACAAATGTTGGTTCTGTTCATTATGGTCGAGACGTTTAGAGATGACAACTAATTAAATAGGCATGCCATTGTAAAACAAGCGTCAAGTAATGCAATAAACAATCTTTCCATTCATTCACAAATCTTTTTTTTTTTTTATCACAGTACAAAAAACTCATTAGACCCATGATGACCTCTGGATGCAAAACAACTCCCTTCATCATTTACAAGCAGAGCATGCAGACAGTGATTAATGCTTGACAAACATGCTTGACATGGGATTGGATTGGTATGAACTCTGATCTAGTGTACAGAAGTGAACTAATACACCAGTTTATGACATCACTGAGAGCGTTGTTCTAATTATGAAGTGTTTCATGTAATTGACTAACCAAAGGAAAAACAAGTACATAACAATATTTATAGGGGCGCAAAATGATTTTGACTTTTATTTAACCTTATACAAATCAAGAGAGTCATTGTAAGGCATCTATTCACCTGTGAAAATGTATCTCCATTTACTGTCAATTTAGTCCAATGTCAATGTTAAACAAATTCTAACAGAGCTTGGATATGTTGAACTCTCTAAATAGACATGATGTTTCAAAACAAAAACAACAACAAACAAACAAACAACAGGTCACAGCACGGGCTGATATTGTGCCTTAGGCTACAGATTTATGTATCAATATAAAATTGGGTGCGCAGAGCAAAGATGATTTGAACATTACAATACATCATTTGGCTTAACAGCAGATGGGATCAGCTTCTCCTGCTCTTTGGGCACAGCTAGATGAGCCAGTGGCTAAGAAACTGATTGTTTATCCCACAGGCAAAGACACATAAATTGGTCCAATGTAGAGGAAACATGAGGTTTGACAAACCTACACTCTAAAAAATGCTGGGTTGTTTTAACCCAATTTTGGGTCAAATATGGACAAACCCGAAATGTTGGGTTAAAAATGTAATGTAAAATTTTAACCCAACGGCTGGGTTAGTCCATATTTGACCCAAAGTTGGGTTAAAACAACCCAGCATTTTTTAGAGTGTATATTTAAAATCTATTAAAATCTAATTCTTCACACTGCCTTGGCGACCTTCAGTCACAATGTATGCTACATAAATGTAATGGTTTATCTCTGTTCATATGTTTGGGGTTGGCAACTTTCTTTAATGTTTTTGAAAGAAATCCTTTATGATCCCCAAGCCAAGGCTGCATTTATTTGATAAAAAACAAACAAAAAATACAGTAAAAACAACAATGTTTTTTACAATTTAAAATAACCGTTTTCTATTTGCACATTTTAAAATGTAATGTATTCATATATGATGGCAAAGCTAAAATTTTTAAGCATCATTACGATAGTCTTCAGTGTCACATGATCCTTCAGAAATTATTCTATGCTGATGTGGCACTCAAGAAACTCTCTCTATATGTCAGAGAATCCGAAATTGCAAAATCATTCAAAGCAGCGAGTGTTTCTGAAAAAATGCTCACTGTTTTTTTTTTTTTTTAATACTGCTTACAGAGCTGTCACATGAGATGTGAGATTTCTCAGAATGTATTTCAGTGGTATCTGTTAAGTAGTGGGGATTTCTCTGTGTGGTAGCCTATTATAAAACAAAAGTCTTAGAGCACCTGTAAATTGTGCAATACATGTGTCTCTAACATCACAAGTCAACTTTAAACAGCAAAAGCCAACAAGCAAATACTGAAAGTGCAAAAAGACTTGCATTTGTCTGCTAGTGCAAATAGCCCATCCATAGTTTTAAGTAATTTTTGTACTTAAGGCCATTTTGAAGACGCATCTAACACTCTATGACACTAAAAGTCAAAGAAGTTTGACTATAGCTATATTCTTTTGGGAATAAATATCCAGTTGTAAGGTTTATTTTAGCTATTTTTGAAGGTTAAACAACAATTTCCCTTCATATTTGTGGTAACTACTGAAAACCAAATGCTCTACAAAACAATCATCCACATAATTATATGAGCGTTTTGGAAGCTGCACATAATTTTTATGTAGGTGTGTTAACGATTGCGGTGTATGGTTTTGGTATTGATGCATCTCTCTGGGTAGCTCCACCCACAGTGCAATCTCACTGGACACAGATTTCGCTTCAAATAGTATATTAAACATCAATCATGTTCTGATTGGCTGTGATCTTTGTTGTTTCAGACAGTGCTTCCATGGACGTGTTGAACTGATTGTTCCTCCTTTGTCTGGCAGTAGTGATTCCTTCACTCACCTAATATGCTTCCCTGAGAAAGGAAGAGATAGTATGGCTTCATCATGCCAGTTCTTTTAATAGTCTGTGATCCTCTGATTAGTGCAGATCTCTAGTCAGTCCTCTCTGCCATTTCATCTTGCCAAACGCTGATGATTTCAACAGAAGAGACTCAATATCACAGTATCACACAGTGAAGCTTGTGAGAACTCATGGCTCTGTCCCCACGCCACTTTGTCTTTTTCTTGTTTTTCAGAATATGCTCTGGAACTTGCTGTCTAAAAAGGCAAAGCATGAATGAAAGGGAAATTTTAATATAAAAACTCTGAAAATTTTAACTGCACTTATAATGCCCTCAAAATGCTGTCTGGATAGGCAGAAATAGCTAACGTTTTTATCTTTTACTGTGCATCATTATGAGAAGACAAACCCATGAAAATGTGAGATTATGAGTTTTATTCACCTGATAACTCTGACTAGTTCATGAAAAGCTCTTTCCACATTCATTGGGGGATCCTTGGCACTTGTTTCAATGTAAGTAATCTAAAGAAATTGTTCAGAAATGCAAATTATTGCAATGAAGTCACTCACATTTACTTCAGCCTTTAAAACGAGTAGAAGATAAACACTTGTGAGACTGTAAATTTTATATTTTTTTCTTTAAGATTTTAGACAAACTGTTAATGATGTACATAATATCAGAATAATTAAAAAATAAGAATACAGTACTGTTCACAAGTTTGGAGTCAGTAAGATTAGTTTTTTTTCCAAAGAAATCAAAACCTTATCTCAGCAAGAATGCTATAATTGATCAAGTGACAGTAGTAACAAAATGTTTGCATATAAATAAATGCTGTTCTTTTAAACTTTCTATTCATCCTGACAAAATAATAATAATAAAATAAATAAATACTTTATATATATATATATATATATATATATATATATATATATAGCAGTATTTGAGTGTTATTCACTGAAAATCTCCCCTTCTTCTACAGAAGAAAGTCAAACAGGTTTGAAATGGGGTGAGTATATTATGACTGGATTTTCATTTTTGGGTGAACTAACCCATTAACCACTGTCAGTCAACAGAAACACACACATAAGCACACACACTGAAAATTGTCATTCTCACATAAAGTAATGCTTCGATATCTGACGGACTCACGTTGTGTTTGGCGGCCATCTCACAGCCCTGTTCATTTGTCACTTTCCTCAGATGCACCAGGTCCACTTTGTTAGCCACCAAAACCATGGGGAAAGACTCTCTAGTGCAGACACGAAAGAAACATTACTTAGACATTTTTTTTAGGAGAAGTCTATTCAAATTTGTGTAGTGGTCTTGAGTTTTGTATGAAGTAAACATGATCTCTGACCGGTCTTTCACTCGAAGGATGAGCTGGTGGAACCGGTCGACGTGTTCAAAGCTGGCCTTGTCTGTCACAGAGAACACAATGAGGAATCCGTCACCAGTCCTCATGTACTGCTCTCGCATGGCGCTAAATTCCTCTTGACCTGCTGTGTCTAAAACTGCAAGAAGCAAAGGTAAACATAATATGTGTAAAATATTATCAGTAAAATGTTTACAGAATGTCTTTCTGTACGTAGGCTATGTCTGTGCATATATAAAGTATGTGTATATATGCACACACTGTATATATACAGTTGCAATCGAAATTATTCAACCCCCATTGCAAATCAGGTTTATTGGCAAAATGTACAGACGTTCAGCAGTTTGCAACGAACAAATCAAACTAAAGTAATTTAAATAGCTCAACACAACAAATGTTTTCCCAAAATGTAACTGAAAATGCAACTTTTAATGACTTCTGCAGTTTCAAAATGACACAACCCCGTGAATAGAATCCCTCAAAACTATGGAATGCCAAAGCTGACTTAATTAAAAATAAATAAATACATAACTAAATATATGAAGAAATGTAAAAAAGCAAAAATACATAAATAAATACATGAAGAAATGTAAAAAAGTACAAATAAATAAGTATTTATACTTGTTAGGGTTGGGTATCGAGAATCGAGTATCGATTGGAACCGGGACTAACTTTTCGTTTTTCCCGGAATCGTTCAAAAGTTAAAATTTCGATTCCTAGTTTCGATATTCACAGTCCGCCGAGCGGAACAACACCAACGAAGAAGCATCTACCGGAAGTGTTGGCATAACCACGCGAGTCGAACATGAGTACCTTACGTCGGCGATCCAAAGTGTGGCTTCACTTTTCTAAAAGTAACGAAATCTCGGCAAAATGCAAAATTTGTGATAAAAGGAGTATTTTTGCAGAAGGAGTATTTCCTTCAGAAAGACCGTTGGTTAGCAAGGTTAGCTAAACTTTTTTGACCCTGCCTCTTAAAAGAATCGGAATCAAGAATCGTTAGGAACCGGAATCGAAACAAGGAATCGGAATCAGAATCAGAATCGTTCAAATTCAAACGATACCCAACCCTAATACTTGTATTTCCTTAATTATGTATAATTGTATTTTTTCAGTTGCCCTTTAACGGAAAGATGTAGAGTATTTCAAATATTGCGGCATTACTTTGGATCAAAATCTCAACTTCAGCCAGCACACTCTAGGGGTTTAAAAGTGTTGTCAACAAAGACTTTAACAACTATTCGTAAACTTAGACGCTTGTCTGTTCAGCCATGTTTTCTTCTTTTTTATCACAGTATTTCAAAGCAGAATGCAGAATGTATGTTAAATTCGGTACATTTGACCTTTTTGTATTATTTTATCTAAACTGAGCATAACTGAACCAATCAGTTCGAAATCATTTAAAAAGGCAAGCAACTAAATCTAGTTTTAGCTGGATTTTCCATTAGGCATGACATGTGCCGTAATGAGGCTAATGATTATACAGTAGCTTGATACACAGTAGGCCTACTGATAAGGCTGCAAATACGCATAACAATATGAGAGCACTAAAAGCATGAGTATTACTTATAAATAATACAGAAAAACACCACAGATACTACTGAGGTATTGGCACATACCATCCAAAATAGCCCACTGGCCATCGATCTCTGTGTGTTTCAAGTAGGAGTCTTCAATAGTAGGATCGTAATCTGGCACAAAAATCTTTTGGAAAAACTGGATGGTAAGAGCACTTTTTCCAACGCCTCCGTCTCCAACAACCACCAATTTGTACGTCGGGAGGTTGTCGCTAGGGACCGCACTGGTTGCCATGATAACAGCTACACCTGAGGAGAGGAGAGGAGAATCTTATCCTTGAACAGGATTTAAGCCCAAGCATTGAGGACAGTTATGAGCACCTCTTTTGATTTATGTCAAAGTAACAAGTTCAAATGAGGTTTTGTGTTGGTTGGGAACAGTTCTGCAGAGAGCTAATTTAGGATAGAGGGATATGGTCTAGATGCAGACATTGTGCTTTTTTGTAATTGCTGTTATTTTCTGCACAACACAAGCCTTGAATCTTCAAAGCCCAAGTCTATTTTATTTTTGTTTACGGTAAAAAAAAAAAAAAAAAAGAAAAAGAAAAAATAATTAGGCTACACTCTATTAAAGCTCCATGAAGTTTATATGTGAGGATGGGAAATTCATATATTATTATAAAAAATCAGATCTATCCCTGCAAATGTTATTAAATACAAAACATAGCCTTAATCCTAGCATAGACCAAAAAATAAATAAACAAAATATACCATTTTAAGTAAAAATGCACCACATATGCACATTATATATATATATATATATATACATATATCTGCAAGCACTATATTTTATTTTATGGCAATCAAAAAATTATAAATTAATAATTAATTTGCAAATCAAAATCCAACAAATCACAAGAAAACAAGGACTGGCTGTGTTCAATTCAGGCAATTCTTAAGCAAGTTCCCCAATGTTTTTACGTACAGAGTTATCGTAAAATAGCAATTTGTAATTACAGGTTGTATGATAATACATAATAATAAAGTAAAAACACATTTTCTTACCTAAAAAGACAACTCTAACAGAAAAAAAGAGGAACTCAGCTAGGTTAATGAAGTGTTTGTCTGGCCCGTGAGCAGGGCACTGTGGGCTATTCAGGAGGAAAAGTCTGTCAGTGGGTGACGGCCTCCCCTTCCTGCGGTCCACAATGTGAGGAAGGAGTAAACTTCCTTCCTAATTCCAGCAGGCCTGGATATTTGAGTGATCTCTCTTTCATAAGGAAGCTATGAGACACCTCTCAATCAGACACACCCATGAGAGAGACCCCAAATTGACCTCTTAAGATGACAAGCAAGCAAACACCCTTAATGTACTGTACGTGTAGGCATCATGCACAGTTCGCCCAAAAAAAATTAAAATTGTCATTTACACCATCGTATCATTCCATATGAATTTTTTTCTTGAGTGGAAAGTCTTTTTCACTGTTTCAGATTTTCTCCATCAAGAAGTCAATTCCAAGTGCAATGATACTGTGAGTTTTAACTTTCCTAAATAAAGACCTTTTTAACTTTTTTATTATATAATTCCCTAACCCTGACTTTTTATCACCATTATTACTTTTTTATCTCATAATTATGGCTTTTATGTTTCTAATTATTATTTACCAAAGCATGATTTTTTTTTCTTTATATGTCATTGAAATAAGTACACCATTTCACTCTATGCAGGAACTTCCCTAATATTATTACAAATCATACATTTTCTAAATGTATCATTACATTACTTCCACCAGATGTAAAGCAATTTTTTAGTTTTCGCTCGGATATTATGGATATTTATTTATTTATTTATTTATTTTTTAAAAAACCACATGAAATACAAAGAACAGAACAAACACCAGAGGGGGGGAAAAAATGACAATAGTACAAATAATGCAAAAGAGGATAATCACATGATATTTCATGCGCCCTTTCATCAGAGATGACGTCACTTTTTAACGCAGCGTGATGACGTTAGTTAGATCAGTCCCAATGAATATTCAGCTTTCAGAGTTTATTTCAAAGTCTCGTTTACTAAACATCTTTGATGATTATACGAGCAGTTTATACCCGAGGGGTGTAAACAGACAACCGTATATGTCTGAAATTAAACATATGAGTGTGATTCTTCTGAAAATGATCATCAAAAGCCATAATCAAACTCTGGCAGGCAGGAAACTTAACTTACCAGTGCTGTGTTGGTTAATTTACCAAGTGTGCAAATATCCCGACTCCTCCTCGACATCCTTGTATATTTAAGTTCAGAATAATCAACGGAATTTTAGTGAAGAAAGGCCTGTTCAGATTAAATGAAATATTAAAACATTTAGCTACCCCGCCCTTATGAAATTACGGAGTAACAAACTTCACATCGCAACTGCTGGTGCTATAAATAGCATGGTTTCGATGGGGTGGATGGATGCGTTTCTTTTGCCACTATTACAGAGCAGTCACTATTTTGTTTGGCTATATATGTATCTGATACTTGAACAACCGTGAACATATACCCAGATCTTTTCCTAAAACACCGTCTTCTTCAAAACATGTACATCGTCGAATAAACGGAACTCTTTCTTCCCCATACACGCAAATGGACTGTTCCTCTGTGTGAAGCTTCATTTTTTTACAGTCTATGGTGAAGCCTCATCATCACTTTTAAAGCGGCAGATAAATGTATATTTTATTACAGTACGATTTATGACATATGATGTGCAAAATAAACATTTCAAATACCTTTCTCTACGCTAAGGGTTCTCTATTTATTTTAAAAAGACGAGGCTTAGTAATGGTAACTTTTCAAATTATTATTATTATTATTATTTCTATTATTATTAAAAAAGAAGAAAAAGAAGTGTAGGCGTTGTCATGTCACGTTTACAATTGGATGAGGTTGAATAACAGACAAAAAAGTTGCGCTAACATCCGTGTGAAATTAATAAGAGTCTGTTGTGGACGCGCGTGCTCAAGTTAGAAGTTAAACACATAAGACAAGACTTTTCATTGGGACATGTTTTGTCTTATTGGATTCATACGCGTGATTATATTCAGACAACTATACAAAATGGAGAGTTAAAATTGGTCAAATTTGATTTACCTATCAACGCCCATTTTAGTAATACAATTTTTTACACTCTTATTTTTTATTCTAATCCTTATTATATTTCCACATCGTCCGTGGTGTCGTAAAAGTGTCGTAAAGTTGTTTCCATAACACTCAACGTGCTGTCCTTGTGAGAATGAAAGCAAAGTAGCAAGTAAGAGTATACTAATGGTTTTATGCTCATTAATCGATAATTGTTTCCAAAGATTTTACTGAAACCTTATTTGAAAATGTGCGGAAAATGTATGCATTCTAAAAATATAAAAACGCAGAAGGAGTTGGGGAAAAGGGCTTGCGATATAGGATATGTGCTTGCGATTGCATAATTGAATATGTGCAATATTTATATGTAGCCTGCATGGCATGTTAATAATATTTGACAAGATTTATGATTACTACATTTTGTCATTTTTTCTTGACAGTTTGGCAATAGAAAGATGGCTTCGCGTTTTCTGAGATTCTCTGTGTTTATTCAGAAGTATCGGACACCACTGCTCCTTGTCGGATGTGGAGGGGTCTTCTCTGCCAACATTTTTTATCATGTTTTCCCAGATCATACATACAGAAAAGTGTACCAGGCCTGGCACAAAGGAGAACCTGCCAGCCTGTCAGAGAAGCTTGAGAACGTCTTTCAGGAGGTGTTGAAAGATTCTGCTGTAAGCTCCCCTAAAAACTTTAGTGCATTTGCCTCTTTCGGCTTTCATCCAGTAGGGGCTGGTGTTCCATGGCTTCCCTCTGGAGCACAGATCGGCCTCCCAGCCAACTTCAACAGCACCACTGAGGAACTAGCGGGCATCACCAATCGCACTATTCTCATCAATGGCAAAGAGCTGGAGTGGGACAGCGACTTGGGCATTGCTCTCAAAAATTCCCTGGTGTTCTCTCCAGAGGCACAGAAGTTTGCTATAGCCCGAGAAGTGGCCCGACTGGGGGCTGGGGGTCCCGTGTTACACGCTGCAGTGGCTCCAGCATGTCTGGCTGGAGCTTGTATATATAGCGTAGCCCTCAAGCAGATCTTTGGGCTTCAGGCTGGGTCCATCGTCTTCAGGGTCGGTGTTAATGTGGTTGCACTGGGTTTAGGAGTCGTGTCGTACATCATGACTTCTGATGCTTTGAGCCAGTGGTTAGACTACAGCTCGGACCACCGTGCGGCATGTCTGTCTAGCGATTATGCAAAGGGTGGCTTAGAGTTCTATGAGAAAATCTTGACACGGAACAAGACCCTGCGCTCTTTGATGGGCCCTAAAGGAGAAGAGATGTACGCCCCCAGTGGAAACTTGTTTCCTGGGAACCTGCTGCAACTCAGACATGCAACTTACACATCTAGACGGGATGGGATTTTAAATGTTTTGAAAAATGAGAAAGTATGAACTGCCCAAATATATTTAAAACCATATATGTTAAGTATTAGGTCTTTTTAACATGTTAAAATCATACAGTGTTTGTAAAAGAGATTGTATGTACAATGCAATTGAATTGGTACAACACACCACTGGATACTATTGTCTTCTCTTTTACATTAATAAACAAACTTGTGTTTATGATGTTGTAGTTAACATCTGTCTAGGTTTCACGTTTCTTATTAGTTAAGAGACACTAGGCTACTGGCTGTATATATTATGTAAACAATATGCCATATAATTTTTTTTTTTTTTCTAAATCACCCAATGACATATGAAATTGTTAAATTGAAATTTAAATTATTAAAAAAAAAAGTATATTCTTCCTTTTAGTACTGTGTTTTAAATCTAAATGATCTTGGACGTAGTCTAGTTTTGGTCACATTAAAAAAAAAAAAAATGTTTGCTGTTGGCACATGCCTACATACAAACCTTAGTGTGGGTGACAGTCAGCCGAAGGATGGATGCCAAAAGATGTTTGAGAGGCAATCTTGCTGAAGCACACATTGGGTGTGGACAGTTCCCAGTGTTTGCATACTAGATCACTTATTCTGTAATGACATTTCCAGTAGATTTGGCTTTCTGCAGTGTCAGCCCTTTAATTGCTCTCTGAACAGCGTTTTACTGTAGGCTATGTTTTTCCCCCCTCCTTTAGATAATAGCTCATTTCAAGCTAAACGTATACTTTTTATTTCTATACAATTTAGTTTTTAAATGTCTGCTATAGTGTTATATATTCTGCTCACTGTGAAGTTTTAGATAGATAGTTAAATAATTTGTATCTACTAATTTGAAAATAGCACAGGGCCTACAAATAATAGTAAAATATAATAATAATAATAATATATACATTATGGAATGTAATGTATACATACATTATATATATATATATATATATAAAGTGTTTACATGCAAATATTTCATAAAATAAAAAGTTATAATGGCTTCATGACAGCCAATGTCAAAATAAAACTATGTGGTTTACCAATAAAGCTATGTGGTTTCTTAAGTTTGATAATTAATCTGCTATGTCATGTTTATGACAGATTGTGTTGTCTTAGTAATGTCAAGTTGTCATGACAAAGACAGGTTATGATGTATTGGTTTATGTCAATGTCATAACAAAGACATCTCAAACAATGTCATATTTGCATTAAAAATGTCATAACTGAGCGAATGACACTTAATGACAGTTGCAAAACATGCACAAACCTTCATTCATATTCATAACATATGTCATGTCATGATTATGAAGGTGTCATGCTAGTCTTATGCACACCTCTTCAAGTAAAGTGTTACCTCAAATCCGTACACGTCTTTAAAGACGTAACTAGGAGCTTTAGCGCGATTTGGCCACACGATGCCACTATTGCTCTTAACTAGCTACCTGTGCCTTGAATATGCGATCTTGTATGCCGAATCGTTGCACTAGACTTTTGTTAAGAGATGTTAGTGAGTCAATAATCAATGTTTGTCCCGCTATATCTTGATAAAACAAGCTTGTGGATAAAAACAAGCTCTCTATCTGTTTCTCAGTCTAAATGGAAATTGCCCGCCTACCTAGGTTGTGATTCCACCCCCGACCGCTAGTGACGCTGCGGAGAGATGTCGCGCCATGTTACAATGTAACACTTGGTACTGGTTGCTGCTTCTGCAGCTACTACAATGTAACAGCGCCGTGAACTGAGACACAACAGAAAAAAGTCAGCGATCCTGATGAGCCGACCTCCGGAGTGGGAAATGCTTTTTTATTCTCCTGCGAGATTCCTTCCTCCGCCCTAGTGGTCCGTTGACTGGATTGCAAAGTGTCGTCGCTGACTGACTTTACAGGATTGAGTTTATGTGGATTATTGGAAGCGGAGGCTCGTTGAGTTGTGTGTGTGTGTGTGTGTGCTGGGCTGGAGTGGGTCAGTATGAGGCTGCTGTTACTGCTGCTCTGAGCGGGCTCTCCGCTCCTCTGTCTTGGGTCTCGAACGAAATCACATTTACTTATAAAACTGGACACCCCTGGAGCAGTTTATGACGGTAAGAATCGGAATGTTACTTTGATGTTACTGGGAAATTTCTTCACTTCAAAGCTGCCCGCTTTCCTGTTTATACAAAAAACAACAACAAAAACACACAAACACATTTCTTGGTATTTCGTGTTGCCTATCATATTTGTATCTATAAAAGAAAATAATTACATAAAAGGAAGGAAGACTAAGCATTTTATTTGTAAATTTTAGAAGGTTCTGCTGTTCAAGTAGCTTTTTCTTTAGCTGAAGACATTAAAAGCATATTGGATTTTGTTGGACCTTGTGGTGTATTTAACTAACACAATAGTGCTCAGATGAGAGATGAACATGATCATAAATTCAGTTTGAGAGGATTAGCCTATCCTTCTTTACTTCTGTCATTAAAAGCCAAACACGAATGTTTCCAGTCATTGGTGAAAACATTTGGTGATTTCGAAGTCAAAGAAGTGTTTGTGTGGTCACACTTTTTTTAATCAGAGTTAGTATTTCATATATCTACACGTCTACATGTCAATGACGTCATCGTTTTTGACAGCGTTTATGACTAGGCGCATGTGACTCGATCATTACTACGTCATATGAACAGGTGAAAACCAGTTGTTCAGAATTCTTCCCTCATGAAGGCACGTGTGTGTGTGTGTGTGTGTGTGTGTTTATATTGTCAGGGTGATTGGGACGTTGAGATGATTTATAAAAATGTTTCTCAATCAACCTAAATTCACTTCTTGTGTGTGTGTGTGTGTGTGTGTGTGTGTGTGTGTGTGCATACAGGATCTTCTTGACCAAAAATGTATGCACCTCTTGATGGAAATAAATGTTGTGATGTTATTTTCATGATCAAGATTGCGTATTGATAAAAAAGTGTCCAGCACTCTGTAAAGTCTACTCCAGAAAATCCCAAAGACTTTCAAAGAATTTAAGGTCTGGACTCAGAGGTGCCAAATCATGTGTGAAAATTATTATTCATGCTCCCTCCCAACCATTCTTTCACAGTTTGAGCCTGATGAATCTTGACAATGTCATCATGGAATATGGCCATGATGACGTGTCTTTCGACATGGTTGTTTAAGTAATGAAAAGCTACACACTCCATCAATTAGTGTTAGAAGAACTGTTGCCAAACTTATAACATGCTAGAAACATAATAACCACTTTATTGTTGGCCTGTGGTCTAAGCCTAAAATGGTTAAACATTAAGCTATTAATTGTCTTGACCACAAATTATTAGTCAGGAAATTATCAAAATTAAAGCAAATGCTCTACTTAAATAGCCATTGCTCTCTTAGAAAAAACATCACAGACAGAATGAAGTTTTTGGCAGATTTTGAGAAGTTAATAAAACATGAGTTGCATGGTGATTCTTCAGAACGGTGTCTTCGAGCGTCTGGTTAGTATATAATAATTAATGCATCTCTCCCACAGTGAAGCATGGAGGAAGAGACTGTGTCATTGTGTGGGGAGCCTTTTTTAGCTGCTAGTATTGGTGAGCTGCTTCACTGTGAAAACTCATTTAAAGCTTTGGAGTACATGAGAATATTGCAGAATGGATTAGAAACCAGTAGACAACCACTAAATAATATTTTTGGCTTGTCATACAACATTCATATTTACACAAGAAGTGTGTAGATGTATGTATATATGTAAAATAACCATTTTTTTATTAGAATATATTTAAAATGTAATTTATCCCTGTGATTGCAAAGCTGAATTTTCAGCATCATTACTCCGTGTTCAGAAACCTTCAATGTGCTTATTTGGCGCTCAAGAAACATTTCCTCTAAATTATTAATGTTGAAAACAATTGTACTATTTTTTTTTTTTTTAAATCGTGAAACATTTTGATGAATACAAAGTTAAAAAGGTAACACTTTATTTAAAGGTGACAGTTACACGTTATTACATGTACTAACTATAGTAATAACAGTAAAATATCCATAATTACAACTAACCCTAAACCAAACCCAAACATTAACTCTAGTAAGTAATTAACATTACTCAGTACTTATTTGAGTAGGTACAATGTAACTACGTCACCTTAAAATTAAGCATAATAACCAAAAAGAATAGCATTCTTTTGAAATAGAAATATTTTGTACACTTGTGATCAATTGAAGGCACCCTTTCTGGAAAAAAAAGGTTAATTTCTGTTAAAATAGAAATAAAAGATACTACCCCCATATGCAAAAGAAAATAGAAATAGCTTCATGAATGGTCATGAACATTACATTAGATTCCATTGGGCTGAGTGGATGTTCTGCAGGAGCAGTCTGGATGGGTTCAGGGTGTCAGCTGTTAGGGGTGTGAGGGCTGCAGCAAGGGCCCTGGCAGGCATTTCTCTGCACCTGAGCCAAGGCCATGTGGAGCTGAATTGAGGAGTTTTGAAGAGGGGGTAACAGGAGGCAGGTGTTCAGACAGTTGGAACTGGCAGCACCTGCCCATCTCAGTATTGGAAACCACATTGCCTGACCGAGGACATTGGTGTAAATTCCGACCTCCTGAGAGCAACCCTGGTCAAGTTAAGCACCTTATTATGGAGATGGTTCATAGGATCTTAACACTGTTTACTCTCAGACTGAGCTTATATTTCATTTCTAGCTAAAGGGTCTTCTTTTTTCACTGTTCTTTTGTTGTATTAATCGGTGGGCTTCCTCAAGCATGAACATTCATCAACAAATCATTTCTCTTAAAATGGCAGAACTGGTAGTTGCTTCTAATCTTTGTGAAATATTAGCATTGTTATACAAGTTGCATCACAGAAGTGATGTTACAATTTGATATTTTGGCCCATTTTATTTTATTGTAAAAGCAAAAAAAACTAAAACTTCACTAAAATTAAAACTAAAACTAAAAGTAATCTAAAAATCAACTTTCGACCAATGTGCGTGGCACACTACATTTTAAAGTTGATTTGTTAATTTCTTTCCTATTTTAAATGTATTACTGTGATGGTAAAGCTGTGTTTTCAGCATCATTAATCCAGTCTTTAGTGTCACATGATCATTCATCAGAAATCTTTCTACAAGAAGAAACATTTCTTCTACTTATTATTATTATTAATAATATTGAAACAGTTGTGATCTTTAATTTGTTTGTGGAAACTGAATTTTTTTCACGATTTGATGAATAGAAATATTTTTTCTAAACAGCATTTATTTACTTTAAATATATGAAGAGTTCAGATGCAAAAGCCTCTGAAATTTTCTTCTAAAATGATCATTTTTATCAAGCTTATATATTCAAGTTTTAAATGACAATTAACAGGTAATCCTCATTGCAATTTAAGTGAAATTACTGAACTTAAATATACAAGCTTGATAAAAATGATCATTCTACAAGAAAATTTCAAATGGCACTTAGAGGCTTTTGCATCTGAACTTCATATTTTAAAAATTCTTTACTGTCACTTTTGATAAAAGTGTTCCCATTTCTTACTGAATCAAAGTATTAATTTCTTTCAACAACAGCAACAAAAAAACAACAACCTTTTAACAACTTGATCAGCTTATTGACCACAAACTTTTAAACGATGGTGTACTCTCCGAGAGACTGTAGTTGGCTTCTCTTCACCACCAGCTGAGAATTTCAGTGTCTGACTCTCTTGATAATATTTGAAGCGCTGTTGTTCTTTGTGGAAATTATTATAGGGTTTGGTATCCTACTTGGTGCAAATTTTAAGAAAGCTTTGAATGGACCAGAAACACCCATCAGATTTGACTAGACAATCAGGAATTATCATTAGTTCATCTAAGCACTGCACCTTCTACTGTCAGTGTCAGGTCAAATATATTCATCTCAGATCTGATTCATAAAGAGATGAGCCTGCAGGAAATACAGGCTTGTTTTGACAGATTTTCTCTGCTTGTTCTTTCCAATGAAAACTTCCTGTCAGAGATGGTTGGAGATGAATGACTGGCCTCGGTATCATGAATAGAGAGTGTTCTGTCAGCGGTGTTGCGGTGACTGCTCATGTGGCACTCAAACGGATCACCAGCCAGCGTTTCAGCAGAAAATCACAGCTGTGTACAGCCCATCTGTCGCAGAATCAAATGTGTTTTACAAGGGCAATGGTGCTTGTTATTGTTGGTAGTGTGTTGTTTTTGTGAGGGAGGATTTATTCAATAATTTCCATTTCTCAGTTTTCCTGATGAAATGGCATATTCTTTCGAATCCACATCATAGATTTAGTCAATTATAAATCTCTGTGTCGCTTCCTCATGCTGTCACCAAACACGCGCTCGGCCCTGAGGAAATGAGCGTCACTTTTTCTGGTAAGTGCTTCAAAATTGTAAGGAAAAGCTATAATGGGCTTCCTTTTTACTTGGAGACTTTTTTTTTTTTTTACCACTGTGCAGACAGAAAAATATAATTTCTTTTTTGAGACTAATTTGATATTAGTTACCGTTTAAATATTTGGGGTAAGTTCAAGTTTCATTTCGCAAAGGTGCAGTAAATTGTCCAAAAGTGACAGTAAAAACATTGTTACAAAATATTTCCATTTTAAATAATTGTTGTTCTTTTGATCTATCAAAAATCCCTGAAAAAAAGTAAGCAACACAAGTGGGTTTTTTTGTGTTCTGAGCACATAATCAACTTATTAGATTGATTTCTGAAGGCTGCTTTTACTTGACTGTACAACTGTGTTGTATTTTAACTTGTTTGTTCTATTGTGTAAAGTGCCTTGAGAAGCTGCTTTTAATGCGCTAAATAAAAATAGTTATTATTATTATCATGCTGAAAATCCTTTCAAAAACATAAAATCTGTAACTTTTTATGATGTCTCATACTTTAGAACAGCCTTTCTCAAAGTGGGTGCCGCGGCACACTGGGGTGCCCCCTAGCTGTGTCAGGGGTGCCGCCAAAAAATTACGTAGGCTAAAAAAAATGTGAAAAAAAACCCCCCAGAAAAAAAACAGCTGACATTTCATATATAAATATATTTGAATTTACATTCTTCTTTTTAAACATATGAACATATTAATAAAATTGTAAATTCATTTTAGATAAATATATAAAATTAATCATAAAAAAATTCGTCTCACAAGACCGAAGCAAGACACACACAACTTGACGCAAGTGACGCAATCCATAGCAACGCGTTATAGCAACACCTCAGACTGACAGAAAAGTAAAAATAAACGTGAATTTAGGCCACTTTAGTTACAGCATTATGGATCGTTTTTTGAAAAGAAAATCCCCACAAGAGCCGGGGATTTTTATTTTATTTTATCTGCATCCTGCACTTCATTTGAGTTCTCCTGTTCTGGATTTGTTATTGGGTTCTTGTATTGGGCGGTCCACCTCTTACGGTTTTATGGCATTTGTGTCTCTGATTAATTATTTTGTGAATTACTTTCCAAACCTGTGTTTTTAAAGGTGCTATAAAGTTTTTATTATTATTGTTATTTACAGTTTGTAACAGCTTGCAGTTACATTTGTCTTATTAGCTCTCTGTACTGTGTAATACTCCGTTCTACCACTAGGGAGTACTCTAGTAAGGAAGGTTCCTAGTAGCATAAAATGGTAGAAGAAGTAGAGTAAGGAAGGAAGGATGTGTTAAGCACATGGAGAAGCTTCCCTACTAGTGTGGTCATGTTTTTCCCTGATTTGAGGAACCTGTGGTTCTTATGCTCAAACGTAAGTGTTCAGTTTGTACTTTGTTTGTATGTGTAATGTTAGGTGATGTGTCAGCAAATGAGATGTAAATGTGTTATGGTGGCACTCAGTTTGTTTGTTTGTTTGATGCAGAGGGTTCATCGTGCAGGCATGAGGCAGCAACTCATCTACAACTAAACCCTTGACCAATATGGAATTAATTGTCTATCACACCTTTGGCATCTGCTGTTTGTGCCTTGAACTACAGTTTGTCCTAATATCAACCGCTGCTTGGACACTTGGATTCAGACCATTGTGAACTCTTCCACTCTGCGCTTAAGTACAGTTTCTTGTTACTTGTGGGACTCTAAGGACTGAACTCTTGGCTACCAAAAGCATTATTGGGAAGAGCTGAATTAGCCCTATTGTCTTGTAAATGAATGCCTCATGTATTTTGTATGGTTACTGCCTGAATGCTGATTTATGGTATAATACACATGGCTCATTGAAATGTGAAGTCTCTGGTCCCTCACTTTATTATGTAGCAATCTTTCTTAGCAAGCTTTCTTAAAAGTAGATGTTACATAAAATATGGCGCCCGAACAGGGACAGGAAGCAACGTTTTGTTGAATCTTGAAGAGAGACATACATTCTATTTGCAATGAGCCATTCTACACAAGTGTTTTATTGTGACCATAGTTTGAGGTATCTTTACATTTCATTTACTTTGGGTCTTTAGAATTAAGATTACTTAAAGAGGTTGTTAGTTGCAAAATGGCTTTCTCACAAAGAGAGACAGGGGGAAATGATCCTTTAAGTCCAGACTATTCTTCAGCACCTTTCACTACACGTCGTGAGCCTGTCAGAGACCTTATTCATTCTCTTAGTAATTTGTATCTGGAAAATGAACAGGAAGATCTAGAACAAGAATATGATTTTGATGATTCTTTGTTGCCTCCTCCTCCTCCTCCCAACGAAGATGATGACTGTTTGGCCGCAAGAATGCATAAAATTGAATGTAAAATGGAGGGTTGGGAAGGATCCTCTAATATACACTTTAAAGATATACAATACCAGTTAGATGTGCAAAGTAATCGCATGACTGCCATTGAAAATCAGTTGCAACATATTTTAAATTTGCATCAAGATCATCATACAGAGATACAGCAGTTAGAAGACTCTTTATCTGCTAAACTGGAGGCTGGATGCGGGCAAGTAAAAGTCACATTGGAAGCTAAGGTCCAGGATTTGGAAAAAGCAACTATAGATTGCCTGAAACGGAGAGATAGCCAGTTGAGATCTTTGATTCAGTCTTCTGAGGGAGCCACTTCTACCCCAAATTTTAACCACACTGGAGTAACCCATAGTTCCTTCAGACCGATGCACTGTCAGACCCCTGTCAAATTAGAATTTCCAAAGTTCGGAAGTTTGGATGGAGAGGATCCCATTACGTATCTGGAGCGATGTGATGAGTATCTAGCTATGCAACCTTTGAATGATGTGGAAATATTATCCATGCTTCCTTCTGTATTAACATACACAGCTAAAGACTGGTGGTTGGCAGAAAAGAAGAAAGTAAAAACTTGGGCACAGTTTAAGTCTGCTTTTCTTCAATCCTTTTTATCTGAAGATCACGAGGTTGAAGTGGAGAGAAGAATAAGAGAACGGAAACAAGGAGTTGATGAGAGCATCCGGACATTTGCATACCAGTACCGAGCGCTATGTTTGAGGTTGAAACCAGCGATGACAGAACGTGAAATCCTTCAAGCAACACTTCGAAACTGTAATCCAAAAATAGCTAGTATTTTACGAGGTACTGCAACTACAGTGGATGAGCTAGTACGGGTAGGAACACTCATAGAGAGAGATATTGCGGCAGAGAGAGCTTTCTGGAGGCAAAGGCATCAAGAAAACTCCCCTAAGTCTGCTGAAGCCAATAGGAACTCAAAAGGACGACCATTTAACCCGCATATTGCAGTCTTTTCAGAACATGATGGAAAGCCGATGTCTACATTAACTTTACCCATAACCATAAAAGGCCATCAATATCAAGCAATTCTAGACACCGGAAGCACTTATTCAATAGTACAAGAATCCTGTTGGCAGCAATTGTCACCCAATGAAGTTATGCAGTCAAGTAGGGGACAGTCATTTTCACTCGCAAATGGTCATGTACAGACAGCCTTGGGGAAGATAGCTTGGCAGGCTACAGTCCATGGTCATGACTATCCGCTAAGGGCTTATGTAATGAGAGACAGTGATCTGGCGTTCTCAGTTGTACTGGGGCTTGAGTTCCTGATGACTTCCGGTATCCGTCTTGATTTTAAAAATTCCACTTATACATTACCTGAAGACAGTGACACAATCTACTCCTTCAACACTTCGTCACCCTTGCCAATGGTCAGTCTACACCTTGCACTACCTTTAGTGCCAACGACTTCCACTACACTAACGGCTGTAAAAGAAGTAGTGAGTCGAGCTGATGCTTCTAAAGCGCAGAAGCGGCAGTTAGAAGGTCTAATGCTTGATTGGCCGACAGTATGCACAGATAATTTGGGACAGACTACTTTGATTCACCATCGAATTCATACGACTGACGAGATTCCTGTGCGTAAGAAAGCTTACCCCGTTTCCGTTACCAAACAAAAGTTCATAGATGAAGAGGTAGAGAATCTGTTGAACAAAGGCATCATAAGGCCATCTGTTTCTCCTTGGGCTGCACCAGTAGTCTTAGTGCCAAAGAAGGATGGTAGCACTCGCTTTTGTGTTGACTACCGGGGGTTAAATGCAAAGACTCCTCTTGATGGATTTCCAATGCCACAGATTCAAGATATCCTAGAATCCTTGTATGGAGCGACCATATTCAGCACATTGGACCTTAAATCTGGTTACTGGCAAGTAGGAATGGATGAAGACAGTATTAAAAAGACTGCTTTTGTCACCAGAAACAATCAATTTGAATTTGTTCGTCTTCCTTTTGGTCTCAAAAACGCCGCTGCAACATTTCAAAGGCTAATGAACAACGTTCTGAGAGATTACTTGGGGAAGTTCTGTTTTGTTTATCTTGATGACATTGTGATCTATTCCGGGAGCATTCAAGATCACTTCCAACATCTCAAGCAACTCTTTGCAAAGCTGGAAGCTTCAGGATTAACTCTCAATCTCAAGAAGTGTTCTATGTTGCAAAAGACCATCACTTACCTAGGACATGTTATTTCTGGAGAAGGAGTCCGTACTGAATCCTCAAAAATTGAAGCGGTCCGTGATTTCCCGGTACCCAAGAACGTCAAGGAAGTACAGAGATTTGTAGGCCTTGCAAGTTGGTACCACCGCTTCATTCCTCATTTTTCTGAGCGAGCAGCACCTTTGTACGCGTTAAAAGGGAAGGATGCAGTGTGGGATTGGACAGTTGAATGTCAAAAAGCTTTTGATGATCTTAAAAGTGCCCTTCAACAAGCACCAGTTCTAATGCCACCTGATTTCACAAAAGATTTTAAAGTACAAACGGATGCTAGTGATATAGGATTAGGAGCTGTTCTGACACAGGAGGTTGATGGATTGGAGCATGTCATCGCTTATGCTTCGAGACTGGTTCATGGAGCTGAGAAATCATATTCAACAGCTGAGAAGGAGTGTTTAGCCGTGGTGTGGGCTGTAGAAAAGTGGAGACAGTACCTGGAGGGAAGAAACTTTGAAGTACTCACAGACCATTCTGCCCTGACTTGGGTATTCAATCAACCCAAACCATCCTCCCGTTTGACTAGGTGGGCTTTAAGGCTGCAAAGTTTTAACTTCACTGTTAAGTACCGTAAGGGATCCTGTAATGTGGTACCTGATGCCCTATCCAGAGGCATACCTGTGCAAGAGGTGGTAGGCCACATTGCCCTGTGTCAACCCACAAAACCAGACCCTAATTTACCAGTCAGCTGGGATGAGATTGGGAGAGCTCAAAAGCTTGATCCTTCTTTACAGACCTTATGGGAGTCAGCTAACCAAACTAATACTGACCCAAGCCGTGTTGCTTACATTGTGGAAAATGACTACTTGTTTCGTAGGGTACCGGACAGGCAACTAGGGTACACTAATCAGCTAGTCATACCTGCATCATTGAGGGAAGCATTCCTGCAATTTGCTCATGCAAATCCATTGAGTGGTCATTTGGGAAGAATGAAAACTCTACGGAGGCTACTTGACAATGTTTATTGGCCTGAAATTCGCAAAGATGTTTGGAGTTTCTGTAAGGTATGTAAGACGTGTCAAGCCTACAAACCAAGAATCACTAAGCTATCTGGATTGTTGCAGTCAACCCCAGTAGTAGAACCGGGATATATGCTCGGAGTGGATTTGATGGGTCCTTTCCCGAGAAGCCCTCGATCCAATGAATTCCTATTAGTCTTTGTGGATTATTGCAGCAAGTGGGTAGAACTCTTTGCTCTGCGGTCTTCGAAAACTCACCTCATAACCAACATACTGATAAAAGAGATGTTCACAAGATGGGGAACGCCGCTATACTTGGTTTCAGACCGAGGACCTCAATTCACTGGCCAGCTACTAAGTGATACCTGTAAACGATGGGGTGTGGTTCAGAAACTCACAACAGCTTATCATCCTCAGACCAACTTAACTGAGAGGGTCAACAGAACCTTGAAAACGATGATAGCATCTTTTGTCCATGATAACCATCGTGACTGGGATAAGTGGTTACCAGAGTTCCGATATGCTATAAATTCGGCGTGGCAAGAGAGTACAGCTCTTACTCCAGCGGAAATTGCACTTGGACGTAAGTTAAAAGGACCTCTTGAACGGTTAGTCCGCAAGGCGCCTAATCCCGATCATGTAGCCTATACCACAATTGAGAGACAGAAGATTCTTCTGGACCAAGTGAGGGAGAAAACTAGTCAAGCACAGGAGAGGCAAGCCAAGTACTACAATAAACGAAGAAGGGCTGAAACCTTTGAGGAAGGAGATCTGGTTTGGGTACTGACTCATCATCTTTCTCGAGCTGCTGATTACTTTACTGCCAAGTTAGCTCCAAAATGGCAGGGACCTGCAAAGATTTTGAAGAGAATGAATAATGTCAATTACAAGGTAGTAATGCTTGACAATCCGAACCAATGTGATACTTACCATATTGAAAAGTTAAAAAAATTCTATGGGAGTATTTGAGACTTTTCTTTAGGAAGAGGGGTGTGTAACAGCTTGCAGTTACATTTGTCTTATTAGCTCTCTGTACTGTGTAATACTCCGTTCTACCACTAGGGAGTACTCTAGTAAGGAAGGTTCCTAGTAGCATAAAATGGTAGAAGAAGTAGAGTAAGGAAGGAAGGATGTGTTAAGCACATGGAGAAGCTTCCCTACTAGTGTGGTCATGTTTTTCCCTGATTTGAGGAACCTGTGGTTCTTATGCTCAAACGTAAGTGTTCAGTTTGTACTTTGTTTGTATGTGTAATGTTAGGTGATGTGTCAGCAAATGAGATGTAAATGTGTTATGGTGGCACTCAGTTTGTTTGTTTGTTTGATGCAGAGGGTTCATCGTGCAGGCATGAGGCAGCAACTCATCTACAACTAAACCCTTGACCAATATGGAATTAATTGTCTATCACACCTTTGGCATCTGCTGTTTGTGCCTTGAACTACAGTTTGTCCTAATATCAACCGCTGCTTGGACACTTGGATTCAGACCATTGTGAACTCTTCCACTCTGCGCTTAAGTACAGTTTCTTGTTACTTGTGGGACTCTAAGGACTGAACTCTTGGCTACCAAAAGCATTATTGGGAAGAGCTGAATTAGCCCTATTGTCTTGTAAATGAATGCCTCATGTATTTTGTATGGTTACTGCCTGAATGCTGATTTATGGTATAATACACATGGCTCATTGAAATGTGAAGTCTCTGGTCCCTCACTTTATTATGTAGCAATCTTTCTTAGCAAGCTTTCTTAAAAGTAGATGTTACAAGTTCATATTATGCTCTGTTCATTACTGTTCTGTCTAACTAAACAAGACATTTGCATTTAAATTTGGCTTATGCAGTGTTTTTAAATTATATTTTACACTGGGGTGCCTTGAGATTTTATGCACTTTTGAAAGGTGCCCTGACTGAAAAAAGTTTGAGAAAGGCTGCTTTAGAATAGCAGTGAGCAGTATATTTTTTTAATAGTGTCGTTTATTAACTTAAATGAAAATGTTCATATTCATGTTAGTTAACAGATGTTTAATTTTTAAAATGTTTTAATAAATGTTGAGATTAACATTAATTTAACTAATATACATTAGGTAACTAATGTTAACAAAAGAACATTATTTTAAAGTGTTACCAACAAATATTAACCATACAATAAAGCTCTAAGTTGAACTTGACTTGATCGAAACATCCAAAACAGAATAAGTATTAGTGTTATTAGAATGTCCCTTCTGCCACGAAATATATAATTTATGATAAAACCTGTGGAGATTCCCACTGCATTTCATTGGCTTGTGCCTGTCTGCAACTAAACTCAAGACAGACAAAAATAGACGACCTCCTTTTTTCCCTCCATATTTAATGCAAGGCTCGTGACACATCTCTAAGAGACAATGATATGTTTAAGCATTGAGTAAAGTTCTTGTGCTTTGACGGAAAGAGGAAGAGTCGCTTGGAAAAATTCCACCGCACGAGAGTGTGTCTATCTGTGGCCTACATCTGTATTATCCCTTCGATTACACAAGCCTGTTCCTGTGTTTGGACCACTTGTGCATGAAATATTTTTACAATAATTGTATGCTTGTCTCTTCCGTCCCCCTTTGACCACATATGTCCTGATTTCTTCAAAGGAAGGATCTTTTTTAGATCTTTCGATGTAATGGACGTAACAAGCTTGCAAAATTTACATATGAACATGATCATATGATCATATAAAACACACAAGCAGCTTTTGTTTCTTTTCTGACAGCCACAAGATGCTACACACTTTTACTGGGTGTTAGAAATCAGGAATGGTGAGAGAACATTGTGCTTGGTCTTATTTTTGTCTTCAGTCCAAACTTAGGTCTTCAGCCGGAAAAGTTCAAAACCAGTCTGACTATCGCGCTTCCAGTGGTGGAATGTAACGAAGTACAAATACTTCGTTACTTTACTTAAGTACATTTTTCACGTATCTTTACTTTACTTAAGTAGGCCTACAATAAATAGTGCCTACTTTTTACTTTTACTTCGTTACATTTTGCAGCAATCATTATACTTTCTACTCCACTACATTTCTACAACTTCTGTTACATTTTCGTTACATTTTCTGATCAGTTTTCCCCTGCCAAAACGTAATCTGACCGTCCGTTCGTTGCACGTTTGTCTCACCAGTGACGTTTGGTTGCCATAGATACAGTATATCAACCCGGTCACTAAATGCGTCTCACACGCAGGGTGTTTATCATGCAACTCATACTCGAAAATTTGTTTTTACGTGTATAGGAAACACACCGTGTGTAATATATGTTTGGTTTGGTTAGGATTATGGAAAGCCAAGAGGTTCAGAATTACACCATAAATGAATCGCGTTTACTGCCAAACATAGTTATTAACATATAGTACTAAGGATAAGCATGATATTGCCTAATTGCAAGCTTGTTTCAGAAATGGTGACATTTTTTTCCATCATTATTGAACATCATTATAGGAGTAGGCTATTAGGTTGAATGAGTTAGAATTAAATGTTTTATTAATCATTAGAAAATAGACATTAAGATAATAAATTGTTATGCAAGTACTTTTACTTTTAATACTTAAAGTACATTTAAAATAAAGTACTTTTTACTTTTTACTTAAGTATGGTTGTCATTGTGTTACTTCTACTTTTACTAAAGTAAATATTTATCTTGGTATTTGTACTTTTACTTAAGTACTGAGATTCAATACTTCCTCCACCACTGCGCGCTTCCCATTAATGTTTACGCATTAGCTCATAAGCTGATTGTGGCTGTTCGAACACATGAGCATCTACACCAAGACGGCAATCTGGTCGATTGCGTTTTCGACTATCTCTGGAAGGTGTTGAAAGTGGACAAGCTCAATGTTTTAGACCCTGAATAAACCTGTAGCGTTTTCCACTTGTGATTCAATCAACCAAAACTTATCTTAATACCATGGTGTAGACACCGCCTGAGTAGAAGGGCTAACTGTTAAAAGTTAATTAAGTGTTGGTTTATTGACCCTTTTTCATAGGATGTTTGATGTGGTGTTTTACAAATCTGGAGAGACTGGAAAATGATTTTAATTACAGTGTTATGAACTTACTTTTTGGGGTTTAACTACTAGTTAATTTGATGTAGGAAACTGATTTCAGACTACCAGGCATACTGAAACTCTTAGGAAACAACTGTGCAGTTCAGACCTGTTTTGATGAGTCCCATCCACTGCTTCTTAGCTTTACATTTCACATTTTTCCAGTGTTGCTGCATTGGGATACTCAAACAAACAGAGCCCATAATGTTTACTCTTTGGCGAGGATATCAACCTACTAATGGCTTTACTTGCAACTGTCTCTGCATATTAAATTATATATTATTTTCTGTGCAGTATACTTGACTAAAATCAATACTTTTAATTGTGATGCTTTTAAATTGGGTAATCAATTTAAATACCTGGGTATTTAATCCAATGTAAATGAAGACATCACAGCATAATAATGTACAGCATAAAAAAAATGATATTCATTTTGAGAGTTGTTAAAGAAACCTTTTAGCAGTTATTTAAAAGTGTTATTAAAGATTAACTTTTAAGTTAACATTACTTCATGGCAATGGTAATTTAATTTACTTGTGAATCTTTGCTTGGTTCACTATTCAATTTGATTAGCCTATGATTCTGAAGGTAAAAAGTCAATTATAAAACAATATCAAAATGCATCCTTTCCTCCAATTCTGTTTTTGTTTTGATGCAGAATCGTTCAGCAACAGTGCATTGATAAATGAACATATTCAACAGCTCTGTAATCTCAATGTTAAAATAGTGGAAATGAGCATGGACGACATTTAATATCAACCAATAAGGTACTGATATCGTGCATCCTAGTAGTTCTGCCACAGTACCTTTTTCATTGTTGTCCCCGACATTTACAAAAAAAAGCTATTGTAGTATACACTACAAGTCTTAATACCTAGTGCTTTCCCTTAAAATTCAATACTGCCCAAGCTGCTTTTCATTTCCCTCATCCACATTCAAACTGTTTTTAAAACATAGCGGTTGGAAAATCACTCTTTTCCTTTTTTACTTCCTCTAGTCATTGCATTTGTGCTTGCTGTGCCAAATGTAGCCAGAGGCTGCAAAAATGTCAAGTTCAGAGATTGACTGGGTTGTGCTTGTAATATCTGGTTACACACTGACTCCCGTAGACCTAGTTTGAAAGTGTGTATACTCACCTGAGTCAGGATGCTCCCCACATGCCAGAGAACACATTCGCAGCACATTGGGTTGTTTATGTGGGCTGCCATTGGCCATTTGCTGTAGAGGAAAGGCCTGTGTTTGTTCTCCCAAAATGGGATTCAAACCAACTGCAAGCTAACATGCATGGCAAATTTACCAAGCTCTTTATCCTTTATTAGTTATTGGCTATTGTAAGCTCTAAGCTTTCTTTGTGCTTTTGCAATTCTGTATTGTGTGTCTGTGGTATTATGCTGCAAATGTCTTTTTTAGAGTGACTGTTTTCATTTGTTTTGCCTTGTTCAACAGTGCTACTGTAACCTTAAACCTTTAGACTGAGGGAGTCCTTTTGCTAGCAGCAATTCTGAACGTGCAGAATTGTGTGATCATTCTCCTGTTTCAGTTTTGGTCAGAGTCCAAATCTAGATAGGCTGGTCCCATTTTAACACTTTCTAATATAAACATTTACAATTTCCACATATTCAAGGCAATGCAAATTCAACCACTTCCCAAGAGCTTTTAGGTGTTTGGGTCATATTGTGTGAAGGCTAATTCTCCCTATGAAATAAAACTTTAATGTACTTATAGAAATATATAATTTAACTTTCAGATTTAAAACCATTTATGGAGTATTAAGCTTTAAAATCAGCTTGTTTGGAAATCCTTGAATCCATAAAATATTATATGACTGCCCACATTCATACCAGAATTAATGTATACCAGAATCTTTAACTGTTTAATGTGGAAAGTTTCTAAGCAACTTTAATCGGGCTAAAGTTAAGCTATTGATGTTGGCAGAAGAAATGTTTATTAATTCAGGTGGTTTAATGTTTCATGCTGGTTACAAAATTGTATTAAAACAATTAATTTAGCTTAAACACTTTCCCCACCAGCATTTTTG
This sequence comes from Pimephales promelas, assembly GCF_016745375.1. The sequence continues at coordinate 6,932,555 of NW_024121266.1, read as the reverse complement.
AAAAAAGTTGCCACCAGCGTTTTTGATAATTTACATAAAACTTTCATGATGGCTCCCAGAATATTTTGTCATATAAATATCTGAACATGCTATAAAAACAAAGAACAGACACAAAAAACCCAAACATTTTATTGTATGCATTCTTTTTATAAACACACAAGTTTCATAAGATTTTTTTCAAAGAATACAACGTGCATAAGCTAATGGACAGTGTAATGTGAGTCTCCTGAGTCATCTGTATCCTAAGCAAGATGAATGGAAGGAAATGTGACACGAGGATTTCCAACATACAACACATCCCTGCAAAGGGCTCGAGGCTCAAGTTGACCGTGTAGTACACATAGCATCTATCGATCTGGACTTCCCTCGTCTGGGGACGTATAATGAATACAGAACATTTGAGTTGAGCTAGTTGCCTTTTCAGCTGTAGTCTCCATTACTAAAGTGCTCAAGACTCTTCTACCATCTTCAGCCCAGGGGAGGCTTTCTTCCCTCTAATGAAGTGAGGCAGATTTGTTTACAGGATATTGATTGCTGTGGTAGTCGTCCTTTTATTCAAGTAGCGTTGTGTTCCTGGTGAGTGGTTGTGTCTCGGCGGAGAGGCCGGATGCAGGAGTGGAAACATGCAGGGTCTGTGTGTCCAGAAACTGACAGCGTCAGAGTGGGCAACCCCTCAGCAGTTAAATCCACTACTGTAAGCAGTGCAGAATTGTCTGGAATGTGCAGCTTTAATCAAAAATGTTTGAGTTTTGGCTCAGGGAAACCAAGAAGCTTGTTAGTGTAGCCTTTTGCCATGCCTTGTAATATTTTGAACCTGAAAACGCACACAAAAACAATTTGGTGTAAGCTTTAATAAATGTGAAAGTGAGTAATTTTACCTGATTTTGATCATTTGCATTTTCTGTGTTTCAACCGGGGAAAGACGCCATTAAAACAGCTTGTAGGCTATCATTTAATATAACATTTACTTCAATGTCCATAAACATATTAGTTAGCTAGAAAAATTAAGTGTTTTGATGCACTGTATTACAAATTAATTCATTTTTTACTTAACCTGTTAGTGAGGTCTTCATTATTTAATGTATGCTTGAATAAATCTGCTATGAAAACAAGTTATTAGCCTACAGTTTTTGGTTTAAATTTTCATTGCGGTGCATCCCTGAGTTTTATCTATAAAAACTGTTTAGCGTATACGCTAGTATATGGGGGCATATAATAAGTAAAAAGAAATCGCTAGTTAATAACAAGGCTCAAAATAGCCCCACACTAACACAATAACATAATGAGGGTCCCTACATGCAAAACGAAGCATTGAGAACTTTGTAAGAGTACAGACCACTTAATAAGAAGATATTTTATAAGACAGTTCACTTCGTATATACAGGCCGTAGCCATCTTTGGAAAACAGTCTCGACAAGTTGAACCACGAATCTTGCATAGTGTGCCTTTAAAGACTCCATTTGTCCATTGTTTATTTCTAAAGAAACATGACAATGTATAAAAAGCTCCATTACCTTGTATCTTACGTTATGGCCCCGTAGAAGCAGTTTTTGTAAAAAATTGGCTAACGATTGCGTCATAACACACGACTCTCTGTCGCACAGTGAATAAATTACCGTATAAACAGAAGTAGAAGCTCGTGCACAATCGGGGGGATGTGGAGGCATAAAGTGGAGGCATCTCCGGCTCTGCACGATTCGGAAGGGAATGATTCAGATTTCTCTTGGCACAGCTACTAGAAGACAGCAGGTGTCTCACGTCGTCAAGCTCAGTTTGAGACTGACATTACAGGTGATTTTTAAGGCTATTATCAAAGTTTGATCAAATGTGGTTTCATTTACCAATAAAAGATGTGATTTGTTGCATTTAATTACCCCTCAGCAGTTTTGGACTCATTATATTATTTTGCATCGAGGTTGTACGACTGAATGCGGGGACCTCAAAACATAATTTCACATCAGAAATGAAATGGGCTGTGGGAATGAAAACATGGAAAAAAGGACAAACAGCCAATCGTAGTATGAATAATTTGCATATAGATTTTATGTTTTGGTAAATTATTATATTTTGATGAGACCCTCATTAGTTCGTTTCCATGTCAGAAACTTGCACCGGTGCAGCCAAATGATTTTTCTCATTCATATTCTGTAATTTGCGAGTTAAATGCTTGTTCTGTTGAGCTGAGTTAAGCTGAATGTAATGGAAGCCTATTCAAGCACGCTCATGTGGTTAGGTGATGTCCCCCAAAGGAACATACAAAGTTAGCTTGCATAGGAGGATCGAGCTACATTGAGGACACTTGGGCTGTGTAGAAGCTGTCATGCTTACTGACCTTTTGGGCTTTGGGTTTGTGCGCTTTGAATGCATTACAGTTGATGTTTTTGGAAGACTGTATAGTAAACCATTAAGTTGAATTTTTGTTTACACTTTTATAAGTCCCCAGCCGCTTGTTCGGTATTACGACACAATGAGAACATTGCTCTTCAGTAGTTTGCCCTTTTACTCTCCTGTTTTTTTTTTGTTTTTTTTTACTTCCAGCAGTGCACATGCAAGCTGCTTCATTCAAATGCCATGCTCTATAATTAAGCCATTAATAAACCTGTGAACAATAGGTTTTTTGTCTCTAGATTTGTTTTAAATACCGAGGGAGCAGGAATTTTTCAAAACTAGGAATTTTTTATTGAGTTATTGTATGTATTCTATTTTATTTTAGATGCTTATATATAAACTAAATGCTTTATAGTGTTTCCCTTTTTTCCACAAAAAAAAAAAAAAAAAAAAAAAAAAATTGCGCTTGACTGCCCAGAGATCCCTGCGAGGTGAGGTACCTTAAAGGTCAGAGATATTTCTCTGTGACCTTTGCATGACTGTAGATCTATGAATGAACATGAGAGGGGTTCAGAAATCTCTCTGGATCTGTGGATGGCCTGCTGGTTTTGACCCGTGGACATGTCAGAATGCTGAAGTGAAAGCGCTTCCACATGGCTGATCTTACACACAAACTGCTTTACTGCTATTCACCTGAAAGAGCACAACAGATTTCCCAAGATAAGGCAATCTGAGAAATGTGAGGGGAAAAAATAGATTTTAGGCAAGGTTAAAGGCACAGTATGTAAGTTTTGCCGCTATGGTCATTTATTCCAAAACCATAACAAAGGCGTAGCTTGATGACGCCAATAATGAGCATGGGAGTTGTCTTTTTCACCTCCACAGCTGATGGGAAGCTATCCAAAGGGACTCAGGCAGGAATCATATTCATGGGTGAGCTAATGTAATTTTTGTTAACATATTGCGGTATGAAGCAGGGCAGGGCCGAGAGCCTGGATGGGAGATTTTATGTTGCTGTTTTATTATGTTTATATGCCGCAGTCAGCCGCTGCTGTTTCTTTCGGTTTGTTTATTTTACAATAGTCTACGTGCACAATCGTAGCGATGAACTTCCGCCATTGTCAGAAGTCGGCATTTCAGTTTCCGGTCCACGACTGTTCATCCGCATCCGCTAATAAACAAACAAGATGAGTGCTGCTGTTGTACGAAAAAAAGAGTTCTTAAACACATCTAAGTTTCTAAGAACTGTAGGTGGGTCTAATGCTCGTTTCACACATACCCCGTTTGCAGTGAGTGTTGTGGTAGCAACGCGTGCTTTTGTGCTTTCACACATCACGATGTGTTTGCATTGAATAACTGATCCGCGGCTGTACCACAAACACATACTTACTATTTTTATTTAAAACCCACAAGTTATGATGCAGCTTTTGTGTGTGTGTGTGTGCGTCGTGTCAAGTTGTGTCAGCATTGCGATTCTTTGTATGCACGTTTAAACAACGTAATTAAGGCTATTATTCCATTATACTTATAAGTTGCTCAAGCAAGTGGTCAAATATTTACTATATTAAAATCGCAAATAATTAAAATTAAAACTTAAAATTGACAAAAGCAGCCGAATTGCCTCTTCTTTCGCATTTCAATTTTAAAACAAGATCTTGCATGTCACAAAGAACTTGTTTTTCCACCTGCACGATTGAGACGAGTGTTGTTCATTCGGTCGCCTTGAAGTAAATTATAGTTTTGCTTGATTTCCTTGATTAAATGCACATTTATGGTGAGATTACTACATTTTATTTAATTAAACGTATTTATGCAAGCACAGCAAAAAATAGACTCCGTGTGGATCCTAGAACTATTGGCAGAAGGACCCGGATTTTGGCATGTTCACACTGCAGGAACTAGGAGCGATTTTAGTTCTAGGAACTCATTTTGGAGGAACTCATTTAGCTTCTATTTCAGAGCAGGGTCTAAACCAGCACTATAGGAACCACCAGTGAGTGACGTTAGAGTATGCTGATTAGCCCATCTAATAACTTATTTGACCTAACTGTTAGACTGATCACAAACTATTGAACAGAGAATGCGAGTATTGTGTGATCAGGCTCTGGCTGGCGTTCTCAGTGCTTTCAAATTGAAGGTCTGCCTGGCCATCAAAATTAATATCACAACAATAAGCATGGCTTACGTCCCTTCAGAGTTCATATTGGCGGTGCAAATGCTACCAGGAAAATGTTCCTAAGAGAACCGTTAGTTCTCGGGGAACAACCCTATATAAGCCTATATTATAAATGGTGTCAGTACCATTGTTTTCTCACAAGATGCAGGCCAGTAATGTTTCTCATAAAGCCATGTACAAAACTACTTAAATGTCCTCCTAATTGAACTAAGTCCTAATCCTGGCTTTATCTATGCCCTGTCTGTGAAACCGGGTTATTGTATGGTGGATAAAACTACAAATAAAGCTCTTTCTGATTATGCTTTGTTAGCCACTTGACAAAATAGTTTTTTTTTTTTTTTTCCCTGCAAACATGTTACTTGAGAGATTCAAATTTCTAACCGTGTTGAGCTATATAACAATGATTTGTTTTCTGACAATACATGTATCCAAACAGTTGCTGAACGGTCACCTGTAAAGCATATTTGGTGTTCCCATGGTTGAAGTAAAATCTAAGAAATCGAGGGTAATGGGGATATGAAGTCATTGACAGGCAACACCGTCAAGGGTTGTTACACAGGTTAAAATATCTAATTTCTTGGGTTTAAATAATATTGGGATCATTTGGGATTATGGAGTACAGAAGTCAACACATAACATTTGTTTTTGTGTTTTATATATATATATGAAGAGTTCAGATGCAAAAGCCTCTAAATGCCATTTGAAATTTTCTTCTAAAATGATCAATTTTATCAAACTTGTATATTTAAGTTCAGTAATTTCACTTAAATGGCAATTAATAGGTCATCTTCATTGCCATTTAAGTGAAATTACTGAACTTAAATATACAAGATTGATAAAAATGGTCATTTTAGAAGAAAATTTCAAATGGCATTTAGAGGCTTTTGCATCTGAACTCTTCATATATATATAAATCAATAGAACTCTCTTCCACTTAAACATTGAGAATTATTTTGTTGTGATTGTATCAGCATTTCTGTGTATGTGAATACCACTTCTTTTAGTCCATCCTCTATGTCCCCATTTGCTGTTACTTTTAGCAGGAAAGCTGTGTAAGAACCCCTAAGGAAATAGATATATTTAGCACAATGTAGGCTGTACATAAAAATATCAGTTTGTCATGTGTGCATTTAAGTTTGAGTCTGAATCAGCCTTTGAAAATACAGTTTAACGAGTAAAAAAAAATGGTCTATGCTGTAATTATATATTTTTAGTAATAATTATACCTGTTTTTAAATGAATTACTAACCCAACCTGATGCAAATGTTATGTTATACTGGAATTGGGCAACTTTAAGCAGATGTCTTTGTGTTGCAGACTCTGGTTGGACCGTAATGACCACACGCTTCCGGTTGCCTGCAGGCAGATCCTACAATGTCCGGGCGACGGAGCTGGCACGTGACAGGCAGCGCACCGAGGTGGTCTGCTACGTTCTTCTTTTGGATAACTCTGTCCAGCCTTTTAAAGTCAACGTAAGTAATGTGTATAATTTAATTTATTTATGATCAGATCATAAACTAATGATGTGGTCAAGTCTAATTCTGTCGTTTTTCAAGCCATTTTGTATTGTTACAATGTTGGCAGTATATGTAAATGAATGTTTACTCGTTCTCCGTGTTTTTTGAACCAATAAATTACTGATTGTTGGCGTGACAACAAAATAGCAGTTTCTTAAAAAATGTGCCCTCTCCTTTTGGCACAAAACAATTGTTAACTACAAATATGTCTACTAAAGCAAGACAAGTACTCAAGACAATATTTGATATTTTATTTAGTTTTTTTTCCCCTAACTGACAACCAAAACTCATTAACTTTTGATTTTCGGTTGTTCGGTTTTGGCGGCGCTCACGCATGCGGTGTGAAACGGCTAATAAATACACGCCATCGTGTATAATCTTCCAACATCTTCTTCCTCATCTAATTTCTGTCGCTCTACATACGTCATCTGGTATAATTGAAATGATTGGCTATGAGCTACGTAAAGGCACATTTAATAGACATTCTTAGCACCCAATAAACGGCTCTGGGCATTCTTAATGGGCACCACGCCTCAAATACGAGAAAATGAACATGTGCTTCCCAGACTCAAGTCATTGAGACTTGGGTCTGAAGTTAGCCAGGCTACTAAATAGCATTAAATGGAAAGGATTTGTTGTGGAGTGAGGGAAACTACAATAGCCTATATAGCTAGCTTTGTGTATAGCGTTTATTTGTAAACATTTCACCTTATTTGTCAGTATGTTGCGTTATATCTGAAAATAATAATAAAATATGTGAAAAATATGCAAGGTAACTGCTTTTTCTCTCAAAACTCAATTTTATATGTGTAGCTTTGTTTTTTAACCACGCAGTACATGTTTTAAAATATCTTGAAAAATTACTTAAATTACTTTTTAAACCATTTAACCCATTAATTGGTCAAAGTTTTTACTGTCAGTTAATGGTTTAACAAGTGAATTATGAGCATCCATATTAGTAATATTGTTAATATACACTATAACGTTCAAATGGTTGGGCTAAGTAAAATATAAAATAAAAAAGTAGTGATTTTATTCAGCAAGGATGCATCAAATAAGTGCTGCCATTTCGAACTTTCATCAAATAATCTTGAAAAAAGTATTATACAATTTCTACAACAAATATTTAGTTATTATTTAATTTTTATTTGTTATTAGTTAATATTCTGTTTTCAACATTGATAATAATAAGAAATATTTCATGAGCACCCAATCAGCATATTAGGATGATTTCTGAAGGCTCATGTGGCACTGAAGACTGTAATAATAATTAAAATTTAGCTGTGCCTCACAGGATTACATAATTTAAAAATATATTGAATTAAAAAGTTATTTTAATAATATTTCACAGTATTAGCCTACATTGTTTACTGAACGTTTAAATCAAATAAGGTGAGCATAAGAGACAAGAGATAAAAAATCGTACTAATCCCAATGGTAGTGTAATAAATAGCTAGAATTGCCACCAAGCTTCATTAATCATATATGAATTAATTATTGTATGTGAATGCCTGTTCTGTAGAACATTATGCAGTGTTTAAGGTCTGCATATCTTTTTATAAAGTGTTCCCTTTTTTCCCTATATGAACCCCAAATCATTTGTCGTCTGTGTGAGTTTTTCAGACATAATGGTCTGCCATCATCTATTCTACATCATACTCATGTTCTAGCTAGAAGATAGTGTGTAATTCTGCTTACAGAAGGATGCATGCTTGACATTCCAGCAGAATAAAAAGTGGCCTTCAGGGTTCCAGAGATTCATGTAGATACTTGCACCTGCAATATAAAGCTACCACGACACGCCCCACACACGCGACAAGCAAAGGCACAAATCCTCAGCTCTTTCATTTGTTGGTGTTATTGCAAAACCATTGTGTTTGTTCATTCTTGTCCACAGTGTTGTGCAAAGTGTTATATATAAAAGGGTCCTTATTATGCCCTGACTTAAAATAAGGGCCTTAAAGGTTGCTCAGATTACAAAAAGTTATTCAGGTTTTCCCCAGTGGTCTCCCATCAGTTGCACTGTCCAAGGATTTCCTGTCAATCAGGAAGTATTTCCATATTTGAATTGGAGGAAGCAATAAACAATAAACCTATAAACGTCACATGACTCACTTTAAACAGCTGCTGATCTGTTCGATGAATCAAGGCGTTCTTACTTAGAAGTTGTCTGTCATGCTGCTCTTTGATTTGTGAGCTACATTTCCTGGAAAGCCAGTCCTCATGTAAAAGCCCCATTGATCAAATTTACTCACTCGCTCTCTTGTCTGTACTTTTTTTGTGCCAGACCTCTTTATGATCTAGATAGTCTGACAGCACAGTGGGTCCTTGATGAGTATAAGGCGCACATGGAACGGAAGCACGGGGTCTAATGGAAAGAGGGAAGGAGGACTAGAGGCAAATAATCAGGAGGGGGCGAGGTGTTATTTGCAGGAAGCCTGTTATTTTTGTTACAGCAGTTGATGTTGTTGATGTTATGGAGGCCATCATAAATATGTCTCATTTGTGTGTTTGTAGAGGTTCATGTTACGTCTGGAATGCAGAGAAGAAGCCGAAACTTTGTAAATATTAGAATTGATTGCTGCTCTCTTAATATGAATGTCTAGGTTCTAATAGATTTTGTCATTTTGATCTTGATTTCCTTATCAGTGGTGTTTGTGAAAGCCACTGAACCACCTTAGCATTATCCTTTGCCACAAGACATGGATACCTCAAATTATGTGGATTTCATTTATTTTCAATGATGGCAACAGATACCCCTGGATTAGCGATACAATTTAAAAGAGAAGCAACATCGGGGATTAACAATAAGCATATACTCCAGTTGCCCAGTCGGACCAGTAGTTTAGATTTTTTAACCATTCTTGTAAAAAAAAAAAAATATATATATATATATATATATATATATATATATTTTTTTTTTTAATATTATTAAATTTAAATTTGGAATCAGAGCCAGTCTGAGAGCCAGCTTTTTGAACGCAGAATGTAAAATGTAGCAACCCAATAGGGCCAATGATGGTTCCATCAGCTGGACCGAAACTCTCTCATTCTGGCTCTGGTTTGGATTAGTGTGCCATCCTTGTTGTTTAGCTCTATACACCGTTTTTGACAATTGTGACAATTATGACAATTATCGTTTTTGCTTCAAAACAACATGGTCTAATGAATCTTTCCTAATAACCCCAGGAACTTGCATTGAGAAATCAATTTCATGCTGGCTATAATTGTGGCTTAAGTGTGTTCAAATACTTTGTGGGCCTCTTGTGCAGTGCCAATCTTCCCTTAGTATCAAAACAAAGCCCTCAAAGCTATTTGCTGCCTGTTCTTTTGGACTTACTGTGTTCAAAACACTCACAGGCTTCCTGAAGACCTCCGATATCTGGACAAGCTGGCGCAAGTCTGCTCGCATTTCTGTCATACCGCACTCCTCTCCTTTTCTCCTTTAAAGTCAGCATTTAATATAAATTTACAGTATTTTCTAAATAGAAAGACTTTTCCAGTCATTCAGTCCGTTTGAACCCCAACATTTTCTTACAATTGACTGCTAGCTCACATTCAGCTGTGCCTCCATCCATTCAACAACTGATGGAGAGAACCAAGTCCTTGCCCTACATTTTTTTATGCATTTACAAAATAAAAATAAAAAACACAATCCACATATTCATTGAAAACGCCGCACTTGGATCCGATTTCCAGTTCTGACCGTTACTTTAGACTTCTGTTGAAAACACACACCCGAACAGCCACAAGGTCTGAGACCACAGCAAGTCTGCTCTCTGACACTTTTATTTAGTTTGTAAATCTACACAAAAGTGTTGAGGGCAGGGGAAGGAAACACAAGGTTCCAAAAATCCGGGAACTCTGTTCATTTCTACATCCTAAAAAATAAAAATAAACGTTTAGAAGAATCAAAGACCATAAACACTTCCTGTTTTGGGTATATCAAAAATTTTCCCATGGTTTATTTTTTAAAGTACACAGAGGCTGTAAGACCTATTTGTTACTTCACCTGCTGTGAAGCTGCTTTGAAACAATCTGTATTGTACAAAGCAGTATTTAAATATAGGTGATATGACTTGACTATTTGTTATTTATGTCGGCTCTCATGCTAATATAAAAGACATATGCGCTTGAGTCACTTAAAATATGGTGTGACTAAAGGCATGTAACCAAATAACAATAACAACAAATAATTTGTCTGGTGTTTTTTGGAGCGCGTGCAGTATGTATGATCTGTATCTTGATAATCTTTTTATATGTATAATTTTGTTTCATTTAAATTTTTTCCATGTGACGTCAATATGTCAATTATCTGCGCTTCTTATTTCTGTTTTTTCTTGCAAGTTTTACAGCTCTGCAGAGGTGTTAGATTGCCCATATTCTCTCAGCTGACCTGTTGTTCGTTCTGCTGATGTGACTTACCATATTTTGCTTGAGAAACACAGCGTGGATGTGGTTTGAACTGTCTGTCTGTGTTTCTCAGAAGGCACGTGTTCAGAATATGCTGTCTTGGCATTTCCAGGACCATTTAAATTGATAAAACAGGAAATAAAAGTGCTGCTAATGCCTCAGCTTTGCTATCAGGATGCTGTAACGGATCTGACAGCCAATAAAAATGACTTATTACGTCAGACTGTTTCTAACCACCCGAGTGGCTTGGACTTTATTGGAAATATGGGTATTCTTCTTTTTTCTAGCCATGTCAGCCAACAATATGCACATGATTTTTGTGACAAATGCATTGTTTAATGAGGCTCTGATCCCATTTTGCTTTTAGTCCGCATCCACACTTATAATTTTAAGCTCTAGGTTCCTCTAGGTCCTGTTTTCAAATATTTATACCAAATGAAAAGGTGAAGAAATCCACATAGAAATGTTATTGTATAATAATATTGAAGACAGTATAATTCTGAAGATGTATTTAATACAATTAAATGGTTCAAATTAAAAATTTTTATATGAAATAATAACAAATTATTATTCATTCAAAATGTATTCTTAAAACTTGCATTTTTCTCTCTATCTCTGTGTGTGCGCATACTATATAGAAGCACGATCAAGGAGAAGTCCTACTGGACGCTGTCTTCAAGCACCTGCAGCTGACCGAGAGAGACTATTTTGGGTTGCACCTGGCCGACGAATCCTCTGATAGCCCGGTGAGTTCAAAGGTCAAGCTCAATGATGTGCCAGAGTCCAGCTGGTCTGGGATTCACAGGGGTTTTGCTTGGAGCTTTTTAAGCTTGACTGTGTAAATGGCCAGTATTCCTGATATAGTTTCACATTTAGGAGTGTAGGTCTCACAATGGTTCAGGTTTAAATATACGATTAAGCATCTCTCCCTTTCGGGTGGCCCAACTCAATATTGAGTATTAGCAGAATATTAGACTTCTGATATGACTGGATTCTTCATATCAAAAGTGGCATTTGTTTCTTGTATATATATATATATATATATATATATATATATATTCCAGACTCTCTAAAATTAATTGCATCATTCAGATGCAAACAAACAGATTAGTAGACATCTTGGTGTTGTATACTATCAGCATTCATGTTGCACCTGCATCAGTCTACCAGTAGGTATGTACCGATTGGTCGATCTATGGACGACAGTGGTTCATGTGGGTTGTCTACGGACCGAAAGGTTGGTGGTTCAATCCTCGGTTCCACCTGACCAAGTGTCGAGGTGTCCTTGAGCAAGACACCTAACCCCAGCTGCTCCCGACGAGTTGGATGGAGTATGAATGTGTGTGTGAATGGGTGAATGTGAGGCAAATGTAAAGCGCTTTGGTGGCCATTAGGTCTATGAAGGCGCTATATAAATGCAGTCCATTTACCATTTATGGCTGAAAATACTTTATAGTTACATTGATTCAGTTGAAACTGGATCAAAGTTTTTTTACTCAACAAACACACTTACTTTGTCTGTTTGTGTAACTGCAGATAAGTACATCCCCACCTCCCCACAGGAGAAAACACAAGCCTATTGAATTATTGAGTGGCATTAGGTTGTGTTGGACTGTTGCCATGTTATTAAGGTTTTTCTTCTCCTCTCTCTCTCTATCTCTCTCTTTCTTTCTTTCTCCCTATCAATAATTTATAGAGGTGGCTGGATCCAAATAAAACCATAAGGAAGCAATTAAAAAGTAAGTAATGTAATACAATGCTATACTAAAGGCTGTTGTTAACTCAATATTGATTTAATATTTCTCACTTTTGTATCTCCACATCTTGCACATCTCCTCTTCTTATGAATAAAATGCTAGGGGGCTCCCCACATCATCTAAACTTCCGGGTGAAATTTTTTGTGAGTGACCCCAACAAACTTCAGGAAGAATACACATGGTGAGTTTGTGGATTTCAGCATTGATGCACATAAAATGAAGACCTTAAAAAGAGTTTATCACAGAGACATTGCTCTGTTGACATTGCACAAAGACATTTTTGAATTCTGGCTCATGGCATAAGCTAAGGTACTACGGTGATATCTCCAAATTTAGTCATCAATTTTAAAAAAAATATATTTTTTATATTTAAGACCATTAACAATACTATCTTTTTTCTTTTTTTTGTCCAGTGGCTCATATAAATGATTTGTCATGTTCTTTTCCATCTGTGTAGGTACCTGTATTTTCTACAGATTAAGCAGGACATACTCACTGGGAGGTGAGCTGGATGTTGTGCGACTGTTTTAAGTGGATAGTTCACCCCAAAATGAAAATTCTGTCAATAATTACTCATCCTCATGGTGTTGCAACCCTGCAATACTTTCGTTCATCTTCAGAACACAAATTAAGATATTTTTGATTAAATCTGAGTCTGAGAGCTGGATCACTCCTCCATAGGCTTCTAAGGGATTAAAACTTGCCGGCCCAGAAAAGTTATCAAAGACATCTTTAAAATAGTCCAAGTGACTACAGTTGCCCAATCTTAAGTTTATCAAGCGACGAAAATACTTTTTGTGTGCAAAAAACAAACAAAAATGTCGACTTTATTCAACTATTCATTTCCTTCTCTGTGGGTCTCGAGTGAGTTCACGTAGTGTAAAAGCGCAGCAATTCTAGGTTGTACATCACACACATGACCAGTGTTGGCCAATAGTGAGCCTACGTGTGCCGTACAACACAGAAGCGCTGAGCGGTTACACTACGTGAACTAACTCGAGGCCCACAGAGAAGGTAATGAATAGTTGAATAAAGTCGTACAAAATCGCACAAAAAGTATTCTCGTCGCTTCATAAACCAAAGATTGGGCCACTGTAGTCACTTGGACTATTTTAACAATGTCTTTAAAAACTTTAATGGGGTTAGAACAACATGAGGGTGAATAATTACTGACAGAATTTTCATTTTGGGGGGAACTATCCCTTTAACTAAATCTTTCGAAGTCCAATTGCATAGTAGGTGTGTTCAGTAGTAGCATTCAATTTACTTGTAAATGATTGTAACTCTTACTATGTAGATTGTTCATTCAATATTATTTTTGTGATACCACTGCAGTTTGTGCTTCGGAAGTTGCATGTGCTTAATGTTCTTTTATGGTTACTTGAATATAGTATTTTGGGGACCAATTTGGTTTGATCTCCAACGTTATACCGTTAATTTAATATAATATATATCCTTCCCAGACTGCCCTGTCCGCACAATACTGCCGCACTCCTGGCATCGTACGCTGTTCAGTGTAAGTATGAGTTCTTCTCCTTCATTGGAATTAACTGTTGTAGGATCTAAATGACAAAGAAGCCACAAAACTAAATCAGTTTTTTTTTTTCTTTTTTATTTAAAGCAGAGCGGTATGTGACGGTCAATTACATGTGGTTTGCTTTAATTCTAGTTTGGCCTCACTATCTTTAATGTTACAACTTTAAATCCTGTTTAATGTTATGCTTGCTGTCAAACAAGTGGCGCCTGTAATTCTCTTTCTTGAGTGAGAGGAATTGATAGCAATTTAGCATAGCAGCAGAATTATAATTAAAGTTGTTTTCTGCCTATGATATGCACCACATTTCTTTTTCCACGTCAGGCAATATATCTCACCATAGATGGTATCATGCGAACTAAAATCCAGTGCTGAGGTTCTCAGCAAACCACCGAAATACAACAGCGCAAGCTCAGCATGGTACATTCCATTTGTGCACAACCTCAACGCTTAACAAGCACTAGCTTGTAAAACTGGAGTATATGTGAGCAAGAAATCTCTCTGAAGTACAGCAGGCACAAACACAGCCCAGCACATCTGAATTAACCTAATAGTGCCCACTCGAGATGGAGCAGTGACATGGCATATCCCGGGCCCTAGGGGGGCCGCTTGCCAGATTGAGTTCAGCAATAATGACTCTTGACAGATTGCTGTAGTGAGCACATTTGCTCCGGTCTCTCCGGGGCTTTTAGCATGCAGTTTGGGCGCTATATAGGTCATAGGGGATTCTGTTGAGCCCAGTTGCCTAGGACAGCGCTATCTATTGCAACTTATTTTGTTTGCTTTAAAGGTTTACTGACAAGCTGCCATAATGGTAAAATTGAAGCTAAATGCTGCAGTTTATGTTTTTTTTTTTTTTTTCTTCAGTCAATGTAACTGGTTTAGCAGATTTGAAAGACTTACTGAGTGCTTGTGTGTTTTACATTTGTAACAACAGGTGTTTAATCATGCTGAACCCTTGAATAGATTTAAGCATTATATTAGTGTGTTTTGTCATTTTATTCTAAAGTGAGGCTTTAAGTGAAGGTGAATTGGCCTCGTTCAGTCACTGTGCAGTCATAGATTGTCTCAACATGTTTGATCCGACAACATTTGGCTTTTGTCAATAAGAACATGTCAACATCTCATCAGAATGTTTTGATTTATTCACTCTAAAACACTCGAGTAACCTGCAAAACACTCCAAACCTGTAAAAATAGTATTTTTACATATGTAAAATATATATATAACATTCTTAGAACATTCTATCTTACAAAGTCAAAAATACGAAAAAGGCGTGCACAATCCTCAAACCCAAACAAGGCTCAGGTGCAGGACAAAGGAGATTAACTAAAGCAAAAAAAAAACGTAATGTCCGCACACTGATATGACTGCTCCAGAAAATGCTGACATTACGTTTGTTTTTT
The DNA here is from genome assembly GCF_016745375.1 of Pimephales promelas. Next base: position 6,917,424 of record NW_024121266.1, on the reverse strand, counting down.
TGCATTCTATCTTACATCTTTAAAATATATGATTCTACTCATCTGAATCATTATTTTCAATACATTTTACAAATAAAGTTAAAGGACAAGTTCGGTGTTTTACACTTAAAGCCCTGTTTTAAGATCGTTTCTGATGAAATAGAACAGTTAAGATTGAAATTTGGACACATACTTTTGGGCCGAGAATTATGTATATATATATATATATATATATATATATTCCAGACTCTAAAATTAATTGCATCATTCAGATAATCATCTCTATAATCAGTTTAAAAGTTTTTACTGTCACTTTTGATCAGTTAAATTAATCCTTACTAAGTATATCTTTTCTTGTTGTAGACATAAGTTTTAGGGCATTTTGCTTAGATGTTATGTCACATAATAATAGTGACACATAATAATGTGCGCAAGTCACACACAAAGCGAGTGATCAAGAGATGTGGGCACCAGTGAGTATCCATCAGTGATCTTGCCCCTTTTATTCACATTATCAGTTGACTTTGTCTGCATGTTGCACTGTTATGAGTCATGGCTGTCATTCATAACACTGTTGTTGTATTGTGTGATTCAGCTGAGCTGGGTGATTACAGTGAGGCAGTGAATTTGCCAGGATACCTGTCTGAGTTCTGCTTCATCCCCAACCAGCCTCAGGGCTTTGAAAAAGATGTCACCAAACATCACCAGCAACACAAGTAAGAGTCACCGCACTAAACTTACTGAACTCTGGCCAACCCTTCCACTGTCACTATTATAATCAAATATTCCTTTCAGCACATTACATTTCTGTCAGAAATTTGCCACAATGGAGAAGTCTGGTTGATTTCTCATATGGCTTTATGAATATTCATGAACACTCTCATGTGCTTTCTCAGTGCCCATTACTTAGTACGTACACTGTAGAGCTGTGCTGAGAACAGGAAGCTCATTGTACTCCGTCTTTGCCATACTGACAAATCGGTGGATTCTTAAAGATGGCAAATAAGCAATTTACACAAGCGTTTTGTGCACACATACCTTGACTACACTGTCTTGTAATGTGAATCTGAAGCCTATGTCTTCATTTTTACCCTTTATTCTCCCCGTTTTTGGCCTGGGCACAGTGGACTTAACCCAGCACAGTCTGAATTCAATTATCTGAACACGGCACGAACGTTGGAGCTCTATGGAGTGGAACTGCACTATGCAAGGGTAAGTGTGCCATTGCTGTTCCATTATCTATCTACACACAAAGCTTCTTTGTATATAAAGAGAATCATTGAAACAAGCTCATTTCTGGTCTGTTCTGCACACAAAGCTATTCTATAGCTACACAAGGCTTTGTACTTTCATTGTATGGGAAAGAGTATTTTGCATAGGTTTTCTGTACCGTGAAAGTAAGAAATCAGAAAAGAATTTTCACTTTTGGGTGGACTAACACTACACAACATAACAACATTACACACCACAGTTTCAAAAACGTTTAATGATCCTCATTAATAAGTTCTCTCTCTTGCTGTGTTCCTGCTTTCAGGATCAAAGCAACACAGAGATTTTCATAGGCTTGATATCAGCTGGCATTGCCATCTTCAAGAACAGGGTACGGATCAACTACTTTCCATGGTAAGTGAACTTGCCTACTTGGTGTAATCCGGGTTCAAATCATGAAGTGTACTGACTGTGGGTGAGGTTGCAAACTGAGCCCGTTTGAATGTTAAGCATTGCTGTCAACCTCAAGGCATCCTTGAATGAAGATTTTTGTGTTAATGTTTTATTTTAGCTAGGCCTCAGTTTGTCTGTCAACGCTGAATGTTTAAATGCTGCACAATGTAGGACAATATAAGCTGATAAGAACTTTATATATTATTCACTCTTAATTGTTCTAAAACTATATAACTTATATTGATTTATCGATTTTGTCAACTTATATGTGCATATTTATATTTTGTTATTAAGACTAAATGTTCAGACATTTTTAGATTCTCCATGTTTTGGTTGGACTCATTTCAAATTGTGAGAAGGGAATAGCCGATGCGGAATGGATAAAAGCCTCTGCGAAATGATCAAATGTAAATGTAAATAGCGGCCCCCAAATCCTCATCAGCAAAAGCTCCCCCCACACCAGCAGAGTGTTTTTCTGGCACACAAGGCCCAGCTGCTTCTGTAGCTGTTGTCCAAGCACCTCCCGTTTGAAATACACGCACAGATGCTTTCCAGGCAAACTATGTTTAGCCCAGTTGAGAAACAGGGGCTGTTTACCACAGATGTCAACTAATCTCTCAGGGCAAACGGTTGTGCTTATTGATTATTTTATCGCTCACCCCTGTAGTTCATAAAGTTCAACAGAGATGTTAGAAAGAGTAAATATATACAACGCTGACTATGGATGCACACAGATATGTGGATGTTCAGTTTGACCAGCTTAAGCCAACATTATGCTGTACTATTTGTGTGTGACAGAATGTGTCATAAGAGGTTGACACTCCTCCAGCGTGTGTTTATTCAGACATTTGAGAGTGTGTGTTTTGTTGAATATAAGTATGTAGCTTCACTCTGTCATATTTTAAGTATTGATTAGAGAGACACAAAGGGCCATGAAATGGGTCAGGAAATTTTAACAGCACACAATGTGTTTGTTGCTGCCTTGCTAAAAAGCGATGTGTGTTTGTGTTACAAACAAATTCTTGTTTTGTTTTTTTTCTTCTCTATTTTAGGTTGAAGATTGTTAAAATATCTTTTAAATGCAAACAGTTTTTCATCCAGTTAAGAAAAGAGGCGGTAAGTGATGCACTTTAAAAAAAAAAAAAAAACTAGATCAATTAATCAAGACGACTTGGAACAGCTTAAAACAGATTTAAAGGGTTAGTTCACCCAAAATTGAAAATTAAGTCATTAATTACTCACCCCCATGCTGTTCCAACCCCGTAAGACCTTCGTTCATCTTCGGAACACAAATAAAGATATTTTTGATTGAATCTGAGAGCTGGATCAGTCCTAGATAGACTGCCTAAGGGACTGGCTCTTGACGGCCCATAAAGTCATTAAAGAAAAGGTTTAAATATTCCATGTGCCTACAGCGGCTCAATTATAAGTTTATCAAGCGACGAGACTACTTTTTGTGCGAAAAAAAAACATAAATAACGACTTTATTCCACTATTCCATTACTTCCTTATGGGCGCATGCGCGAGAACTGAGACGAGGACGTTCTCCTTCGTCTACTTCTTGTTACCGGCTGCTCACCGCTTAGGAGTTTTACCGCCACCTACCGTATAAAATGATGATCCATATATAAGGCGCTCCAGATTATAAAGAACACTGTCGTTTTTTGAGAAGATTAAAGGCTTTTAAGTGCACCTTATAGTGCGGAAAATACGCTAATTGAAAAGCGTATGTACAGCGCGCATCTTCCTCTGCTTGTAAACAGAAAGTTTTGCGCTTCCAGCTATATCAGCACATCATCTTATACGGTAGGTGGCGGTAAAACTCCTAAGCGGAGAGCAGCCGGTAACAAAAAGTAGTCGAAGGAGAACGTCCTTGTCTTAGTTCTCGCGCATGCGCCCATAAGGAAGTAATAGAATAGTCGAATAAAGTCGTTATTTATGTTTTTTCCGCACAAAAAGTGTTCTCGTCGCTTGATAAACTTATAATTGAGCCGCTGTAGGCACATGGAATATTTAAACCTTTTCTTTAATGACTTTATGGGCCGTCAAGAGCCAGTCCCTTAGGAAGCCTATGGAAGAGTGATCCAGCCCTCAGATTCAATCAAAAATATCTTTATTTGTGTTCCGAAGATGAACGAAGGTCTTACGGGGTTGGTACAGAATGGGGGTGAGTAATTAATGACTTAATTTTCATTTTTGGGTGAACTAACCCTTTAACTTCTGTAATGTAATAATTTCTGAGTAAAACAGGAAACATTATTTTAGGCTATTACAGCTACCTTACAATATAATACATATCTCAAAACAAAGGTCGCTGGCATTCACAATGCGTCACAATATCGCAATTAGGATTTGACTGAAAATGTTGGGCATTATATTGACTGCATAAATAATTAAATTACTGAATACATATTAATGTATTAAACATATAAATTCCATTACATTATAATAATAACAGTATAGATTTATAATAATACAAATATTATTTATTTGTGTGTCATGTGTGGCAATACATTTGCATATGTGTGAAGTGAACGTTCAATTAAATCTGTGCCGTTTCCTCTCACTGTTTGCTGATAACTATGTAAAATCAGAAGATAACTCCAAAAGACATCATCACTCCCATTTAGAAACTGCAGAGAGCAGTAATTCCTATTCATAAATCATTTTACTTTGTCAATATCAAATTAAATAGCATAATGGCTCCCAAAGCACCACTGATCTTTGTTTATTTGAAATCCCTCTGTAATTACTGCCCTGCTGTCAGTGACGGTGCAGAGAGATAGACACTCTTTACAGCTTATTAATTATGGAGAGTAGATATGATGCATTTTGCATGTGGGGGAGCGGGATGCGACCTGACATCAGAACTGTGCCGTTTGCTGAGACTCAAATAGAACTTGTGTGCCTGAACGGGTTTCAACTGTGTCACAGACCCTCTGCTGGAGACCTCAAAACACCCCGGTGGTGTGAATAATGCACAGAGACCTTTCAGAAGCAGTTGTACTAAAAGCAGAACTCAATGATGTCATGATCCATAATTGATGCCCAGATGGCAGAGCTTGGCTGAGTGGGTCCAATTTCCCTGGACCTGGATCTCAGCCCCTGCCATTTGTACAACCAAAAACAGTCTGGGAAGTGTGTTTACCCCCCTTTGGAGTCCCCAGTGATAAATGGAGGGCTAATACACTGATTTCATTCAGCCGGCATTTTGAAATGGCTCCGGTGGGAAGAAAACCGGAAGTATCGCCTTTAATCATAGCAGAGTCGCGGATGCGATGGCTTATTGTTGTGTTTAATGTAGAAATTAGTTATTCTAAAAATGTACATTTCTTTCATACTTTAGACTATATACAGTGAAACTAATTTATTTATATACGTATATATATATATATACGTATATATATATATATATATATATATATATATATATATATATATATTTACAAATATGAACAAACTATATACATATCCTATATTGGATATTAACATCAATAGTGTAAACTGTGATAGCAGCTTCAGGTTGGTAGTCCAAGGCATTGTTGTCTGTCTGTACTTCTGGAGCTTTTCCCACCAGAGCCTCGCTTTTTATTTCAAAATGGCACCTGCGTTAAATCAGCATATATATATATATAGGTCTTTCCAGAGCAGAGGTTTCTGGATACTTTGGCTAGTATTCAAACGGAGGCCCAAGTTAAGAGCAAAACAAGACGACATAATGAGTGTAACGTTCAGAGCAGGAATGTCAACGTCACCAACATCTCCTGTTTTTTGAGTTAAGCATGCAGTATGCTTGGTTTAACAGCCTCAAGATCCTTCCTCTTTTTTTTTTTTTTTTTTTGCCTACAGCACGAGACAAGAGATACATTACTCGGTTTCAACATGGTCAATTACCGAGCCTGTAAGAATCTCTGGAAGGCCTGTGTTGAACACCACACCTTTTTCCGGCTAGATCGGCCCGTTCCTCCAGAGAAGAACTTCTTTGCGCACTACTTCAGTTTGGGCTCCAAGTTCCGTTACTGGTAAGACGTTCCTCCAGTGTTCCTATATATCCACAGCATTTCTTTATTTCTTTATTTCTTAATCATATTTTTATACTTAGCATAAAATAGTATACTTTCCATATAATATTTAAATGTAAGATAAAACAATAAATAAATTAATTAAAATATATTTTATTAGACATATTAAGTTTATTTACAAATTACATTTGCAATAGTAGCTTGAAAGAACCCAAATATATTTTTTATTAAAACAATGTAAAAGTTATTCTTACAAACCTCAACCCTTATTTTGTGTGGCATGCACATTTAATTTTTTCATAGCAGAATTTCATAGATTTAGTTTTGTCTGGTCATCTGCAGTTGTGTGCTGAGGGAGGCCACAGTCACCAGAAGGCTTGACCTCCGTCGACCTGAACAAATACTCTAGTAAATCATGGCAATAAACTCTTGAAAAATAGATGATGCTCTTTTAGCCACTTTTAGATATAGGGAAACTAGAATGAGGAGGTGATCAATAATTCATCTTACAATGCTTTCTAGATTTATAAGAGTTTATTGGTGCTCTCTGTAGTATAATAAAACATAGTTGAACTCTGTAGCTTTGAGCAGCAAGAGCCTTATATAAAATGATGCCATTCACAGAATTGGAGGTGTCAGGCAGTTGTGAAATATGGATTGAATCCTGACCAACATTGTACATCTCTTCACAGTGGGAGGACGGAAGCACAATCTGTTCAGTATGGCAAGGAGAAGGGAATCAAGGACAGAGTGTTTACAAGGTAATGTGAGCTTGTACTTCAGGGGTTTTGTGTTGGTGACCAGTTATGATTCTTCAGTTAATGATCATTAACATATTTGGTCTAAAAGAGTATTTATTTCTGTGGAAGTGTGAACTTATAAAATATACTACCAGCTGGTGAGGAGGAGTATCTTGGTTCAGCAGGTGAACTTTAGAGGGATCTTTACTCACAGTTTTGAGTTGAAACAATATAAATCTTTTCCGACTTTTCCGAAAAAATGTAATGCTTTTTGCTCTTGAGTTGTTTGATACGAAACCCTGAACGGCAACGTGAAAAAAAAATCTGTATAAAAAAAATATATTGCATTTCGAGATTAAAGTCGAAATATTTTGAGATTAAAGTCGAAACATTTCGAGATTAAAGTTGAAAAATTTAGAGAGTACGAGAATAGGCTACAGTCTTTCGTTGAAGCTGCGTGTGCTTGCCATTGTCTCACATTGCTGTGCGCATACGGGCATTCATAATGGTGTATAGCGAGTGTTTCACACTGTGTGTGTGTGTGTGTGTGTGCGTTTGTTTATACCATTATAGGACGTTATAAAGTAATGCGCCGCAATAGACTTTAGCCTATAGGAAAACAAACCCGGAAAACACTTTTCAGGCTGGATGGAGATATCCAGCTGAATGAATGAATGAATGAATGAATGAATGAATGAATGAATGAATGAATGAATGAATGAATGAATGAATGAATGAATGGGGAATTTATATTGTGCTTTCATATGTCTATAGGCCTACACTCAAAGCACTTTACAATCATATCAGAGAATCTCTCCTCAACCACCATTCGTGGTTATTAAATATGAGGAAATCCCGCCAAATGATTGGATACAGAATGGTTCACTTAAAATGTATCTAGAACGTATTTACGGTGAAGAGGGAGACCGAACAGTTACTGTTGTGTTCTCGACCCAGATAGTGTTGACTAGACGAGCACGAAAACACCTCAAAAACGCTGCCACTAGCACCTGTGTAGAATTTTGTTGAAAGCCCAGATAAAAGTATAAAAGCTATTTTGTTTTGATCCATGGCAGTTCGACTTCACAAGTGCATTTCTTTACACACACACACACACACACACACATGCGCGCACGCTCTGAGCTTGGACGCGCACTGTTATGAATGCACACACTTCTATGGAAGACACACTGTATTGACTTTATTCTCGAAACATTTCAACTTTAATCTTGAAATGTTTCAACTTTAATCTCGAAACGCTTCGACTTTAATCTCGAAACGCTTCGACTTTAATCTCGAAACGCTTAGACTTTAGTCTCGAAACATTTCTACTTTAGTCTTTTTTTTTTGCGGTTCAGGGCTTCCGTAGTTTAAAATGTTAACACATACAAAATTTTCAAATGACGAACATAGTCAAACTTGTATTTGTTCTTTTTTATCTCAAAATAATGATGACATTGGCAGTAGATTGTTCTGTCTGACTTTCAGAGTGAATACTGGTATAACAGAACAAAATATGACAGCTCTCTTGAATTTTAGGTGGGGTTTTTTGTGCTAAAAAGAGATCTCTCATTAGGGGTTACTGTGACTAAATATTCTGAACATCTGCAGTTAAACATTTAACATATAAATTGAACATTGTAGTGCAATATCCTAGGAGAATATAAAGGTAACACGGTACTCAGAATTCAGTTTAAAAAGAACCTGATCTCTGTCAAAATAGATAATAGTAATCTGGAATATCTAACTGTCTTACCTCAGACAGTTAACGCAAGCTTATCATTGACTTTTTGGTCAATGGCAGAGATTAACAGAATGCATTTCATCTCTCAGATCTCCCAGCAAGCCCCTGGACAGAAAGTTGATGGGTGTGACAGAGTGGGAAGCAGTGAGCAGGAACTCACTGTCTGAAGAGATGCTGGAGACCCAAAGCCTGCCCACCCGCTCCCCCCCTGGGACACCCAACCAGTGAGTGCCTCTCCGTTTCAGTGAAACTTACAACCTAATGAGCGAAGACACTGCAGGGTGCTTTGGGGTGAGGGGGTGAGGGGAGTGATGGGGGTGGGACGACAAGTCTGGAAGATTCTCACAATTGCAATTAGTTGCATTTCACTCCAAAAGAAAAAAGAAAGAAATTATAGTTTGCAAAAAGAAAATGACTCAAAAATATTTTTTGACATTATTTTTTTCATTAGCCTAATTCCTTTAAAAAAATCATATTAAACATAATGCATCATAATATATATATTTTTTCATCAAATGCAAACATGTTGTTTAAAAAAATAACTACTATGTACTTTTTTTTCCATGCAAAAACATGGTCCTGAAAAGGTTTATATTCCTAAAGCAAAATATATTATAACTGTAATGATTTTTTCTTTGATTTGGCGGCGAAATACGACCTAGTAATGTTCATTACACGTTTTGTAAGTTTTACCCAAAGTCAGGGAGTCGGACAGCTGTTCAAGGAGCTCTAATAAAAACTGTCACTCCTTTTCAAAGATTCAGAGATGGATTACAGCATTGTCAGAAAACTAACAGTGACTGTGTTTTCAAGAAGAAACAGAGACTGTATGAATGCAGTCAAATAAAATATATAGGGTTCGAGTTAACATTTCATCATTATGTTATAATGCACTGAACACTTTACACTAACTATAAATGCAACTGTGAAAAATATATTTGTTTTAATAGGTAAGAACTCCTTGTTTACCTTCAGCCAGAGGAATTGCATTTACTCATAAAACAAACAGCTGAAAATGATTACAGCAACTATAAATGTTCTGTCAACAGTAGAAACTCCTTATATGTGCAAGAGGGTGCCCGGCTACGACCCTCTTCCATGGGTCACCTGGTGGACCATGTCATCCATGCCTCCCCCAGCCTTCCACTTTTCTCCAATCACAAATCAGCTTCCTCTACACAAGCGAACAGCATCAGCCTGGAGTCTACGCCGTAAGTACTTCCTCTTCTTTATTAGGAAAACAGTCCATCCACAAGAACTGGTTTTAGTAACGCTTTATTATTATTTATGGTGCTTCTTAAGGTTCCCCTTGTGTTCATACTTAAGCAACCACCCTAGTACGACTAGTAACAATCTAGTGACCGCCCACAATACCCCAGAAATAACAAAGCAAAGCGTGGATTATGCCTTTTAAAGGATAAGACTCTCCAGATGTCGTTGTCTGACAAATGAAATGCTGATATTTTTATTCAAAGTAATTTCAGTGACAGTTTATTTGAATCTTTCAGTATCTTAAATCCCTTTAAAGAGTCTTAAAATAGAATACTCCGGCCGAAAACCAACTCTTTTTGCAGACTTTTGTTATACTTGTTTTTATTAAAATTAATGTGCTTTGTTATGCATTTCAAGTCTTGAATGTTTGCTTATCCATGTTTGCTTATTGAAACATTAAATCATTTCAGTTTTTATAAACCCTATTTACAGAAGCCACATAATTTAGTGTAAAAAAAAAACAAACAGAAGTGCAAGTCTGTTCCTCAAAGTGGTTTTTCTGCACCAAAAACATCTTATATTGGCTGATTGTTTTGTCTCTGCCTTCCAATCACGGCTACCACCCTCTGTCTGCGCCCTTAAATGGCCCCGAATGGAAACTAAACGCATGCTGCGCAGCTGTAAAACGTGTTTACCACTCTCATAGTGCAGGGCACAGAGCTTTGGATTTTAACGGTGCATGGTAAACATGTCAAGCCTTTTGTGATCCTCTTGAATAGGTCTGCAGTATACTTAAGCCTAATGACATTGCCAGTGGTTATTTGCATGACATGTGGTGGTTTTGACTTTGTTTGCCGAGCTAGTTTAATTGAAATATAACACCCCACCCCCTTTCCTTTGTTTCAGTCTTTAAACCGTTTTAAAAATGACCTGTTTATGGTTGGGGGCATCACCACATTACATGTCTGATGATCCCCTGAGGCAAAAAAAAAAAAAACATTATTGTTCTTTTGCATTATTGATTGCTGTAAATTGATAGTTCCTGCAGTGTCACAAAATATAACATGATTTTTATTGAAAGATTGAGCTGTATTTATATGCCATTTTTAAAGATCATTTATCAGAATGTGATGCTAGGAGGATAGAATAAGTTAGAAGGTATTTTGGTTTGAGTTAGATTTTGATTGGTGAGCATTTATTAATTTATACAAAAGTTCATCCATTCTATTATTTTTTTCCCTCGTTTATGTGTTAAATATGCAGCTTAACAACACATATAAAATAGCACAGCACCATGTCCTAATCAGCCACAGCTGCAGAATGTAATGTGCAATTGGAATTGGTTTCTAATTATGTGGTATTGCTGACTTACCAATATTATGCTATGAATATTGTCGTCTCTGTGATGAATTGCTTATGTTTTGCTTTTGTAAGTTGATTTGGATAAAAGCATCTGCTCAAGTCAAATGTATAAATTGCTTTGGATAGCCCCGCCCACAATACAATCTCATAAGTCCAACATCTGGTTCTAAATGTGTATTTTACATCAACAAATTATCCTCACACACAAAATTTGATTAATCCCAGAAAATTTAAGTGTTCAATGCCTAAAAAAGTGTAATCCGTTTTTAGGCGTTGAACCTGGTAAAATTACCAGATTGACTTTTCCTGTAAATAGACAAATGTGCTGTCTTATTACCGGAAAGATATCATTTACACTTCAGTACCAAAATACTGGCAAACTCTGTAATGGCAATCATCAGAAATTAAATGCTGTCCTAAATAGAATCACTTCAATGATCTTAATGTAAACATTTACAACAGAGCTTTATGAATGACCCAAAGCTGGCTTCTTATGTCAGCGCATCATGGCCTAACCATGAGTAATCCCATTTTTTTTTTTTTTTTTGCATCATACCATTAATTTACTAGTAATATTACAACTTGTTACAACTCAAACTGGAAAATTGGCAAAAAACGTATTTATTGTATTTTGGAAAAACTCCTGTCCCTTGAACTCTAAGCGGTAATTTACTGTCAGTTTACCCTTAAAGATATCGTATCTGTAAAAGGGGCAATTAACTGTAATCGGGAAGTGATAATTTGGCATACGGTATCTTAGGGTCTTGTTAGAAATGTTTATTGTTTTTTTTAGTTTATTTATGTATAATTTAAATTAACTGAATATTATATATATATATATATATATATATATGTGTGTGTGTGTGTATATGTGTGTGTGTGTGTATATATATATATATATATATATATATGCATAACGCACAGATACATACATAGCTCATGCTCCACAATGCACACACACACACACACACACACACGCACACACACACACACACACGCACACACACACTGATACTTGTTAGTCTGTCACAGTTCCAAATGATGGCATAACCTCCTGCTGTAGATACTCAGAACCCAGCAGCAGAAATATGCTATATGAAACATGCTAAACCTGTTTGATGTCTCTGCTAGCTTTTTGCTACTGCTAAACTTTTTACGAAGCTTTTAGAACTCTTTTATTAAGGGGATATTTCACCACAGCATGAAAATTGACATAATTTACTCACTCTCATGTTGATCCAAACATGTATAATTTTTTATGTTTTTTGTTATTATTAGATATTTGTATAATGTATAACAAATTGAAGGGAGATGTTTTAAATAATGTTTTGATGTTCTTTTCAATGAAATCCAAGCATAAATATATTTATATTTATTATATATATATATTTTATTTCCCCTGAATTTAATAGGTCTCCGGAAGGTGTTGAAGGACCTCCTCCTGCCCTCCCACCCAAACAGTCCCGGAAGAACCTGAGCCAGCTTATACTGTCCCACTCACAACAGGACTTGGACAACCACGTCAACGAAATGTACGATGTCCCCATAGCAACAGACAAGACCATGGTAAGAATACATCCACTGACTCACTCGACCCAGACTCTTTGTGCTGCTTTGTTGTTCCTTTTTCCAAAGTTGGCATTAATAGTCCGGCGTCCCTCCCTTCTATGGTACACCGCTGATGTGGTTGCTCTCTCAAAAAGTTATAAAACACTAGGTGGTTTGGTGCATGCAGTTCCTGACACATAAATCATTTTCACTGCCTCATGCGAGTTAATATTTCACATGTTTTTATTTTTATCTGCTAAGATTTTTTTTTTTGTCTTATAAGATACTGCATTTGTGAAAACTAATAGTAATAAAGTATTTTATGTATGTAGTATTTTTCATACATTCCAATGTGCTTCATTTTTTCAGTTTATAATATTTTAAAAAACAAATACAAAATAAGGATAAAATCAAAAGATTGATATAAATTAATAGAGGCGAAAAAAGCGTTAACAATAAGTGCAGTGGTTAAAAGGGTTTCAATGTTTTATTCAAAAGCTAACTAACTAAGATGTCGTCAAAAACGATTGTGATCGCTTGGAACTTGGTAAGATTTTCCAGATTTGGGGGGCGTAATGGCTTATAAGCGGTCTACGATTAGGTGAACATTCTTAATGTTAGTGTGCCAATAAAATAGCTCATACAATGATGTTCAGAAACAGACAAAATCTACGAAGGTGCTAAGTCATGATGCTTTACAAACCAGAATTCTGTACCTAATAGAAAATCAATGCAAATTAGATAAAACAAATGCAATGTGCTGTTTTAAATGTAAAACTTGAACATAAAAATGTCTCTCAAATATTGACTTTATTGTATTTTTTTTTTCTCTCAAATGTTCAGCCCAATGGTGTCATTCCTCATGACAATCTTGTCCTGATCAAAATGAAACCGGATGAGAATGGGAGATTTGGGTTTAATGTGAAGGTAAAATGCACAGCATTTGTCATTTATTGTAACCGATTGTTGATGATTTAATGATATCATTGCCTCTTAGAAATCATCTCTCTCTCTCTCATTCCCTCTTTTTTCAGGGTGGCTCTGATCAGAAGATGCCTATTATTGTGTCTCGAGTAGCACCTGGAACATCAGTATGTTTAATAGACTGTTTATTGTTGTAAATAGTGTAGTATTACCCTTTATAGGGCAGCTGGAATAAGGAAAGATTAATTGAAGAGTGACCTCTATAGGATTAGTAGTGAACTTTGTGTCAATGTTTGGTTTAAGCTTGTGTTAAAGGATTTATGCTGCTTTACATTCAAAATTGCATATGTAATATTAGAAGAGTCCAAATGAAGAATTAAGATCTCAATATGAAGAGTTCAGATGCAAAAGCCTCTAAATGCCATTTGAAATTTTCTTCTTTAATGATGATTTTTATCAAACTTGTATATTTAAGTTCAGTAATTTCACTTAAATGGCAATGATAATTACCTATTAATTGTTATTTAAGTGAAATTAATGAACTTAAATATACAAGTTTGATAAAAATCATCATTAAAGAAGAAAATTTCAAATGGCATTTAGAGGCTTTTGCATCTGAACTCTTCATATGTCATCTAGGGGCAAGTAGTTTGAATTTCATAATTTTCAGTCTGTGTCTCTCCTCTACAGGCTGATTTGTGTGTGCCACGACTGAACGAGGGCGATCAGGTTGTGCTGATCAACGGTCGAGATATTGCGGAGCACACGCACGATCAGGTGGTCATGTTCATCAAGGCCAGCTGTGAGAGCCATTCCGGGGAGCTCCTCCTGTTGGTGCGGCCCAATGGTGAGCGCTCAACTGATTAATAAACAAATCTTTTGCTGCCTTTGACTTCACTACCATTCAAAAGTTAGGAGTCAGTACAAAAAGTCTCTTATACTCACCAAGGCTGCTTTTATTTGATTAAAAATGCAGTATTGTAAAATATTATTTCAATTTAAAATGGCCAATTTTATAAAATGTAACTAATGCATATGATGACAAAGCTGATTTTTTTTCAGCTGCCATTCAGTTGGTTTTGATCGTGATCCTTCAGAAATCATTCTAATATGCTGATTTGGTGCAGAAAAGAAAATGTAGTATTATTTCTCAAACATTTTGGTGCTTATTATTTCTTTTGTGAAAACTCTGATATCATTTTTTATAGTATCATTTGATTAACAGAAAGTTTTCATTTTAAAATAGATGGACTCTACAAACAATGTACTCACTTTTGATCAATTCATCCTTGCTGAATAAAAGTATTCATTTGTTTTTAAAAAGTCTTACTGACCCTAAACTTTTGAATGGTGCACATGAACACTACACTACAATTATGTAAATACTACCGATAACTAGATATATATATATATTTTTTTTTTTTATCGAGACCTTTTTGAATGGGGGCGCAATGATTAAAGAATCATGGATTTAGTTATACACATCCATTTTATTTTGACCAAACTCACTTTAAAAGCACACAGTATGATTATGATTTCCAAACTTAAGACAGCCTTTGGTGTGATTAATTCACTTTCTATGGCTTTTGTTGGGGGGAAGGATTTATTGTCCTTTATACCTTGTGGTCTTAGCTGCCATCACAATAACTGTTTCTCTGTATGTAGCCATCTATGATGTAGTTGAGGAGAAATTGGAGACGGAGCCGGATTTTCAGTACATCCCAGAGAAATCTCCCACAGACACATCACTGCTGGACCAGGACGCCTGGAGGGACTCGATGCTGCAGTTAAAGGAGGGTCTTAACAATGCTACTATACTATCCCAGTTTGATGTGAGTAACAAACTGATTATTGTCTCTCATACTTTTGAGTCACTTAGTTCATGTTTTTTCTTCCATTTTAGTAGCACAAAATACAAGTTTCAAGTAATTTGATCTTTACGATCAAATGCGACAAAAAAGCTGTCTTCTGTTCTCCACAGGAAAAAGGCAGTTTAAGCTCATATGTTATTTTTTATCTAAATTGCTCATTTACAGAATGCTCTGTAATCAACAGCAATCAGGTTATTCAGGATGTGGTCATATCAAAAGAACTTCCTATTACTTCCTGTCTTTCATTAGGCAGCTCTGATATCTTCCTGTTAGTGTGTGTGGGGGTTTTGTATGGAAATATGTTGATAAAATGTGTAATAAAAAAAGATAGGATGCATTCATTTTGTTTATTGTGCTTTTATGTGGCCGTGCATGGATTAATGCACAAAGCACTGGAAAATTGAATGTATGAAATTTCTGGTTGAATACTTGAAAATTGAAAAGACGGCATGAAGACTGAAGGTCATATTAAAAGTTTTGTGTCCATTTAATGATTTTTCATTCAGTAAGATTTTTGTAGACTGACTGTTTTTGTTTTGTTTTAAAGCAAATGTATCGGAAAAGGCCTGGAATGACAATGTCATGTGCCAAATTACCTCAGAATATTTCCAAAAACCGCTACAGAGACATCTCACCTTGTGAGTATTGCTACACACAGTTCCTTTGTACTGATAACCAGTTGTGATATAAAAAATGAATCAGTTTTTGTTGTTTTCTTGTCAGATGATGCTACTAGAGTCATCTTAAAGGGCACAGATGACTACATCAATGCAAATTACATCAATGTGAGTAGCTCATAATTATCGTTGCAAACTCAAATGCCCAGTGAAAGATGGACTGTGATTAATAGTCTCTCTTAATGTGTTTCTGTCATATTCGCAGATGGAAATCCCTGCCTCCCGTCTCATAAACCGCTATATCGCTTGCCAGGGCCCGCTACCCAACACGTGCCCGGATTTCTGGCAGATGACATGGGAGCAGGGCTCCTCTATGGTAGTCATGCTTACTACTCAGGTTGAACGAGGACGCGTATGTATACCTCTTAATGTTTGACATACATTTTTGTGTCTATTCTTAACTTTTTGAACTAACATAATTCAATCCCTTTCTACCGCAGGTGAAGTGCCATCAGTACTGGCCGAACCCCTCAGGTAGCGCTACATACGGTGGCTTTCAGGTTTCCTGCCAGACTGAGGAGGGAAACTCAGCTTTCTTGGTTCGAGATATGACTCTTACTCACATTGAGGTGAGTGTATCACAGATTTAATTGTCAACAGTCAGTATCATTCTTAATTTGACGTGAACCATGTAATGTTGCAGTTCCTAATAAAGTTACAAATTGGTGTTGGATTTACTTTAAGGGATGGTTCATTCAAAAATAAAAATAAAAAAATCATAATTTACTCACCCTCATATCATTCTGAACCTGTGTGGCATTCTGTCTTCTGTGGAACACACACAAAAAAAAAAAAAAAAAAACTGTTTGGTTACCAACTTTCTTCAATATATATATATATTGAAGAAAGTTGGTAACCAAACAGTTTTGGTACCTATTGACTTCCAGTGTATGGACGGGAAAAAAAAAAAAAAAAGAAAATTCTCAAAATGTATTCTTTTATGTTCCGCAGAAGAAATAAAGTAACAACATGAGGGTGAGTAAATGTTGACACAATTTTTTTTTTTTTTTTTTTTGGGGGGGGGGGGGGGGGGGGGGGGGGGGGGGGTTGAACTATCACTTTACGCTAATGTTTATTTACATTAGGCACTTGGAAAATGTTAATATTGGACTCTAGGATCTTGTTTACAGTGTATCATTTGCTATGGTGCCATTATAACCATGTCATTTTTTGTTTGCTGTTTTGTTGTTTGTGCTGTTAGAGTGGGGAGAGCAGGGAATTGACCCAAATCCAGTACCTGGCATGGCCTGATCATGGTGTACCAGATGACTCAACGGACTTCCTGGATTTCGTGGCTCTGGTCCGGAATAAACGAGCTGGGAAGGACGAGCCTGTTGTGGTCCACTGCAGGTATTTCATATATCTATATCACAAATGAGTTTTTAAATGTAGTTATTCAAAGAGAATCGCAGTGTAATCAAGTTTTTCCTCTTTCCCTCCCTCACTCTGCTCTGTCCCAGTGCTGGGATTGGCCGGACGGGAGTTCTCATCACCATGGAGACGGCAATATGTCTGATGGAGTGCAGTCAGCCGGTGTATCCGTTAGACATTGTGAGAACCATGCGGGATCAGAGGGCCATGATGATTCAGACGCCGGTAAGTCGCGCCCACCCTCTTTTGTCCTGTCATATCCCCCATCAGTCATCCATTAAGGGTTTATCATTGGCTTTCTGTCTTCATTTGCTGGGACATGGCTAAATGCTGCACAGCCAATGATGACATGTTAAATAAACAACTAAAAAAAGCATTTTCACTGACATTTAAAATTCAGCTACAGGCTGTGAGGTTTTCACACATAATGTGAAGAAGAGTTGCTGTAGCAGGGGGTCTTGTCCAGGCTGGGACTCTGAGAGCTCGAGACTGTGATTTCAGCATGATACATGAATGAAGCCTGTCTGCCCAGAGCCTGCTGACCATGAGACCACAACTAATTTGAACATCAGCCCTTTCTTCTTCCTGTTGTCTGTGAAAACACTTGTGTACTATATGCTGTTCTTTTTCATTAGTGGTGTTGCTAAAGCATTACTCTTTGCTATTGCTCATACACTGCCGTTTGAACGTTTGGGGTCAGAAAGATTTTTTTTATCTTACAATTATTCATTTTATTCAGGAAGCATACATTAAAGTGATCAAATGATCAATTATTGTTATTATTATTATTACAAAAATATATGTTTTAAATTAATGTTGGTCTTTTGAACTTTCTATTTATCTAAGAATCCTAAAAAAATGTATCACAGTTTCCACAAAAATATTAAGCAGCACAACCATTTTCAACATTGCAACATAATAATGTTACTTTGAGCAGCAAATCTGCATTACAGAAGTGTAGACTGGAATAATGGTAGCTGAAAATTTTAGTTTTGCCAATACAGGAATAAATTACATTTTAAAATGGAAAACTATTATTTTAAATTGTAATAATATTAACATAAGGGCAATATTACTATTTTTACTGCGTGTATGTTTGATAAATGCAGTCTTGCTGTGCAAGAGACGAGACATTAAAAAACCTGACTGACTCCAAACGTAATGTGTACACAAGGTTGGTGTTTTGAACAAATTATTTATGTTTAGGAGAGATGTGCTGTTTCTTCTCTGCCTTCACTTGATGGACAATGCTTTAAAGACTTATTTTGAAGGAGGGACCTGAGAAATATGTTTTTGATAGTCCACATCTTATCGTCTACAAAAAAATGTCCATAGTGGTTCTACTGTATATGCATTCTTCCATCTTGCTTTCTCTCTCTCTCACACACACAGACACAGTCCATGACTTACTGCCATCACGCTTGACTGCTCTTGCTTGATAGACTTGACTCATCATCCATTCACTGATTTCCCCTCTGTTCTCTGTCTTAGAGCCAGTTCAAGTTTGTGTGCGAGGCCATACTGAAGGTTTACGAGGAGGGCCTGGTGAAACCGCTCAAGTCCACGCTGTACGAATCTAACTAATGCAATGCCAGCTTTTCCTGAAAATGATGCTGAAATTCACTGACTGGATCTTCTCCATGTTATGATATCGCAGCTTCACGACAGAGCAATGGAGAAGTATCTCGAGCCAGGAACACATGACATAAACAAAGCACTGCTGCACTTTATGCTGGCAAAGAGACTATATGCCAAGCTTTAACGAGGAGAGAAAGAACGGACAACAAATTAAATCTAACAAAGGTGAATTAGGTACTTGTTGGGACTTTGAGTGTTCAGGGTTTTGACAATTATATATGTTAATAATGGAAATAGTAAAGAGATTGTTGGTGCCATATGTAAGTGTGTACGGGCAGGCCCATGAATGAATGAGAGTTTTTAAATATGGTCACCTATTATTTTGAGACAAACAACACCTACAAAACAACTTGCATCCAGGCCTGTGCTGCAGATGATTATTTGTATTTTTTTTTTAGGAATATTTATTGTTTTAGTTAAAATGTTTAGCCCTGTTCATGCAACATAACTAACTACTTACAAATGTCAAACTAAAATGACAAATTGTCAAACTAAAATGCTCTCAACAAGGACTTTAAAGCACTTTGCATTACAGCTGTGATGCAAAATATCAGTTTAGCCTCTCATGCAGATTTTGAAGGAAATTCACCTTAAAATGAAAATATTTACTCACCCGTGTGTCTTTCAAAACCCATATGTTCCTTTGTCAATAGAACAAATGTTTTGAGAAATGTTCATACTGCTCATTTTCTTACAATGAAAGCCTACAAGAAAAAATAAAACATAATATTTACTATATTCCACATCTTCTGAAGCCAAACAATAGCTTTGAGTAAGGAAAAGACTGAAATGTAACTTTAATTATCGAAAAGATTCCTCCCAGGTAGTAGTTGACACAATTAGTTATGTAATACAAGAACCAGTGAGGCTGTTGAATATTACATTTTGGGCCAGAAATTCACATATGGAAGATTCTTTTAAAATGCGATTGATTCTTTTCATAAAATATTTTAAATTCGCACTGCTGTTTAGTTGAAGGAAGAATGCCAGTCAGAAATTTGATCTTTCCAGAAGCAAACATTCCATTATTCCCTCAAAATGAACTCCCTTATCATTCAAAATCAGATTTTCCATTAAAGGGATTAGTATTCCATGTAGTTGACGTGATATTTATGTGTTGCTTTTTGTTTTGTTGTTAAATCTGAACATTACACACCACAGTGTGTTAAATGCTGTACTGTGTTGGGGGATCAGAATGGAGTTTGTTTATGGCTGACCTGTTTATTTCTTGTAGCAGACTGCACATGCAGAATATCCCTGCAACATTAACCAGCTGAGACTGTGTCCAGTATGTGTTATTACTGTATGTTTTTGCATTTTATAATACTGTTAGTGTGAATGTAATAGCCCAAGTCACGTTCAGGTTTTCTCTAAGCCTGTTTCAACACATTAGAGCTGGTGCCTAGTACAGGCAATGATTTTTTTTTTTTAGTTTATTTAATTTAGCCCTAGTTTTTAATCCATCAAATCCAACATTGGCATTTACTTTAACAAAATAGCATTGGCTTTTCATACTAAGATGTTGCTGTTTGAGAGTTTAGTGAACACGATGTCTGATACTTAACTTAATTGTGTGACTCATTGCCCATGTTTCACAGGTTGCCTGTAGTTGAACGCAGAGTTTTCCATGCCTTTACTCATTGTAAGGTACTATCTACTTTTACAGTCACTCAGTTGTCATTTATCCGTGGTCATGCTTGCTGGAAAACCTTGGTTTTAAGACCAAATAATTCCCTTCTATGCTCGACAGGTTACAGGTTTTACCAAAAGACATTTAAAACAGGAATGCGACATGCATTTGGGGAGAAACTAAACGCCTCCTGTCTTGTGGAAAGACAGAACTTTTTCAACAAAGATGTACAATGTAGACTGGTGTTCACGTTTATTTGCTGCAAATAACAAGGTCAAGTTGTGCCACTTGTCCATTTTTATGAAAATATAGTGTACATACGATGTTGTATATTAAAAAGAAAGTCTTTAAAATAAAATAAGGTGTGTGATCTGAGTCCTTTTGGCATTAAAATGTTCTGTTTTTTGTACATTGCATATTTGAACATTTTAATTCCTTTGATTTTGGCATGGAGAAAAGTTTCTAATGTTATAGCAGTTTCGAGCCCTCAGTAACCAACCAGTGAGTGGTGCTGTTGGATAAACAAAATACAGCACACCTGTCAGGTTACTCATGTTTTAGCTTGAGAATAGGGATTTTTCAAGTTATAATATTTTTTTGTTTTTCAATAATATCTGCAATTTATACAATCCATTCTATATATTTTTAAAATAAATACAGTACATGTCAAAAGTTTGGAAAGTTTTTTTTTTTTTTTTTTTTTAAGTCTCTTATACTAACCAAAGCTATGCTAATATATAATTTGTTCCTGTGATGGTAATGCAGAATTTTCTGCATCAATATTCCAGTCTTCAGTGTCTCAATCATTCAGCTGATTTGCTACTCAAGAAACATGTATTTTTATTATCAATGTTTAAAATATTTTTTTTCCTACTTAACAATGTTGTGGAAACAATGATACCATTCAAACACTTGTGGACCTGTGACAAGATACGAAAAAAAAAAAAAAAAATCTAACTTTTATTCATCAAGGAATTTGATCATTAAATTGATCAAAGGTGACAGTAAAGACATACTGTTGTGAACAAATTCTGCTTAATAAATGTTTTAACAAGTTTAATAAATACATTTAATGAATGGCCATAAATGCTGTTTACTGCTTTCTATTCATCAAAGATTCCTGAAAAAAGTATCACAATTTCCACACATAAATATAAAAATGTTGAGCAGCAAAAACCTTCAACATTGATAATATACTCTCACCTAAATGATTGTTAGGAACACCATACTAATTCTGTGTTTGACACCCCTTTCGGCTTCAGAACTGCCTTAATTCTGCATGGCAATGATTCAACAAGGTGCGGAAAGCATTCTTTAGAAATGTTGGCCCATATTGATAGGATAGCATCTTACAGTTGATGGAGATTTGGACGAACGAAGCTCCTGTTCCACCACATCCCAAAGATGCTCTATTAGGTGAGATCTGGTGACTGTGTGGGCCATTTTAGTACAGTGAACTCATTGTCATATTCAAAAAAACAATTTGAAATGATTTGAGCTTTGTGACATGGTGCATTATCCTGCTGGAAATAGCCGTCAGAGGATGGGTACATGGTGGCCATAAAGGGATATACATGGTCAGAAACAATGCTCAATTTAAACAATACCCACTAGGCACTAAGGGGCCTAAAGTGTGCCAAGAAAACATCCCCGCACCATTACACCACCCCCAGCCTGCACAGTGGTAACAAGGCATGATGGATCCATGTTCTCATTTTGTTTACGCCAAATTCTGACTCTACCGTCTGAATGTCTCAACAGAAATCGAGAATCATCAGACCAGGCAACATTTTTCCAGTCTTCAACTGTCCAATTTTGGTGAGCTCTTGCAATTTAGCCTCTTTTTCATTTGTAGTGGAGATGAGTGGTACCCGGTGGGGTCTTCTGCTGCTGTTGTTGTACCCCATCCACCTCAAGATTGTGCGTGTTGTGGCTTCCCAAATGCTTTGCTGCATACCTCTGTTGTAACGAGTGGTTATTTCAGTCAAAGTTGCTCTTCTATTAGCTTGAATCAGTCGACCCATTCTCCTCTGACCTCTAGCATCAACAACAAAATGGCAACAAAAACAATCTGCGGCAACCATCTCCACGAAACATAACAAACTGCTCCAGCCAGACAAGTAGGCCCTGGGGGTGGGATTTGGGGGGTCAGTGCAGATGAGGAGGAGGGAGGGTCTATTTAGCCTCCATTTTTTTTTTCTAAAATACTTCAAACCTCAACAAGAAGTCACGTCAACAAGAAGTCACATCACCCAACATCGCTTAGAGCACCTTTAAGTAAAAGTGCAGAAGAACTCGTTTTTAAAAGTACTTAAGTTTCAAAAGTAAAAAGTAAATGTCAATGCATTGTTTTATTATTGTTGTATGTACTGTAAATACAGTAGGCCCACCTTATGCCTCTGAATCTATGGCTGCCTACCCCCATATCAATATCAAATTTATTTCTAGAACACAGTTCCAGTAATGTGATTGAATGCGAGATTGAATATAACAATGCCACTCAATAATCTCCACAGGTTCCTGCAAATAGTGCCCTATTTAAAGTTTTTAAGTCGTTAATCTCCAACGTTGGACAGACGTTGTATTGATGTCGAGAATAAAAATCGGGTTGACGTCAGAACCCGACAGATTGGCGTCAAACCGTTGTCGGGTTCAGACATCAAAAAGAAGTCGGGTTCTGACATCAGTCCGAATTTACTTTCCAACCAAAATGCACCTGACCGACGTTACTACTTTCTACTCAAGGACCTTGACAAAAAATGTAGTTGTGTAAAAAGTATGATAATTGTCTTTCAAATGTAGTGAAGTTTGAAAGACACTCAAAAAATAAAATAAATAAAACACTCAAGTAAATACAGACACTCAAAAAGTGTACTTAAGTACAGTAGCTACACCTTGTATTATGTTATAAATAATGTAACAATGTTTCCTTCCTGTGCACCAAATCAAATGAGTTCTGGAGGTGACACTGAGAACTGGTGTATGGATCCTCAAAATTCAGAATTATCATTACAGGGGAAAAAAATACATTTTAATATTTTCAGTTAGAAAATAGGTCTAGGTTTGTGAAAATATTTATTTTGCAATATTGCTGTTTATTTACTCTATTTTAATTAAATAAATGGAGCCTTGGTGAGCATAAGAGACTTCTTTCAAAAAAATATTATTTTGGTAAACATTCAGTAGCAGGCTTTTACTATCTAATCACTTTACTATGTACCAGTCCATTACAAGAGCGATATACAGATCCGTAACAGTAACACAAAGTCCTGTGAGAACTCTCCAGAACACCGTCCCTTTAAATGTAAATCCACTTTTAGGGATTTACCTGACGTCATTTCCTGAGGCGAAAACAGCCACCCCCACCACACACATCCCAGAATCTTTCGGAGCAGGGAGAATATCAGTTACACTTATCTAAAAAACAAGCAAGGAAAAAGGTGGCTGTGCCACACTGTGGCTTAGAAGATGGATATTTCAAAGCACAGAGTTGTTTGTTGATACAAGCCGATGCTAGAGGACTTTCATTGGCGGAATATCCATCAATCTGCTGTAAGTATAGCTTTTGTCTTTGGTCTGACTGAGGATCAACAAGTGGATTCGCGCCGCTAGCGCGCGAGCCTCTCGACTGCGTTTATCCCTGAGGTGGAAGCGATATATATCAGAACAAAATTATAGTAATCGCCGGTGTATTGCCGTATTATATTCCCTAGTTGTTTGTGCTTTTAATAGCTATTTTTAGATAGTTACGCCGTTAAATGTCTGTTAGGTGCAGTATTTCTTGCGCAAACAGGTGTCAGCGGAGTTCAGTCAGTCAGCGCGTGATCGCGAGCTGCTCGCTACAATTTTGACCAAAACATGAAATAGTTTATATATTGCGCGTGCACGCATGAGAGCAGCGTACACGTTTGTCGTTTTTTTCCGCCGTTGTTTTCTTAAATAGTGCTTCGGTGTTGGTAAAAAGCGTGTGTAATTTGAAGACAACGTAACTTAATGAATAACTTGTAGGAACAGGAAAGAACCGATCACTGTCTTAGTAAGAAACACAATTTTTCTGTAAGACAAGTCAGGAGATTTAAGTATAATATTTAGGACAGTTAGTACAACTGCAGTTGTAGTTAGTCTATACATATCTTGACTTAGACCATTATTATAAATACCATCGTTTAATTAATAGAAATTATATTCTTAATGACATTACCATGGTAAGAAGATGTTGATCATTTTACTTGTGATGTTTTTTTTAAATTATTTTTACTGTGGCCTTATTACAAATTACTTATTTAAAGTAACAGTTAGTGTATAATTTTTACACCACAACTGATTTTTGTTAGGAAATTCAGCTGTAATTTTAATAGTCTTAGTTTCTATCTACTTCTTAACCACACAGAGATGTGCCTGAGTGTAACTGAGATGGTCTTTTTTTCCAGGCTGGACTAACAAATCTTCCTGAATATGCTGAGCTTTCTGCGCCGGACACTGGGCCGGCGGTCCATCCGCAAACATGCAGAGAAAGCTCGACTCCGGGAAGCCCAGCGAGCTACAACACACATCCCTGCTGCTGGAGATGCCAAGTCCATCATCACCTGCCGAGTTTCTTTGTTAGATGGCACAGATGTCAGTGTTGACTTGCCGGTGAGTAGACTAATGCCCAAGTGTTGCACAGTGTTTGGTTGATTATGGTTTTCATAAACAGATCTGTTTGTTTAGTCAGTTTCAGTGTTCTTAAGAGTTGTATTTGTTGTGGCTCTTTTGATTGAGTTGTGAAGGGTTTTTCTTGAGTTGCTCAAGTTAAAAGGTGACCTTGATTGATCGATCAAGGTTGAATCCTTTTTCAGCCTGTACTTTGACAGATACTCCAGTCACTGTGCCAGATCTCCATTGTTCGTTGCTGTTTGAGGCTGAAATCCTGAGAGAGTGAAACTAGACATCACTGTTTAGTGACTACAGATGTGCTTAGCACTTGTTACTTGACTAATGAGAAGTCTTTACTCTCAACTTTGTAATTATGTTAAGATTAGGAATTCCTTCAACAAAGCTTTTTACTTATTATCACATCCACTTACCGGTAACTTATTTGTGCTGAACACTCATCGTTTATGTTTTCAGTAGGCTACCATTTCCACCTTCAATCTGATGCTTGTCATTAAACTGGTTGTTTTTGCTGTTGTGTCTATATGACTTTACACTGTCTTAGCATGTGAAATGAGAAGCTGTGTTCAAGCTGAGGGTTTGTGGCCAGTTTTCCTTTTCCAGTATAAAGCCTACTCTTTCATATTTGATGCAAAAACTCCCATTATCAATGAAGCTCTCCGCGCGGTGTAATGAATCCCTTATTGACATTGTGTTTATATTTCTTTGGTTATAATGAAAGGATTCACAAGCTGGCAAAACTTCCTCTGAAAAAAGTAAAACTGACTTCCACTGAAAAAAATAAAAACTGACTAACCATTCTGTCTAATTTAAACATTTTGCTCATTATTGGCCATCGGCCTCGCGCCACTCTAACGTTTATAGTGATTATCTGTTCAAAATGTTGTATGCAAACTGTTCTATTAAAGAGAAGATAGAAAATACATTTTATGTGTGTGCTGTAAAGTGGTTTGAAAAAATGAAATCGGAATAGGCTAAAATCGGTATCTGCAGGTCAAAGAAAGGAAAAATCGGAAATCGAGATTGGCCTAGAAAACTGTAATCGGTGCATCTCTACCCATAACTGTCCCAACCCGAAGAGTACCTGCATTAAATCTAGATCTACTACATCAGGTAGACAATAATGATTTATTTTATCATGCAGCACAAGCAATTAAACCAACATTAGGCATCAACATTAGTTGATGCATTTAAGTAAAATAGACGTGCAAGCCCAACATAATTAAAAGAAAATAATGTCATATTATGTCATAATATCAGCAGGCACATGCACACATAGACATCAAAGGGGGCTTGAGCACCTGTCCTTTTTGACTGAGGTTGTCAATTACTTTAGTTTCAATTTGCAAACGTCAGTGCTCAACACTGCAGAAACCTTGGACTGTCTTCAGAGACTACAGAGTGTGAACACAAATAAGCACAGGACCATCTGAAAGCAGCTGCCCATCAAGTGGGTACCGAAGAGTCTTGCACCTGAACCACAAATGAAAACGTAAATATTATTCCAACCTTTACATCAAATATTAGCGCTTGCAGGACTCTGCTGTGTGGACAGTGAATGACTTGATCCCCTCAGCTTCTTAATGCCTTTGTTTACGCTTTGGTTGAGCCTCTGCCAGGATTTTCTCTGAGCTCCACCTGAATGTGTTCGGTATGATGTATGACTGAGTGTGTTGTTCAATTCAGTTTATTGTGCTTCTCATCTCCATTCCTATAAAGTTCAGTATTTCCACTGACTGATATTTTAGTGCATTTTTAGTTGTTTTTTGTTAATATGTGCACATTTATGTTCCTCCTGTATATCACATTTAGTATAAGTTCCCTTGGGATTTGATCTGTTGTCATTTTTAATTGCGTAAACTACCCATATTTTAAAATAACCGTTGTGGTCTTGCACCAATAATAATTGTCTGTGGTTTGCAACTCTTTAGACTCCACTTTCTGAATGCAACATAGTTTGGTCATGTCTCAATATTGCAAACTCTTTTTCTGTTAATCAGTTATTGCACATTGTGTACATGTGGTAATTTGGTGCTCATTCACATTGAGGTCAGCTTATATTAAAGGCTTAAATGTATTTGATTTTGAGGCATCCGTTTTAGTCACTTATATTGCACTCAACGATTTTATTGTTACATTTTTATTTATTATTGCAGCGAAGAAGGCCTAATAGATGTTATCTGTTTACTGAAGGCACTGGGTTTTGTTCATCCGTCTGATAAAGATCGACACTGCAATCTCTGGCTTGGTCTCTGTAGATGACTAATGGTGGCCTTTTTGAGGCTTGGCAAGGAAATAATAATTTCAAGTGGGATTCACATGCCATTGGCTAAGATCTCTTTAAAATCTTTATTCTAAAATCTGAATCTGCTTTTTTTAAGATAGTTGGCACTATTTTGTTGTTGTTTTAAAGATTCCCTCTGATCTGTCATGCAGGACTAAAGGATGAGCATAAACTAAACTAGAGGTGATTGATAAATTAGAGGATCTTTCATAACCAAGAGTAAACAAACCCATTAAATGAGCAGATTCCAGTCTAAAAAAACAAACTTTAAGGAATTGCGAAAGTTATCAATTTATTCAACCTCATGCTTTTCCAAATGCATATGACTTTTGTTAATATGTGGAGTTTAACTTTAATGCTAAACTTTTCCACAACAAATAGGTTAAGCATTTAAAAAACTTGAATTGTTGTTTTTAAAGCCTGATCTTTTTTGGTTTCCTCTCCAAACAAATTAACAGGGCTTAAAGTATTCCGGCACGCGGCGTACGCGACTAACAAGGACGTTTTCAGTTCTGAAACTTACAGGATATTCTTATAATATGATGACCTCTTAGATGTCAAAAGCTCAAGGAAAATTTGATTTCTCAGTTCATAACCCCTTTAACCTACCAATCAATCATATGAGAGGAACCCAGCTCTAACTAACGGTACAAACCTATCAGAACCAGAGCAGGGCGGGTCCTGGCAACACAGTGTGATTGAGATCCATGCGTCACTTTAGCATCGTCGGTGAAAGCATGGAGCTCAAGTTCATGAAGCCTGGGAATGTCTATTTCACCGTTTGCTCGCTCCAGGAGCTGCGCCTGGACGACGCCCATTTTTCCACCTGTCCCGCGCCCAGTTTGATGACCTGTTGTCCCGCATCTTATCACCCTCGCCCTCATCCACATAATCTGTCATTTATTTTTGTTTTGATGATAAATGGAGCCAGCCACCAAAATTGATTAACCTGTCCTGTGATTTTTTTTTTCTCTCTCTCACACAACACTGTCCAGACACGAACTTATGCACTATATAATGGTTGTCTTTAATATAGATTAATCTAGATATGGAATAAATAGCATTCAATACGAAATGAATATCTCATATATTGAAATCAAGTTTTATGTGATTAAATATTTGCTTTGTTGTGCATTAGAACCACACCAGGCATTTAGTCACATTACAAAATAGTTTATTGGAGCATCCAGCTACTTAACCACGTGACAGCTGCAAGCAGCTATGCTCCTGATTGGTTAACGTGGTGCGAATTGACACCAAAGTTCAGATTTTTCAACTAGCGCGGCAGACGCGAATCCACGCCAAACATGTGAATGCACAAAAAGCACTTAATAAATTCATTCCTGCGTAACGCGCCAGATGCTCAATTCGTGCGAGCGAGGCCTAATCACGTCTACTGTGCTGTGCTCTACGCCTCATTTGCGCCGCAGGAATTTTTTTACACGTGTAACGCATCTTTGCATTGACTTACCATTGAAATATGCCAGATGCTCTATTCGCGGTGAATACCACTGTATGGATACTGTATATCATAAATGATAGGATGGTTTCTGACTGCCAAAATGAGCTTCTTGTTCAACTTGCCTCGGGCAGACTCAGCACTGAAGAGTGACGGATCACATGTGCTCCACTGACCTCAATCCTATTGGTTGTCGCTCTGCATTTGCATAAAGTTTATCAGATCTCAACTTTGTTTTGTCGCCAGTAGGGTTGGGTATCGGTTGGGTTTTATCCGATACCAGTATAGTATAGTAGTTACTCTGTATTTTTTTAAATGGTTCCGGTGCTTAAACGGTTCTTGAAACGGTACTTAAGAAAACGAAATCTTTATTCGATTTATTCAAAGTTAACCTAAAGAACAGAGGGAACAGAGGAAAAAACTAGTCTTGACTGAAGAACGCTTGTAGCTTTGATAAGAATTAATCTATATTTCATTTATAATTCATTCAGTGCAGACCGTTTTATACCCTTATTCAATTTCTGTATTGTACAGGTAAATATGACATTCATAATGGGTTTAATTGAGGATCATTTCAAGTTCACTTAAATTAAAAGTTTTTATACTTTTTTAAGCTTAATTAATGTTTAAAATTTTGGGGAAAATCATTTTCATCATTAAGACTTTTGTTCATCTTCAGAACACAAATTAAAGTGTTTAATTGTGTTTAAAGTGTCTTCCTGAAAAACGGTCCGTTTTTATGGGCGTCTCACACTGAAGACTTGGAAATAAACGCCCACTGCTGTGAGTGGAGAACAGTTTTGCATATTATAATGAGTTTAACTCACCCGTCGGTGTACGTGGGGGAAAACGTCCAATGTTGTCAAATGGCAACCGGATTCGCCCATACATGTTCAACCAAGAGTCCGTGTGTTGCACAATTCCTGTCAGATCCAATACAGTCGGCACAGCACCGTTCTTTACTCTTAATCGGTCTGCAAATCCAGTCTTGTTTACAAAACAATCCTCAGTGAAATGAAGCGAACACACAACGATGTTTTACCCTCATCAGCTGGAACGTCATTAAAAATAAAGTTTATCCATGAAGTCCTATTGGAATCCAGAGGAAGCTTACGCAGCAGCTGTCTTCTTCCACAACCAGGCTCTGCACAATATTCTGTATTGCTCGTTAGATCGATCAAGTTTGTCATCACGAGGTAGGCATGTATGTTAAGACTACTTAGCTATGCGTGAATCGGTGGGCGGGGCTAAACCGGCCGTGTTGAAGTAGGCGTTGATCTTGTTCTGCGGGGGTAGTGTTTTAACCCCTTCGACGTCATAGTTTCCCACTTTTAAAAACGAGACGTTTTTAGAGGCTGGTGTCAATAAAAGCTTTTATTGGACTAACAAGCACGTTTTCAGTTCTAAAACTTACAGGATATTCTTATAATATGATGACCTCTTAGATGTCAAAAGCTCAAGGAAAAATAGGTTTCTCAGTTCATCACCCCTTTAAGATATGTTGATGAAATCTGAGAGTTGGATCACTCCTCCATAGGCTTCTAAGGGATTAAAACTTGCCGGCCCAGAAAAGTTAAAGACATCTTTAAAATAGTCCAAGTGACTACAGTGGCTCAATCTTAAGTTTATCAAGCAACGATAATACATTTTTTTGCGCAAAAAATCAAACAAATATAACAACTTTATTCAACTATTCATTTTCTTCTCTGTGGGCCTCGAGTGAGTTCATGTAGTGTTGTAACAGTGCAGCGCTTCTGTGTTGTACGTCACAAGCATCACACACATGACCAGCGGTGGCCAATAGTGAGCATATGTGTCTCATACAAAAGTTCAGGCTCAGGAATTTTTTTCACTTTAATCCCTAAATTAAGCACCAAAGTACAAAAGACAAACCACTTCTGCTCTCTAGAAGAGTCAACAAACCTATTCTATAGTACTCTGAGAAAGAAGAGACATAAATATCTTTACAGTTCACAAGCTGCACAAACATGCAGTGACCATCTGGTGCATCTCCAAGGAAAAGCCTTACAAACAGTCACCCTGGATACCCATAAATGCTGAATTGATGTTTCACTGCTCAGTAAGAAGGTGGATATTTCAAGTTCAATTAATTTTCTGGCTTGACATGCATGTTCTCTAACTCTTGAGTGAAGCCAAGCCCTACATAGGAAAGCCCAGTGTCACAAATCATGACAAGCATACATTAGGGCTGTTTGTTTAGTGAGTTTGACTGTTGACTTTTCTTTTTTTTAAGCTCTAATTTTGGTAGTGCATCTAAGAGATAGTTTTAGAATGCTGACAATGGGTTGTTTTATTATAAAAACGGTGATCTGATATTTGAAGTTACTTTCTGTCCTGCTTGCTGGAAGCAGACTGAGGAATGTAACTGCGCCTCCAAAGGCTGAATGTTGGCCTAGCAGCCTGGAAAATCTCAGCTGAACAATGTGAGTCCTGAGCCTGGGGTTCACTCAAGCACACAATGGACTCTTTGTCTGCATTCTTGCAGCTCGCTGGGATGCTTTGTACACTATGCCAACTTACTGGGGCCTGTGTGAGCATCCGGTGCTGAGCGCCTGGACTATGGTTAAACCGGCCTTCCCAACTTGGAGAAAAGCAGTTGGGTGAGATGCTTGTGTGTCAGCACTCTTTAATACATGGAGATACTTGCACGGATGTAGCTATCCATAAACTACCATTTTGTTTACTGTATAAGACTAAAGAAAAAAGGGGTTTGATTAGAATCTGGTTTCAAGAAATTTAAACTTGTATAACTCACTGCTTTTCCACATCCATGATGTGGTCCCAGTGTTTTTTGTCTCTAGTAGTAACATTTATCACTTGTTTTAAAGGGTTAGTTCACCCAAAAATGAAAATTAGCCCAAGTCATTAATTACTCACCCCCATGCTGTACCAACCCCGTAAGACTTTCGTTCGTCTTCGGAACACAAATGAAGATATTTTTGATTAAATTTGAGAGGTGGATCACTGCTACATAGGCTGCCTAAGGGATCGAAACTTGATTAAAAATGTTTAAATATTCCATGTGACAACAGTGGTTCAAGTATAAGTTTATAAAGCGACGAGAATACTTTTTGTGCGAAAAAACAAACAAAAATAACGCAATTCTCGCGCATGTGTCATGGAAATCTCTTGAACTCTCATCTCAGGCCTACAAGGAAGAAAAGGAATAGTCGAATAAAGTATTTATTTTTGTTCTTCTTTTGTAAATCTTTTGTGCCTGTGTGACAAGTAATAACTTGTAAACGGACGCGTTTCAGAATGGATTTCACTGACATAGAGATACATGGAAAATTTGCATCATGTTTATTTTTCTTTATTTGACCAAAACAGAACACTTTGTTTTTATTGTGAGTATCCACAAAAAATAGACACTTAACAGGATCTAATGATGTACAAGACTTCTATGTAAGATCAAAATCAACTTGTAATTTAAGTCCTCTCTTGCATCGAATCGATAAGGAAAAAAGTAAGCTTGTCACGCCGGCGCGAAAGCCGACCCAAGAGGGTTAAACTGATTCCAAATATTTAAGGCCGTGTGTCCACCAAATAATTTTTATCCAGCTGAAAACACTAGACCCTGTGCTGAAAACGCCTAGCTGTTGAAGCCTGACAGTGCTTTGGCAGTGCAGCTTTTTTTCCCCCCAGTTGAAACACTTTGGTTGCTCTGATACAGAATGTCCACACAAGTGTTACTAGTATCTAATATCACAACAAATAATTTGTTTCTGAACTGTTTTTGAATTAAAAAACTAAGATGCAATGTCTGTTTGCTTGGATCTTGTTTTAAATAATTTTGGTCCGTTATTATGCTTGTTGATACCATTTGTTGGCGTTGTACAAACAGGATGTGGTGGTTGGTCAGTGTTGTATTTGTCCCGCTCCTCCTCCACTCTGATTGGACGGCTGGGTAAAAATTGACAGTGATGAGCTCTGCATTTTACCCCAAGTTGAACAATCTTCAACTCTCAGCGACCAGTAAATAAAAACGTGCTCAGTGTGAAATAGACAGCACCTCTTGACTGTTAGGATGGATCTAAATTATGCTCTCTCTCTCTCTCTCTCTCTCCAGAAAAAAGCCAAAGGTGCAGAGCTATTTGAGCAGATCATGTATCACCTGGACGTTGTTGAGAAAGATTACTTTGGCCTGCGCTTCATGGATTCTGCCCAAGTCCCGGTAAGAGTGAAAAAGTTTCTAGAAAGTGAATGCAAGATTTGCTTTAATATGGGTCCGGGATCACCTGATTTGATCATTACTTTCCTGTTTATTACAATCTATTTTGTATTAAGCACTGTATTAAATATATCAAACTAATCTTGCATCAAATTTGGCTGAAATAATTATTGTGTTAAATGAGAAAGACAATCCAAAAAGTAGCTTTAGAAATAAGTATTTTGTTTGATTCAACAGAATTTAGCACACATAAACTTACTACAAAGGGGCTACAAAGGCAAAAAGCCATGCTTTTTTCAGAAGCTGTGTTTTAAGATATATTTACAGACCAAGACAATTACATATTCAGTTATATAAAGTTAAATGCCATCTTTTATTTTACACAAAAGTCAGTCATCCAGAGATTTGAAACGACATGAGGGTGAGTAAATTGAAATAAACAGATTTAGAATTTTTGGAGAGCCACTTCGCCATGCTTTCATTTTTTTGATGCTGTCATTGGAGCTGAAATGACAGGAGGGGTTGTGTCACCCAGAATTGCTCCCCCCTGTCTGCATTTTCCCCAGACATACATTCATCTCCCACACAAAAACAGCATTTCATTCCAAATATATAAAATTCTGCATTACACTAGATTCCACGTTCATTGGCCAATTCCGCGATTCCGTGATCAGGGAAATTGTAGGGCCCTAGATTTTTCAGGGGAGGTAGGGGGTAACCTTGTGTATTAAACTTGATGTGGGCAGCGACTGGCAGCCAGTGTAGTGAGACGAGGAGAGTTTAGCATCCACTCTTAGGCTCAAGACTGAACACATTGCCTTGTTGTATGGCAGTTTTCATGATTTGGTTTGAGTCAAACACAACTCCCAAAATTCCTGACAGTTTTGGAAGCTGTTTTTATAGGGCATTTCAGAATGTTTGTAAACAATAGGCACCACGATACTTCCGGGTGGCAGAACGCTAGCGGCTTCCATTGACTAACTGAAGAGATCCAGCCGGCAACTGAACAGTTACACAGTTAAAATCATTGTTGTTGATCAAAGTTGAATCTATGGCGAAAATATGTTGTGTTTGGGGTTGCGCCACCAGATATACAGCAAAAGGTGTAGTTTTTTTTTTATCGATTTCCTTCAGAAAAAGTAAATCTATCCAGCAGAACCTGTGGGTGAGGAGGTTAAAGGGAGTGGACGTCGTCAAAAGTGCATGTCGTCTTCTAATTATAAGCCTGAGCCCGATTTAAACCCAACCATTTTAATACGTGGGTCGTTATATAACTGACGTTCTCAACTAAGTTAGTTATTTCTATTACTTTCTATGTTACTTTCTTTTGAGCGGTGAGTAAATGCTTCTTCATCGTAAATGCTTCTGATTGGCCAATGCGTTCAATAAATCAACACATGTCTGTGATTGGCTACATCGCTCATCGCTGCAATCACGTTATAAAAAGAAACTCTGCCATGTAAGTCATTTCTATTTGGTTTTAGTTGTTCTTGTTGCTTTTCTGCAACAGATGAATACAAATGTATTAGTTTTTATTTGTTTTATTCATAGATATTTCTAGTTTGCGGGAGTCCGCCCGCCCGCACTCGGCCATCAGATCTAGTCCCGCGCCGCGGTCTAGTGCGTTGGGAGTGCACGTCTCTAGATCAAAGAATCTAAGCTTTAATGATCATGTTAACTATGTCCGAATTTCCACCACGTCTGTTTTTGAATCAACTGTTGAAATGTAGATTAGGCTTCTGCCGGCGGTGTGTCTCCCTCCATGCAATTTACTAGTGTTGCCATAGGGACGCTTCGGCTTTTGCCACCCGGAAGAACGTCTATTATTGTTGTGACGTCATGGTGAATTGTCGTATTGCTGTCGTATTAGCTAAATTTCAGGAGCATTCTAGATTTGGTACATTCCCTGCTTAAATTGTGCATTAACAACACTTTCATCTACAATCACTGAAAATCAGGAGCTTTTTCTTAATAACATTTGTTAAACATTGCCGTTTTATGCAGTTTCTTTTGCTTGAACAATTCTGATGGTTTCTTTTGCAGAATAAATAGTCATAATTTGTTAACTTCTGTTCTACTGAATAAAAAGAACTTCAGGATGCACATTGTAAAAACTTTCATTATTGATACTTCATTATTATAAAAGCGATAAAATATTAAATATGCCAAAGAGCAGCAGGCAGAGCTCAGGCTAGTGCATAGAATGGAAAGAAGGAGGGAAGAGAATGTGAGGAATGTGTGGGAGAGATTGAGACTCCATATTCTTCCATCAGCATCTGTCTCCACTCTCCCTCCCTCCACATTGTTCATGCATCACCCCATTATAGCAGCCCATCTCAATAGACAGGACAGAATTTCCTAGTGTGTATGAAACACTTTTTGCCCACCAGTGGCCCATGAATTTTTATTGATTTATTTATTTTTAACTACACTTGTTGTTTAATGTTAGTGGTGTATGCAGAAAATTAAATGTTTTCCATATTCCCAAACAAGTGACTCGTTTCATTTATCTACTTTATTTTTTACAGCATTGGCTTGATGTCACCAAAAGCATCAAAAAACAGGTCAAAAGTAAGTAAAATGTTTTCTTCCTGCTGAACTCACATTTTGTTAAATGATGTTTTGATTAGCAATATTGTGAAGGGTTCTTTGATTAATGATTTGATTATTATGAAGATATTTTGGTGCAAAACTGCTGAACACCTGTGACAGTGGAATTTGTTGTTGTAGAGACAACACACACACACACACACACACACACACACACACACACACACACACACACACACACACACACACACACACACACACACACAGCTGATGCAAATTCTCCGCCCACCCGTCAATATCAGGACCTTGTCAGTATTTCTTTCACCCTTTTATTGATGGACAGTGTTACATTGAGAGATAATTTGCTCCAAGTGAGAATGTTAGTGTGAAATTGAACACTGTATATGCCAATGTTGTTTTCAAAAAAAAAAAAAAAAAAAAATTTAGTCTTCCAGAGTACTCTTAGAAATAACTGTTTGTATAAGGTTAATGGTTAACTGTGTATGTGAAGGGCAGGTAATAATGAACCATGAAATGGAAACTCTGTATCTCATCACGTGAATGACGTTCATCCTGAAATTCCATTTCTCTTCTGCAATCTTTATCATTAACTTTCTACCGCAAAAAACTATACACAAGCCATTTTGCTTTGTTTGACGTGTCTATGTTCTCTACCTTTTGCTTTATTTTAGTCGGACCACCATATTGCCTCCACATGAGAGTAAAGTTCTACTCCTCAGAGCCCAACAACTTGCACGAAGAGCTAACAAGGTTCATCACCTGTTTATACCATTAACAAACTAAATATTCACTCAATTGTTTTACTTATTTCTTACTTATTTTTTTCTATGTTCATTATCTCTTGTAGATACCTTTTTGTACTACAATTAAAGCAGGACATTCTCAGTGGAAAGTAAGTGAAGTTGTTTCAAATTGTGTCCTTAATGTTAACATCCTGACATTTGATTTGTCTAATTATTATTACTATTAATAGTCACTACTATTAAATAAGTTTTATTGTGTGTTTTTGAGCAATCGATTGTCTGTACTGACACATTTCCATTCTTAAAAGGGATACTCCACCATTTTTTTCATATTAAACTATTTTATTCCCTTAATTAGGATGAGTTGATGCATACCTCTCTCTGTCATCTCAGTGTGTGCACTCAATCGCTCTGGCGCGTGAGACACTATCATTGCACTTAACTAGTCCAGTTCACTCAATATGGGCCAAGCAGAGAAGCGACAAAACACCTCCACGTTTTCCGTATTTAAATACAGTTACAGGAGTAGTGTAACTCAACCTAGGATGGTGACACAAAATAAAACGTTGCGCTTTTCTAAGCATGTAAAATGGCAATAGGAAAGTGTGTCCAAACTTTTGAATGGTACTATAATACACATACAAAATATTGCTACTGTATTATAATATACACATAAATAATATCGGCCAATATATCGGTATCTGGCTTTTTTTTTTTTTATTGGTATCGGCATCGACCCCCAAAAATCCATGTCGGTCGGGCTCTATTATACTGTTTTTTGCGACTGATTTAAGAATTTAAAATTGTATTTCTAAACTATGCATTCAGTGTTATTAAGGGCATTGCAGAAGATACCTTTTACATGTAACAGAATCTGTGATAAATTTCTCACTGTAACGAAACACTTTGTAAAATGCTTTTTGTGAAGACTTAGTAAACATGCTTTGATCATCTTGTTTGATCTAGGTTAGAGTGCTCGTTTGACACAGCAGTGGAGTTGGCTGCGTATGCTTTACAGGGTAAGTAACAAAACTGATTTTTTTTTTTTTTTTTATTAGTTCATCAGTACTATGATTTATACTACTGTTCAAAAGTTTGGGGTTGGTAAGATTTTTTTGAAAGTTGCTTATGTCAATCAAGACTGCATTTATTTGATTAAAAATACTGTAAAATTTAATGTGAAACATTATTGTTTAAAAATATAAAAAATATATTTTAAAGTGTAATATATTCATTTGATTGCAAAGCTGAGTTTTCATAATCATTACTCCAGTCTTCAATGTCATGTGACCTGATACTTCATACAGAAATCATTCAAATATGCTGATTTAGTGCTCAAGAAAATTCCTTATTGCCATTTTTTTCTTATTATTGTCAAGGATTGAAACAAAGTTTTAAGAAGGGTATTTATTTGAAATAGAAATTTAAAATAAAAAAATATATAATGGTCTTTCTTGTCACTTTTGATTAATTGAATGTGTCATTGCTGAATATTTTTTTTTATTTCTTTCAAACTTTGAACAGTAGTGTATATTACAGTATATTACACATTCTTTTCATTTCAAGGGGTCATTTGAATTTTGTAAGTTTTGAGTCAGAGAGAGAGAGAGGGGATGTGACAATGTTTTTGAAATTTTTTTTCTTTCATTCTGAAAGTAAATGACGGCTCATTAGTGTGGGTCTGAAAGCAAGGGTTCATAATCCTCCTCTTCCTACTGTGCTCTGATCTTCTACATAAATGCACAACACTGCTGGCATTTAGCACTTGGCATTTTTTCCTTTTCCTTTTTTAATTAGAGCTGTTTTAGAAACACAGTCATGTAATCTCAAGTTTTGAGGGTCATGTGTTTTATCTGTTGGCGAGAATGATTTGCCCTGGTTCTCTCTAATTATGATATCTTCTAGTGGTGTACAATATATTGGGCGCCGATTATGGTACATTTTTTACACATCAGTATCATTCCAATGTCAAAATAGAACCCATGTGAACAGGCCGATAATCATTCCTGTGTATTTGACGTGTGTGTGGATGTGTGGGGGCGGGGGTGTTTGTTTTTGCACGAGCACAAATTACGTGCGCAAGAAGACAGGAACTTGCGCGCTGTTTTCTGTCAGCCTTACTAAGCCTTACGTATTTTTGTCCCGCCAAAGCCTTATTTGACTGGTAAATTATGTAGATGACTGACTGCTGCGCTTGTTTAACTAAGAGAACGAGTTGAGAGAGTGAAATCCCTGGTCACGTGTGCACTCAAGCTGTCTTCAAACTGTCTTATTCTCTCTCCCTCCCTTGCACATATTAATGAATTGAGTTGACTCTATATCTTTGAGAATACATGTTGGTAAAAGTTTTTTTTTTTTTTACCACTGGTAATGAATTGTGCTAAAATAACGTTGTCTTATCTTCTCTGAAAATCTTTCCACACATTCAGATGACATAAAAAACACTTTCAATAAAGTGATAATGTTTTCTGTGTTGAGACAAATCTTGTGCAATGTCTTAAACTGCCTGGATAATCACACATTGTGTGCCGTGGTCCGTTAAGGACATGTCCGATTCACGAACTAATGACTCATTTGAACCGAGTGACTTTAATGGATGGTTAAAACATCTGATCAGTCCAACACTGAACTCAATAGACATAAATTGGAAACGCTTTACAATAAGGTTCCAATAATCAGGGATGTGATTTTTCCGGATTAATCCGGAATTCCGGATTTTCCGACCTTAAAATGTGACCTACGTGAATGAATCATGCAGATCTGTGAAAAAAAAAAGAGGGGGATGGGTGTCGGCATGCCGGAGTGAAAAGAAGAGAATATGAGGACATAACCCATAACTGGCTGACGTGCGTACTTTGTCAAAAGTAAAAGGGTCAGAGAGATACTTAGGCCTATTTAGTAAATCATTTTGAACAGCTCTCATATTAACAACTATCCAAACTGTTATAGACCTAAAATAACTTTTGTAGCCCTATGTCACTCTTAAAATGTCAGAGAAAAGGACAGAATCAGAGAATATTTAGAAAATAGAAAATTGTACTTTGCATATATATCACAGAAAATAAAATATCGCAATATCATGTTTTACCAATATCGTGCAGCCCTAATCATCGCTATGTGTTTTCTATACAGAGATATCGACATCTGTAAATATTGGTATCGGCCATAACAGCATTATTAATATCGGTTATCAGTATCGGCCACAAATTTCACATCGGTGCTTCACTAATATCTTCATAACTTCACCACCGTGGCTGCTGTGGAACAATTTGAACAATCAATCTGAATTTGAGTTGTGACATGACAACAAAATCTGCAACCAGTTGCAATTTTTTTCTTCAAAAATGGTGCCGATCATGTTGGAGCATTCAGTCCTGAAAAATCTAAATCAGCTAAAGGCTACAAACTTTGTTGCTGATCTGTAGCATTTTTCCTTTCAGCTGAACTGGGAGATTGTGACCCTGCCGAACATGGACTTGACCTGGTGACAGAATTTTGTTTCACGCCAAACCAGACGGAAGACATGGAAGTAGACATCTTCAATGCCTGGAAGGAGTGCAGGTATAAATTAAAGAGCTCAATCTGTAAAAACCTTTTAAGTATGTGCTTCAAGAGGAAATCTAAATTTAAAGCAGGTGGATGAATGTCAATGTGTAGGTCATCACCTCTGACTCTTCCTGGATCTCTCCTGTCTACTCAACCAAAGCTCTACTGTTGACCCTGAACACTTCAAATGTGATTTATGACTCACTAACCTCAACCAGCTGTAATCGGCAGCAGATGTGAAGCAGCTCGGGTTGTTTTATGTTCTTTACTTTTTGTTTTACCCTGTTCATTTGCTGGTGTTGCAGGGGCCAGACTCCAGCACAAGCTGAGATAAACTACCTGAATAAGGCCAAATGGCTGGAGATGTATGGGGTGGACATGCATATGGTCAAGGTATGCATTTTTAAAGCATGCAAAGAGTTGGTTAAAATCAGGATCTTGAGGGGCTCTCTCATCAATCCAGATATATCTAGAAACTTATCTGTTCTTTGCTACTTCGTCCTCCAGGCACGTGACGGAAATGAATACAGCCTGGGTCTGACCCCCACTGGCGTGCTTGTGTTTGAGGGGGAAACTAAGATTGGCCTGTTCTTTTGGTAAGTGCTCCCTCACCAGATCTTTATAGCTGCAGTTTGTCATTTCTTCACCACTAGCAGCCCCAAAGCGGATTTTTACATTTAGAAACATTTTTTTTCTGAAATAGTTTAACATTTAAAAAACTTTTTATCAGCTCAGAGTAATAAGAGGCAGTCTATAATACTATAGAACAAAAATGGTACATTTATTAAGAGGAGAATATTTAAATTTCCCTGCACATTACTGTTGTTAAAAGTTCATTTTATCTGCATATCAATTTCCAATAAACAAATTTGTAATATTATTAGTAACTGCACTTATTAATGCAAAACAATAGTAATTTAATGATTAAATGTACTTTATGCTAAATTTTCCCCCTGCGTTACCAAATACGATGCTGGCGCCAACATCTGTAGAACTTAGTGGAACCGGTGCTACTGCACTCAAATGTTAGTCTGGCCTGTCTAACTGTTCTGTCATACTCCAGTAAATGTAATGACAATGACCATTTTATCTAAAGCAAACCGGTTGTCTGCACAGGCCCAAGATCACACGTTTGGACTTTAAGAAGAGCAAACTCACCCTGGTTGTAGTGGAGGATGATGAACAGGTAATGCAGGAGACAGAAGAGGTAAAGAAACATCTCGTACTCACACACAGTTGACACATGATCTGCTTGTTAGGGGTGATTGAAAATAGTATGCACTCAGTTTGGTCTGTAGCTGGAATTAACATGCATCTTAAATATCCTGTGACCACTTCTGATAAATACAATAACATACATCTGCAATAATACAATGTGAGGCAGGGATCTTTGTGAATCGTCGTTGACAATGTGAAACATTGTCAGTTATGACACCTGATGGTGTCAGACATCAAATAAAAATGTATTTTGATGGGG
Source organism: Pimephales promelas (assembly GCF_016745375.1). The sequence goes on along the minus strand of NW_024121266.1, from coordinate 6,876,119 downwards.
GCTTAGGTTTGGTGCATTACAGTACTGGGTTCTGGTGAGTCTGGAAGTCTGTTGCTATTATTTCAACAGATTCATTAAATACATGCTCTTCATGTTTCAGAGTGAAGCCCTGCATTACACACATTCAGCTTATGATCTAGTGTTCTCCTTGTCTTGGAGCCACTCATTTTGCTGTAAACTGCTGACATATTTGGGAGCGCAACATGCACTAGCCATCTTTCCAAACTTGTAATGTAAAGCACTTTTAAAAACAGATGTCAGCTTTAAGGTCTCTGTGTTTTTTTTTTTTTTTTTTTTTTTTGCCAAACTAAAAGCTATGGTAATAATTAAATTTGATATTTTATAATCAGATTGATATACAATCGAACATTTTGTGCTAAATTGTAGAGCCTTACAAATAACCACAGAAAACCTGGAGCTTTTTTTAAAAGAAAAAAAAGAAAAACACATTTTTCACAAATCGCAACTGCAGTTTGTTATCATAAAAACACAATTAGAAATTTTCTCTGAATTGCAGTGCTAATAGCACTCAGAAATAATAGCTAAATGGCTACTGGGCTTTTTGTGTGCACTTAAAGATAACTCTGTCTAGCCCAAATAAGCTTCTCTTAATTGTGTAACAAAAGAGTCTAATCTAGTGATTAGTAGTGAGTTTGCATTTGTTTATGCCTTCTACATTCTTAAACCATTCATTCTGTGCTTCTTTTGTCAAATCAATGGATGAATTAATAGTGCACTGCTCTTACATTTTGTACTCTGCCGTAGGGGAAAGAGCAAGAGCACACATTCGTCTTCCGCATGGACCACCCGAAAGCCTGCAAGCATTTGTGGAAGTGTGCCATAGAGCACCATGCCTTCTTCCGCCTACGTGGCCCCGTCCAGAAAAGCTCAGCCCGCTCCGGGTTCATCAGAATGGGCTCACGTTTCAGATACAGGTGAGTTTTTCTACAGTTCATTAATCATTCATCCATTGTGAGTGTATGGCAGATAATAAAACAGGGAAAATAAATTCTACAGACATAGGACAATGACTTAAAAACTTAGCACACACTAAAACTACTCGCACTGAACTTAAGCAACTCCATGGCAATGTCTTGGTGCTGACACACAACAAGCATTGTTGCAATATGTTTTGCGGGGGCAAGCGCCACCAGTTACTTAGACTACTTGATTACTTGCTTTTGTTGAAAGCAGCCACTAATGTTGTGTAATTTAAATTTGGTGAAGGGTTTGGCTCTTAAAAGTATTACATGTCATATGTAGTTTGTATAATAAACCCATTATAATCATGCCCCGTGGTCGGTTGAATGTTTTGTCTTTTGCTTGGCTTGAGATAAGACTTCCTGTTTTTCATAGGTCCTCTTTGTAATATGTGTGTGGTTTTTATTTCTTTTATTATTTGTTTTTTACTGTAAAGCACTTTGTGACCCTTCATGTCTGTGAAAAGTGCTATATAAATAAAGTTTACTTACTTACTTACTCTTTACACTATGTGCTGCTAAGTTGTAAATCATACCATGGTTTGGTTTAAACGTGGATGCTCTTGCTATGGAATTGCATCTTATCTCCAGCTGCCAGCCTGGAACTTTGATGTTGTCCAGTTCGGCTTCCTATTGGCCAGGCATTTTTTTTTTTTTGCCTGCTTTTATTTTCGCACTTATCCAGGCTCAAGAATTAACCTTTTTTTATGTTAGTGTGTTGTTTATTTTCCCCTGTGTGTGTGTCTGATTGTCTCATTTTTTTTGTTAATTTGTTTGCTAATGCTGGTTGGTCTGCTTATCTGCTTAATGAGTCAGCAGGGATTTATCAGGAAGGTTTTAAAGATATACATGTAATTGACGTTAATTTCTTTTATTTGTGGGAAGTGGGAAGACAGAATATCAGACAACTAAGGGCAACAAAACTAGACGATCTGCCTCGTTTGAAAGACGACCAAGTCGCCGTTATTCTAGAAGAACCATGCAGAACAGAGGTGAGAAAATAAACTGTTCAGTGTTGGGGAATAAAACTGCTTAATGTAATAACTCTACCAATCTTTTCAATAACATGGCATTCTCAGGTTTAAGACATGTAGTCGTTTTATTTATTTAATGGTCCCAACAAGTAATATCCCAATGAACCAGCCATTACTTTTCTTTTTTATCCAGATGTCCCTGTGCAGCATTTTTTGTCCATTTTTGCCTCCGATAAATGGTTCTAATGTAATCAGCTTTTGTTTTTGTTTTTTTGTTTTTTTTATCAGCTCCTTCAAATAGTTGATTCTTCCCCAGCACTGTTTCAGCTACATATACATATTTCTGTTGTGACTTAAGCTTTATGTGATCTTGCATAATACCATGCTCATTATCTTTTGTTATTTTTCACTGCAGGTCCTAACAGATCATTAGAGTAAGTATTTTACATTGCTGCATTGTGAAATGGAATTTAAATTTTCTTTTGTATAGTGATGTGACTTTCACTTTCAACTAGGGCTGGACCCGAATATTCAAATAATTATTCGGTGGGTTGGTATTTACGGAAACCCTGAGCCGCAACGTAAATTAAAAAAAAAAAAAAATAGCATTTCGAGAATAAAGTCGAAACATTTCGGGAATAAAGTCGAAACATTTCGGTAATAAAGTTCAAAGATTTTGGGAATAAATTCGAAAGGTATACCCACTGCCGTAAAGTCAAAAGGTATTCCCACTTCCATAGATATTCGATTTGAAAATGTGACATTTGAATATTTGTATTTTTGCACACTTTGCCACTCGAAACTGTTCTCATTCGCGCTTGAATAGGCTATAGAGATTCCGAAGCTATTCGATGCTCATGACTACCAAAGCTTCAAAGCTCAAAAAATGCTATTCGGCCCAGCCCTACTTTCAACATCAGTCACAAAGTATGTCATTTGAAAGCATACCAACAGTTTTCAGAGCTGTTCACCACTTCTATGGACTCGTGATACTATCGTGTGTGTATAGTAACTGTTGATGAACTGTTGATGATTTAATGTCCAGAGCCTTTTTACATTTTAGTTTATACCAACATGCACTCAAAACATAACTAAAGTCTTTTGAGTTAATTTCTTAACATGATTTAAATGTAAAATAGGGTATGAATTACTACTGTTTTATAAGGGTGTCAAATGTCAAATCGAAATCGATCAAAATTAATTCACAATCTCGAACTTCTAATTAAAAAAATGGAATCGTCGATGCTGCCACGCCCCCATGTCACGTCCTTTCGGCTTGTCAAGTGGAAAAAAAACTCGCGTGTTGAAGGGCTGCGAGTCTATGGTCAACCTCCTCTAAATAAGCTACAGACATTAAAAAGATAGCATTGTAACTGCAGATGCAGGAGACCAATCAACAGAACTTCTCCCTACTCTTTGAATGAAGTCGCAGGTGTGGAAGTTTTTTGGATTTCAACTGAGTAATGTTGACAACGTTCGCTCTTCAAAAAAGCCACAGTTTGCAGACATCCGAAGTCTCGCGGAAGTTCCGGGAGTCTCCCGCATATTGATAGCGGCTCTCTGATGCACACAAATTAGTTAAAATCTCCCGGAATCTAGAGTGAGAGAGCAAAAACGAGCGTGCATGCCGAGACAAAAAAAAAACTGTGCTCCAGTATTGAGCGCACGGCAGAGAGGGAGAGAGCGAGAGACCTTGAGGGTATGCCACATGAAGTGCACGTAAGACAGAGAACATCCTGATTGGTCGATTGATAAAAATGAAGGAGACCGGTATACATGTACGCACAATCTTTAGCTGACTGTGTTTTCTAAAGGGAACTTGTGCATATTTTTAGGATGAAATCTACAGAAAGTTTTGATCATGAGGCCCCTAGTCACATGCTAAAACAACATCAGGAATGTCTTGGCTCATGCTGATCCAGTGTTGGATTGACATGGCCATGTTTTTTGGTCACCTCTATAAAGAGACCATCTTTGTGCTCCCTACTGAAGCCAGTCAACAGTAGCTTATAAACCCAGACATAGGTTATATATCACTCACATTTCCTCTTCTCTTTCCACAGTAACCACAATAACGGAGTGAGCCCAAGCTTAGAAACGAAGGTAGTACATACTTGCAGTTACCTTACAAAAATATATACTTTTGTAATGTTTACAAATGTTTTAATTTTATTTTATTTTTTGTTTGTTTTAATCTTACATTGAAATAAATGTCAAGGCATATTTCACTACAAACTTGATTGAAAATGATTGCATATGAGTAAACTAAAGAAATCTCACAGTAATGTGAAAAGTCTGGGCACTTTTAAAAAATATACTAAGATACATGCTGTTTAAAGGTTTGGGGTCAATAAAGATTGTTTTAATTAATACTTTTATTCAGTAAGGATGCATTAAAAATGTGACAGAAATCTTTTTTTTTTAAATACTGTTTCAAAGAAATGCTTTCTAGAACATCAAAGAATCATAAAAAAGTGTCATGGTTTCTACAAAAATATTAAGAAGCATATTTTCAACGTTGATGATAAGAAATGTTACTGCACCAAGTGTGCACCTATAATGGCTGGGTTATTTGAGTAATGGCTGCACAAAGTTCAGCATTTTCATCACAGAAACAAATTAAATTTTAAAATAAATTGAAACAATTATTTTAAATAGCAAGATTTCTATTTTATGATCAAATAAATGCAGCTTTGGTGAGCATAAGAGACCAAAAAATATTACAATACCTTACCGACCCTAAACTTGCAAAAATTCACGTCACAATTTGAGTAATATAAATAAATGTTAAATATAAATTTGGCTCCTTAAAATAAACTTGAACCGTTAATTATTTCAATAAATTAGTCAGCAAGTTTATACTGCATATTTTTTATTAGTTTGATTTGGACTTGATTATTTTTATCATACATTCACATGTTTGGTTTGGCAAGGCTATTTAGCTTGGAGTGTTTTTGTATCTAAATGCAGCCCACACACATCTTTTTCCTCAGCCCACCCAATCACGGCCTCCCTGGTCCGGTATTCCTGTGGTCAGCCCCCCACTCTCTGCACCAGGTTCTATGGAAATCGAAACCCTCCCCAGAAGTCCCGGTGGCAGCCAATCGGACAAGAGGAGGTGAGCTTCTCACAATTTTAATGCAATAAGACCTCTAAGCAGGTTAATCTGATTCCCTGCTGTTACTTCAGGCCCACGCACAGCCAGTTAACATCACTTTGGCAGAGTGCAACACTTGTATAAATGATATTTTTGGGCTGTTTGGTCCTGCTGGGCTGTTGGTGAGCTGGTGTGAGGTTGTGGTGCTGGCTGGTGACTGGCGTTGAAGGTGCTTCATGCTGTTTAGCTTTGACGTTGAGCAGATGGCTGCTTCAGCACAGGAGAAAACGCCTGCTGGGCTGACAATATACGAACTCTCTCTTGACGCGAAAGGACTCTTTGTCTCTTACTTTCCCCCTTGTCTTGCTCTATCTCCTGAGGCTGTCTTTGTGGTTATTGTGCTGTGCAGAGCTTTGCCTTAAACTTGAAATATTGAAAATAAATTAAATTGGAAAGTGGGATTATTATTATATAAGTGTTGGATATGTTGTCCTGTCTTATGAATGGAAATGTGATCCTCGTTCCTTAATGTTCTAGTTTTTTTTTTTCTTTTCTTTTCTTTTTTTTCTAAACTCTGTTTTAGTCTGATGTTCTGAAACCCCAGTGGCCTTTTCATAAGGCAAGGTATGTACACTCGTGTTTTCAACCCTTCATAGACTCTCTTCAACCAATCAGTGCATTTCTGAGGGATTTCTTGTGATTGGCTTTGTATCAATTGTTTTTTTTCTTGGGCTGGGAAAATCAGTATCAACATCAGTTCTGTTATTGCTTGATTTATAGTCCAAACCAACCAACCTAATCAGTAGGGTACCTGTGATCTCAGCTGGACCAATAGAATGGTTTGTTTTAACTAGGGATGTCCCAATACCACTTTTTCGCCTATGGGTTGGCCTACTATGATATTGGACTACATGGTCTATAATAAAAGATAATGAATTTCAAACCTGAACCAAACTTTTTTTTTTTCAACATTCTGCCATAAGTCTTTAGTCTGCCACTAAAAAATGGCATGTTGTGGCCCCGGTACACTAGCCATGTCAACGAAACAAATGAATGAAAATTTGCTTATCAATGTATATCTAAATTTGCGCATAGATCTTTGCAGAACTTCAAAAAAAGAAACCGAAAAGATGCTGCAGGCAATAAACAATTTTTAATATTTTATCAGACAATAACTACAAGGTTTTGCTTTATTATAATTTTCGGGACAATTAGGGCCAGTTTCGGGACAACAGTTTAGATTTTGTGACTGTACCGAATTTTTCGAGACATCTGGTCACCCTATGTGGCGGCGCGCACACAGTCTCCACTCGGACGCGCTCTTCAATCTATCGCCGTTGCGGACTCTCTCCATTCATTCCGGTGAAATCACAAAACATATGTACTAGTCCATCAACAGGATCGCCAGGTCAGCATCTCTGTTGCATCCAGTGCTGCTTTTTAGCTCGCACCAATGAGTGAAAAGCCCCATCTATGAAAAAGTCTCTTCCGACCACGTTTTCTTTGCTTTTTTCATCGTCTAGTATCACGTCTGAAATGAGCGCAAGTGTCGTCAAATGTTGTTGTTGATGTGTGTGACGTCGTTGCCATAAAGCATGTTGTGATTCTTGCGAGATTTGTCAGGGGTGCTCCTCTCAAACTTGCATTGCTGGTTTTTCCATCACGCCCCCCCAAGCTTTACTACCAGGACGATTTGCCCTACTATGAGTTTCTTTACCACCAAAATGACTTTGAAGCTGTAAGGTACAATTCTTGCATAGTGTGCCTTGTCGTAGCAAGAAAAATGCTAATATTCAAGCAATGTTAGAAAGGTATTGGATCTTTTTTTTTCTCCCCTCTGATCTCCGATCTAGCGTTCTGGGCCAGTATCAGCACAATACCGATGCTGTGAATCGGATCGGGACATCCCTAGTTGTAACTGCCAGATGAAGCAGTATGCTCTCAGTTGTTTGCTTTTTGACTGTCCTGTCCTTTCCATCAAACTTGAAACTAATTCAAAGGTGGAACAGACAAGTGGATATCCCTTTTCCACTCCTTTCTGATGACAATTTCTCACTTCTGTTCTTCTTATCTGAATTGATGCTTTAATTAATGCTCCTCACTAACCAAACAAAACCCCTTCTGCCCAAGCAAGTAAACAGACTAAAAATGCTTTCTTCTCTATGATTTTGTCCACTCAAGTATGTTTTTAAGTCATTCAACCCTCTTTGTCACCTTTCATCTGTTTTACCATCTGCTACCCCATGACCTTGTTTTCCCATTGATCCATTTACATTGCTACATCTTTTCATGCAATAATAAAGTTGTATTTAATTCAAAAATTATAATAATATTGTAGTATTAATGCTAGTAACAGTTATTCTATTGAAATGAATATTACAATGAGTCTCAATTACAATATTCAATTACAAAACTCAATTAAAAATATGATTAATTCATGAATAGGATCGAATGAGTGAGATGGATTTAAACTGATATTTTGTTTGAAGATTGATTTGTGAATCTGTTCAACTAATAGTGTGTCTCAATCAGCTCCCTAGTTCTGTAGTCAGGGCACTGATCAAGGAGTCATTTTAAAGGAGTCTTGATCGTAAAATCCTTCCAGTTCACTGAAACGTTCGCTCCCTAAAAAGTCCCACAATATACCGTGAAAACCAGCAAGCAGCCGAAGCACCAATGCTCACTATGTTCCCTTAACGGAAGTTCTAACGCGTGAAACATATCACTTGTAACGTAAACTCACTACACATAAAAAACATCAGAGATATGTTTTTAAAAAGCAAACCATTATTAAATAATATGTCAGCATAAACATACAGTACATCGCTAGACAGATAATGAACATAATCTAGCTAACATTTATATATAAACACTGAAATGTTGCACATAATGAACAAGATGTTTATAATAATGTACTTTAGATAACACTTAATTTAAACAAAAGAATATAATCAATATATGAGTTCTGCTGTTGTACAATGAGGATGTTGTCATGACGCCAGAAATTGTCCGAATGTCTAGCAAGCCAGGGTCATTACTTTCCTTACCAGTGCCCAATTCGTGTACACGATATACTGGTTCACAATCTATAATGCCTAGGGAGTTTTGAGACGCATTTGGGGATTGAGACACACTCTACTTCATTAAAAGGAACATTATTTGCAAATTGAAGCTCTCAGATGTTTGTTGTTGAATGCAACAGCAGCAGAAGATCTATGATTTATATGACTTAAAAGAGTAGTGCATTCAAATTAGTGCAGTCATCTATAAACATCTTAATATATTTTCTGTATATCATCCTCTGCCTTAGCTCCTTCAACTTTTTACCTCGTTTTATTTCTCTTTTTGTTGCCTACGCTGATTTCTCCAGTATTCCTGTCCCCTCATGCTAACACTCCCCCCTCCTCCACTGACCCATCCAGGCTTCACTTCCCCCCATTCAATCCCAGCACTGACTCCAGCGTGACCGCCAGGCAACTCCCTGCTTCTCCTCTCAGACACGGATGCTGTCACAGCTCCTCCACCCCCGCATTCCTTGGATTCAAACTGAGGGCCAGGGAACGCCAGGATGAAAGGCATATTCTCTGTCTGAGATCAAGTGAAACTACCTGGATTAAAGTCTTCCACTCATTTTTAACCACAGAAAGCGTTCTATGCCCTTCCCCTCTTAGACTGAAACCAGCCAGAGTGAAAAGATAACCTTCATCCTTACTGTGGCTGTGCGACTTGGTCATTATTCAACCAGCTTTGTCGCACAGGAAATGTCCTGTTGACATTTTATTTTAGCTATTTATTTGGCATATGTTACACTTTGATCAACATGCTTACAGGTTTACTTGCTTGTTTAGACCTACTGTACATTTAAAACAGTTATTAGGTGCTTTTCACAAATAGGATACAACATAGAGCATTAAAATTTAACCAAATGAAAGTACTTCATTCTTAAGTGTCCACCTCAAGAGGTTGTATTTATTTGAGGTTTGCAATTTTTTAAACCCTATTAGTTTTTGATTAAATAATGTAAGCATTATTAAAAAATGAAAACACCAAAGTGGGTAACAGTTCTGCCTGAATTGGGACCTGTTTATTTTGTGAAGAAAATAATAGTTTTGTGCCTTTAGGGAAACCTACTTTTTGTGGAAAGTGCCACTAAGATTATGTTTCGTTTTAGTATATCTCTGTGTAATCAGAATTATCTGATTATGTAACTTTGCCATAAGTTCTTATTGGGGTGATATAAACATTTTAACCAGTTACCAATGTAAAAGTGCAATATACATGGTTTTTAGATTGTCTACAGTAAAATTATAACCAAAGGACAGCTGTATCTTACATGGCTGTAAGACATATGATTAAAACTACCAAACAAAAGCAATTCCCCATTGTTTGTTTCAGTCTCTCTTTAGGTCTGTGGTATATTTGTTTTGTGTTGGGACTCATGTGATGTTAACGTTTCTGTAAATGTCAGATATGGTCATGTCTCCAGCTTTTTTTTTTTTTTTTTATGAAGTGGTAATTACTTGGTCCATACAGGCACTGAAACATGTATAGTGCATGTACATGTAAAGTGTTTTGGGTTTAGTCAGTGTGGTAAGGAATTACGTGTCTAAAATGTAGCGTCCTTTCCAGAATACATTGCTTTTTCATTACAGACATTACGCGTGTGTGTGTGTGGGGGTGGGGGGGTCCTTTAATCTAGATCTAGAGGAATGTGTGTGGTCAGTTGGCACATTACTCTGTTAGATAACGATTCTACTCCATTTGTGTGAGGCTCCTCAGTAATGTCTGCTCAAATTTGATTATAAAGGTTTGATTACACCCTTAGAGTTGTGCAATACATTTCATATACATGTAAATCTATATTGCCCAAGCCTAACACCCATCTAGTTTGGAGTTATTTTCTTTTTAAAAATTTGACCATCACATATTTGGGATGTGATACTGTGCTATTGTCTACATAGCTGTTACTTGAGGTTGGCCCAGCTTCAAGGATTTTTGTCCAGGTGAGTCACATTTGTCATATCTGTTGATGTGGATTATGAATGAGCAGCACATAGGGGGTTACATCCTATAACTGACAAATGGTAATTAACCCTTTCATCCTTCACAGCATGCCCTTGGTGACTGACCTCTTGGAGACATGTGTTGATGAGGTTCTTCTGGCCACTGTTTCCACGGTGACGGCAGAAGAAGTGGGACCAAGTGATGCTCATACCACAGCCAGCACAGTCACTGAGGAGACCCTCTCTCTGGCTGGTCAGTTAACACATCACAGATACAATGGGATGCACAAACAGAAATTTTGGGCAATGTTTCGTCCAAATGTAAAATGAAATAGACAGTTTCAAATGAAAAAATCAGGCAACAAAACAATTGTATAATGTACAGTAAATTGGTGTTTAGTGCTTTTAACCTTACACAAGAAAAAGAGTTTACAATTTGAACTGGGTAAAAAGTTAAGCACTGGTATTGTCTGCTTCCAGAATAGGCCAATTCAGGTTACAGAATAATAAAGAAAGCTGCAATATTGACCAGCGGAGAATTCACATCAGCTGTGTGTGTGCTTGGCCATCATCAATTGGTGTTTCAGACTGGACTTGCTGTGATGATGATAGCTCAGTTCACAACGACAAAACACACAGATCACTTTGGTCTTGTCAATTGGACCATGTGGCAACTTTTAAAAAGTAAACTTTCCATTCAGAATCTTATTGGCATCCATTTCAGCGTCTCGTGCTTGTCATCCACTCAGATTGTAACGTTAACCAACTATTTGGCTGGCTTGCAAGCCCAATCAAGTGGGTGTGGCGTTGTGCCTGTTGTTTTGTTTCTGGTCTAGCTAGATCCACTTGCGCTTTGGTCGACGAAGCAACAAAAGGTCCTGGGTGCATGCCATGTCCTGTTAGCCTGGATGCCAGCCTGAACTCCACCCACAACATTTTTTGGTCGGGAAGTTGGGTCTGGGCTCGATCCATTGAGCAGTAATTATGATCAGTCAAAAAAATTATCGGGCCAATCAAATTGCCAGGGCAGGCTTTGTACGATGATGGACAGATAATCTGCAGGGACGTAATCATCACGTTATCAAAGAGCGCTTGTCAAAGATCACTACAGCTGGAGAATTGAGATTTATAGATTCCGCTGTCGCGTCTTTTGTAAAATAAATCGACAGCGCATTAATTTTCATAGTCAAACAGAGAACTGCAATCAAGGCATTTGTCGATCGTAAAGATATTTTTGGCGTCCTTCCTACATGATTCGGGAAAAGTTTAACTTATTTAGGTCGTTAAGAAGATGGGACGTAATGAAAAGCCTGCGGTCGTTGTGGTTTCTCCATTGGTCGCACTCATGGAGGAATAAGTAAAAGAAGCAACACTCGTTATTTAACTTCAAAAATAAATAAAGTTAGGCTACGTTCTGTATTTGAAAACTGTGCTATGCAAAGGAGTTGACTTACTGCGTTGCTCTGGTCTACCGACTATCCAATTGAGTGCAGAGGTTTTTTTTTTCCTGGTTTCCTGGTTCGGTTACGACACGCCTCATAATCAAAGCACAACGGGGGAGTTTCAGACTCATATTCTCTCTTGAATATGAGTATGACGAAGTCAGGCTAACGTCCTGTTGTAAAAGTATGTGAAAAAAAAAAAGTCTGTTAATCGCACGAAAATGGGTTTGTGTTAACGCCATTAAAGGGTAACTAAACCCCTGGTCAGAGCCTGACTCCACCCACTAGCAATATTTGAAAAATGCTGAAAAAATGGGCAGACCCCAGCGGGGCTAGGGGGCGTGCACCTGAGACCCGCCGTGAGTGAGAGCTGCTGTCAGACTCTAAAATAGAGCGAGACTGGAGTGACTCAAGTAGCTGCCTTTGCAACAGAGCGGCCATTTGAAGTCGAGGACTTTTCTCCCTCACCTTCACCTGAAGTGGATGAGGGTGAATTGTATGTAGACACAGGGCCAAATCCATTCGAGCTGCTGGCTCAAACTGCGGTCTTAACTCCTGCATCGCGACCGGCATCTGATGAGTTATGTCGTCGAGTTGATCTCAATAGCGCACGCTGGCATATATTCATATTGATATTATGCCGCTATATGAAAAAATACAGCAAAATGCACCGGCTCGTTTGTCGACCCGAGAGGATTAACTTTATCCTAACCATAAATTGTGATTAAAATGTCCATGATCACTCACATCAAGACGCCGCTGCGGTGGAGGGGTCCATGCAGGACGAGCAGTGTTTGGCACTGCGTGTGGAGAAGCCCATGTCCACCTCTATTCCGTTACTATCCTGATCACTGTACTAAACACTGATAAATCTATGCTAACTTGAAGCTATCCTAACTGTACTATGCTACTAGCTACACAAAATAATCTAAATTATCTATATAATGCTATGCTAAATAGATGCAACAATACTCTATCCTGGTCGTTTTCAAAAATAATCTAAATAACTATATAAATGCTATGCTAACTAGATGCTATTATATGCTATCCTGATCGTTTTCAATACTCATAAATCCAACTCCTGACTCGCTACAGTAGTTTTGACGGAACCAGATGCTTTTATACCAGGGGCTGCCAAGGGCGTGGTGAGCTCGCACCAAGGGTGTGACAGAGTGCGTCTGAGAGTTCGCTACGTCAGCAAGTACCCCTACTGCAGGAGCTTTCCATTTAACCTGAAGAGGGCAGCACTCAGACGTTTTTACACCATATATTTGAAAATCAAAACACTTTATACTCAATTGTCAAAAAATGTACTCGAATCAATGAACAGCATTTATGAAGCTCCATTCTTACAGATCATTAACTAAAAAAAGTTGTTTTGGTGTTTAGTTACCCTTTAATAATGTGTTTAACCGACAGCCCTAATAGATAGTTGACATTTACTTATTTTGTTCAGACATACAGCAAATCATAAAGTAGCTTAAGTGCCATCTGACTTTTAATGCATGGCTCTTTCACAAACAAAAGATTTGGTTTTCACAGATTAACTTGCATGTCCTACTTTAAGGTTTAAAGGTGATTCTCAGGACACGTCTTGCACTCCGTAGTGTTGTGATACGTCATATTCATGTAGGAGCTGTAGCAGTGGTGATGAGAAAACGTGCTTGAGCAACAGAAAGGAGAAATCAATCTAGTCGAACTGGACACGCGAATGAGGTGAAATCGTGCCACAGGACCTCCAGACCCGCGTCTTTACATTGACTTAACATTAAAATCACTCACTTCTGGCTCTATCCGCGTTCGATGCGAATGTTCGATGTTCGATGTTTTATTAGAAGTTACATAATAAAATATTGATCACAAATGATTGGTCACTTAATAGTAAAAAATAGTATAATCTACTAATAATTATATATGAGTAAATCATTTTTTACCGATGCAGATGTGTTATAAACGATGCATCGCAATACAAATGCCGACTTGTATTGATGCACACTATATATTTGAATTAATTTATATATTTGAATTAATAATTTTATAAAATATCTAAAAATCTAAAGGCTTTATGAAACAAACTACTATTTGCATTAGCCTATATTTTGCTTGGTTTTTAATTTGATTATTTCAACAGTGCTGCATTTACATTCTGTACGGTTATGGTGATGTCACGCTCTGCCTTTCCATTGTCTGAACCAATTAACACACGAGTGAACATGTTTTAATCCCCACACATGTACATGTGTTTCCATCTGTATGGCCTCTCATTGTTTAGTGATGATTACTGTATCTGTTCTCATCCACAGAGGCTGCAGCTCGACTCAAACAACTAGAGATCGAAAATAGTCCAGTGTCTGCTCCAGCCAGAACCAATGTCAACCTCAACATGAACAACCAGGTCAGTTCAGCCATCCATAAGCCCCCACAAACACTGAGAACAAATCTTTTTGAAAATGACTTCACAGCATCTGGTTAAAGCTTGACAGACTTACAAGGAGTAGACACTATGTTGGCCACTATGCCACTCTAACCTAAGGATGTATTTTACATTAAAGGTGCAGTGTGTATTTTTTAATGACATCTAGCTGTTTGGTTACGAGTTGCACTAAGGGCTCAGCCCACTGCTCACCCCTCCCTTTTGAAGAAGCTACGGTTGCTAAAACGGGACCAACATATTGTCGTCTGAGACAGCAGAGAATAGCCAGAGTAAGCCAAGAGTGTGTAACATTGTCACTGTTTCTGTACCACAGTCCATTATAAACCACATCATGGATAAAGTTTACAAAGCCATAGTCAGGTGAGGATCAAGGGTCTTAATATATAATAATAGTAATCAGTTGATTGTCTCACAAACATAACCAGCACATTTCTCCCCACATAGCAAACCCATAATACAGCGAGGGAGAAGAACCACATGAAACTATATATTTTTTCTAACGGGGTAGTACAAGTTTAGCTGGCTAAATATGAGCTGTACTATGGCTGAGCTGGTTAAAGCATAAAGCCTTGTTTAAACTCGACGCGTCCGCATGAACCCAGAGGTCCGCGTGGCAAAAATGATATGATTGTGACAGCGCATGCACCTCCGCATCCCCTAGACACTATTCACTACACACAATATGCTTTTTTTCTCTGATTTTGAAAACTCTTCACGATCGACTTAAAATGCTTCCAAGATTGAATTGTTCGGGTCGATTGATCGACGGGTTGATGATTCCTGTATCATACTTCTTTTACTGTCAATGACAAGAGTACTAATCAGCTGTCTCACGAACGTATCCCCTAGGGCTGAAAAAAAAAAATCGATTTGATTTAAAAATCGAGTTGGTTGGTCAAATCGATTAATATTTTTTAAAAAATAGATTTTTTTTTTTTTTTTTTTTTCCCCATCTTCAGTGGGTACCTGGGGTTATGTAGATATAAATGTCTCATTCTAAGGTAATAAAACATTATGGTTTATTAAGTAAATTCTTTATACACCACTGAAAACCTAGTTATGGATGTCATATTGTATTTCTGTTTATAGATACTCAACATTTTTACACATTGCACCTTACATGTGAATAGGGAAGATGATTACTCATGTTATTACTGCAGTCAGTGATATCTATATGTTTTCCAGCTCAGTGCTACGTACAGTCTTTTTTTAACCTGATACAGCCTTCTATATATTTAAGCAATTAACAGAACACAAAAACAATGTTGATACCTATTCATCATCACACATTGAATCTTTGATTTATGTGCAGGAGGAAGTGGTGAAACTGACAGAGAAAAGTTTAAATAGTGTGGGCAACAGTCCTGTCCTGAACCAGCTCAAACCTCCTGATGAACTCAAGAGCAACATCCTGAAAGCTCAGGCAGAGGCAGCACTCAAGGTATTCAACAACTCTCACAGGCAGAATTAGTTTTTACATGCACAGGATTATATTAGCCTATTCTAGGAAAGTTTGCTGTTTGTCTTCCTTGAGGGGGTGTGAGGGGGGTCATTCACACACACTAGTCTACATCGCGATTTGATTTCAAGTGTACTGAACCGCTTTCTATTTATTCGTCGAAAATATACAGTAAATTCCTTTTTTATGACTGGATTTCGTCAGCATTTTAGGGGGGGCGGGGGTCGTTTTTGAGGGGACGGGCCGCCCCCTAAAACAATGGTAGGGGAAACACTGCATTCACTCAAGAGTATGATGAAGTCAGGCTAGCTGCAGCCATCACCAAGGGCCAACCAGTGACAATGAATGAAACGAAGCGAACGCAGGCCATAGTGTGACATGCGTAAACCAATGGTGTAAACAATTTTTACAGGTTTTTATTTAAAAGAAATAATGTAGCCTATGCATTGTATATTCGCAATATTTATTATATTATAATTTATATTATTTTATTGCATTTGTATTTGTTGTTTGAAGAGTAAAATAAAAATTGAATCGGTCTTAATGCAAGTTTACAACCGGCAAGGCGGTCAGAGAAAAATAAATAAATAATTGGGTCGGTCCTAAATTGACACGGTCGGTCGGGTTACGGCAAACAAGAAAATTAAGGATGGCCTAACAAAATTAATACTTTTGCAAGCCACTGCATGTTAATGTCAGGTATACTATTACATGAAGACTTGCATGTATATGTTTGAAAATGTTCAAAAATATCTTTGTTCAGGATTCTAGAGATGAGCTTGGATTGACTCCAGACAAGAACTGTAACCTACATGAGGCAGCAGCCAGGTATGATGTGTTTCGGGTGAGAGAACGCTGCTGTGCAAACTGTTTTTGGGTGAAATATTTCCTTTATGCACTACGATTATAAATGACAATGTAGCAGCTGAAATTCAAGGTCAGACATTGTTTTTGATACATTATAATATGTGATGCGATCTGGGAAAACCCACCACATGGTGAAATTTGACATATTACAGGTTATTACATATTATGGTTATCTGAAGTCGGCTGATCGCTATGATTTTCAGAAATGGAATTTTGAGAAAAACAGGTTTAATAACTTGTCACGTCCTGCTAGCGGGACGACTGTCACTCCCTTTTTTTATTGCCATTTTTCAAAACACATATTTTAGTAATCATCATAGATTAAGTATCATTCGAAAGCTTACGAATTCAAAATTCAACCTGTGAAAACCGTTTTGAATTTGGATGATTGAGAGGCGAGCAAGGTCTTTTAAACGAGCAGTTTCAAACTCTGTTGTTCTCTTGTGCTCCGCATCACACCACACGATAACGCTGGATAAAAATAAATAAAGAAAAAATTGCGGGCTGTTGTAGTTCACCCAGGACTGGACTTTATTCTGTTATGTGGTTTATTTTGATAGCGGAACTGTCTTTGTTGTGTTAAAAGAAGGAGAGCTAAACGGGAGATTTGTGTTTCCCCCTCCGCTCCGCCGCCATGCGTGTTCTTAAAGAGAAACACAGTCTTTTCAGCTGGACATCGCTATTTTTCTGCATTAAACTAGTGAATTTTCCCAAGATATATTCAGAGATGATAAACAAGATGTTATAGAATAATAATTTAATAAAAAACAGATTTTGAGAAAAAAAACTGAAATTCAATCTATATTTGGACCTTACTGAAAACTTACCAGCGCGACATCTGACGGGTTTTCCGAGATCGCATCACATGTGTCTTGTTGTAACAGTTGACAGATAACATATAGACACAAACATTAAAATTGTTGCACGATTGTTATAAAAAAAATAAAAATAAATGATAAGATAAGATGATAAGATGGTGGATGTTTGTCTCATTTTCAGACTGATTTGTCTTGGGGGGCATATGGGAAGCACAACCTCTCTGCCAGTGAGTGGGAGAGCGGAGCGGCAGGAGTCCTGGGACCTGTTCAAACAGCCCGGCCGGCTGCCCTGCTCTACTAGCAGGTGAGACTACAGCACAGTGAGCACACAAAACCTAGTCCAAGTACAGTGAGAAGATTGTACTACATAGAAGCATCGCTTTGTTGTTTGATTGTGTGGATTATGACATAGTGGGACCAAATGGTAGTGGGCCTGTAATTCTCCTGGGACAGTGGAGCACAAGCAGGCAGTCATAAACTGGGGCACACCCAGATTAAAGGAGCCACCTGGTCCCCCTATCAGCAAGCCAGAGCTTGTTTTATTTCTTCTGTATATGATCATACACTACAACCATTCAAAGGTTGGAGGGTTTTTTTTTCTTTTTTTTTTCCAATCAAAGAAATCAATACTTTTATTCAAGGATGCATTAAATTGACCAAAAGTGACAGTAATGACAATTATGATGTTACAAAAAATATATTTCAAATAAATGCTTTTGAATTCCTATTTATCAAAAAATCTTGAAAAAATGTGTCATGATTTCCACAAAAAATATTAACAGCTGATAATAATAAGAAATGTTTCTTTAGCACCAAATCAGCATATTAGAATGATTTCATGCGACACTGAAGACTGGATTAATGATGTTAAATTCAGTTTTGCATCATAGGAATAGTGTTGTAGTACAGTTTGTTAAAAAAAAAAAAAACTTTTTTACCAACTGTACAATAACGGCTATGATTATTTACAATAAAATACAACTTAGAAAATAAACTACCGGTAATTCACAGCATTTTACTGACATGTCTAAAGACCCTATCTTGTGGTGAACCGAAAACTTTCCTTAATCTAGCATTAACCTATCCTTAATATAGCTTGCTGTTGCCATCTAGTGGCAGCTGTTGATAGGTAGTAACCGATGGGTCTTTTTTTTTTTTACAGTCTATGGTCATATTGCTGTGGTCTGCCTGGAAACATGTTCTTATGTAAACGTATATACCCATGCCATAGATTGACTGTACAATTTGCTGTGTACACTGACTTAGAGACATTCAGCTCTGATAAGTCAAATGATAATAGAAAGATATGTAAAATGAGTCTTAATGTGGACAATGTTTTTTTTTTCTCTCTCTGTTCTACATTAGCTGCAGATTTTGTTTACAATGTTAATTAAATCAATCAAATGTGACTAATTGTTGAAATTATATACCATATGAAAAACAGTTATAATGGAAAAAATCAAGAGATTTAATTATTATTTATTAGTGATGCCCACATCAGATGCTCAATTTGTAGACACCAAAATTATGGGTTTGATTCCTGGGGAAAACACACACTGGCAAAGTCATCTGCCAAATGTGTGAATAATTTGTACCTTTACCATGTTACCCACTTTGTCAAGGCTGATTTGCTCTGGTGGGAAGCCATCCATATGTGCACACACACACACACATACAAACCCATAATCATCAGTAATCACAAATGACCTCTGAGTCATTTCCTCAAACACTTCATAAGTGTAAGGTGTTCTTAGGTTTCAATCAAGGGTGAATAATCATTGTGATATCATTGTATGTCTTGAATGAACACTAATGAATTATATCTTGGAAAGTGCTTTGAAAGGTTTTCCATGTGTTTTGTGCTCTTTACCGGTGATCAAATCAAAAGGTTGTGTGTCCATAGCTCTTTTCAGACATTCTTCATCACTAATGAGAAGACCTAAATATTATTGTTAGCTTGTTTGTTAATTTGTTTGTTTGTTTTTATTGTTACAAAAAATAGACAAGAACAACTTCAACAATGCTATTGTTTTAACATAATGGCATCTTCAAGATTCTCTCACAAGAAAAATCATTGGGCACTCCCATAAACAATCTTTTCATTGTCTGCCCTTAGCCTGGAAGAGAACGCAGACGACTTCATTTCTTCTGTGCCGCATCTGTCATCAGACCCACTGAATGAAACCCAGTTATCCAAGGTAACAAAAGTGGCTTAATGTCATTCCAGCTGCTGGCATGCTGTAATATAAGAGTCACCAGCAGCTGTCAACATACACCATCATTTACTCACTCACTGCTGACACGTGCTCTTCTTTACAGGGAAATTAAATTTCAGCAGGCACGTCAATAGAGTGCTGCAAGGATTACATATTGTAGGCCAGCCCAGAAATTCGCATCATCCTAGTTCCCTTGCCAAAAAACCCCCAATAGGATTGGCTTTTGGATTATTGCAGAAAATAAGCTCTGCAATTAACAAAAGTTTATGATACAAATGATAATCTTAACAAATCATCACAACTTTTTATGAATTTTGAAGCCTAGATAAAATCGCCAGAAGTAAAAAAGCAAAGATTGGGCAATAAACAATCTCAGCCATGGTCGCACAACTTAAACGTCACCATTGTCACCAGCTTTTGTCAACTCTTTCAATCTTTATTTAAAATCTACAAGAAGGTGAAAATCCAGCCAGAAAACATACCATTTTGAGAGAAAGAGTCGTCTAGTAGACGGCGCTCTAGCCTGCTTGATAAGGTTTTAGAACCTAGAGGTTCCCATCTTACAAGCTAAACTAATTTCGGTCTAAAATCAGTATTGTCTGCCCGTTGCTTCGGCTCAGAATACTACAACCGCTGGCTGTCATGTGACATCAGTGGGTTAGTTAGAATGTTTTGAAGCATCGAAAATACATTTTGGTCCAAAAATAACAAAAACTATGACTTTATTCAGGATTGTATTCTCTTCCGGTTCTGTTGTCAATTTTGCGTTCAGTGATGCTGTTGAAAGGCACAGAAAGACAGAAACAGAAAGACACTGTTGTTCTTTCTGGATTTGTTGAAATTTTGTTTTCTAATGATTACAAAATGCTGTAAAACTCTAGATTTGCATTTCCTACAGGAAAAAGACATCGAATGTGCTTTTGGTTGGCATTACCTTTTAGAGCATGTGGCTTTTTATAATGCAGGTCAATGTTCAGGATCCTGAGCCGCTGACAGCCCCTCTGACTGATAACCTGATAGACTTCACAGACCCCATTCCTGTAGTAAGTTCAGCACTGAAACAATAAGCTTCTGCTGCTTATAGAAAGCCAATGTTTACTGTTTGTCCATATGATTGAATGTATGGCACAATAATGTCTGTTTTAGGTTTTTCCACGTTGCTAAAGTATTAAAATTTATGGATACATTTCAATTGACACAGGTGCCAGCCCCCAAACTCACAATCACTCCTCGATGGATCATTCCAGCTTCAGCACCTACAGTGAGTTTACTGCTAAAATCTCTAATTTCTCTGCAGTTCTGTTTTTGCACTCTGTAGATTTATACATTTAGTAAAAGCTTTAATATTTCATCTGATGATGTTGACTCAGATAACTTACTATCAAGCCACAGTTCAGTGGAGCGTGCCGTTTCATTATCCTCACCTCTCACATTTCTATTAGTTAATTTAGCGACTGACTGTCCCCCTGCTACCTCTCTCTCATCTAGCTGTCTGGCACCTTTACTAACGGCCTCCTAGACTGTACAGCAGAGATGTCATCTCAACATCCTGAGGGGGCTGCTATTTCCCCACTCCCCCATCTCTCTCACACTCACAATGTGATTGCAACCAGGTTTGTTTAATCCCTGCTTTATTACCTTTCTCTGGTCTGTTGAGGACAGTTGTACTTTTACTTTCTGAAGCAATTGGATTCACCACTTGCGATAAAACCAAGGGGAGTCAGGCTGTTTTTACACCATTAAGTTGTGTGTTCCGTTTAATACGCTACCGTTCGAAAGTTTGGGGTTGGTACATTTTTAGTTATCTTTTTTGCTCACCAAGATTGCATTTATGTGAAAAATGTATTACAACTTAAAATAACTGTTTTCTATTTGAACATATTTTAAAATGTAATTTATCACCATGATGGCAAACCTGACTTTTCAGCATCATTACTACAGTCTTCTTTAGTGTCACATAATCCTTTAGAAATCATTTTAAGGCCCTGTTTACACCAGGTATTAAGATGTATTTTGGTGAATCATATCACAAGTAGTCGAGGGAGACATCTCTGTGTACACCTGGTGTTTTAATTTGTCTCTTTTGTCCACTTTCAACCACTTCTGTCCTGATATCTTTGAGGGTAGTGTCTATGAGCAGGTTAAATGTGTTTTCTCTGGTCTTTCGATCTAATGGATAAAATAAGCTTGCGCATTGTACATATTAAAGTTAAAGGAGATGATGAAAAAACATACAGAGAGCAGCAGTTTTTGTTTCAGCTCTGAAAGCTGCAAGACCAAGCCAAATGTGGTGAGCATGTGATAGAAATTAGGAATGGTGAGAGAACATTGTGCTTTGTACGTTTTTCGTCTTCATGCCAAACTTGGGTCTCCAACAAAGTTTATATCCCATTTGGCTAGTGCGCTTTCCATAATGTTTTACCCATTTGGTCAGTAGGCGGTCTTTTCGAGGTTGTTGGAACATATTCGACCACATGAGCGTCTACACTAAGAAAGCAATCTGGTCGAATGCTTTTTGACTACCTCTGGAAGTGGAGCTTAAAATGTTTTAGACCCTGTTTTACACCTGTAGCGTCATCCACTTGTGATCCGATCAATCAAAAATCAAAATATCTTAATACCATGTAAACAGGGCCTAATGCTGATTTGGTGCTCACAGAACATTTCTAATTACTATTAATGCTGAAAATATTTGTGCCACTTCATATTTTTGTGGAAACCATTTTCAGGATTTTTAATGAATAGTTTAAATGAACAGCATTTATATGGAATAGAAATATTCTGTAACATTATTAAAGTCTTGTATTGTATCTTGTAAGACTGTATTATATATATATATATATATATATATATATATATATATATATTTAATGCATCCTTGCTAAATACAAGTGTTCATTTCTTAAAAAAAGAATCATACAGTACCCTAACTTTTGAACAGTAATGTGCATGCAGCATATAAATTGCAAATGTTTTAGTATATCAAAAATTGCTTTAACTTTAAAGAATTCAATTCGATTTTTTTTTTTTTTGAAGTATGTTTTAACCTGCCAATTGCTGAATTGATCTTTGACAGTATTGTGGCTCACCCAGCCAAGGACGACAGCCACAAGCCCAAAGGTCTGCTGACCACTGAACTCTGAGACGCATTGAGAACATGCCCAACATCTGTCACTGGACCATCACAAGTTGTCCTTTGATTACTGCATTCCAGTTAAACACATTCCAGTGCAGGCACAGACAGATGGAGCCTGGGCATGTACAGTGTTGCAATTCCATCTTCAAGAATGCTGACTTTGTACTGAAGGCATCCACAAGCTCAGATCTCAATGCGGATAACAATTCAACTCCATTGCTCAAAGAGTTAGCAGTCCAGTGTTTGGGACTAGGCACCATTCCTTTAATAACTTGTATACCTCTTTTGAGTGACTACAGCCCTTTGTTGTAGCAGCAGCACATATAAGACCCTGTCCTGTTGCGATTGGATGTTTGATGTAGAACTTTTGATCCACCTGCTCTCCACTTCCTGTTGAAATCTTCTTTGATTGGATGGCTGCGAAAGAGCTTGTGAATGCGCTTGGATCACAATGCCCCACTGACTATTTTTGTTCTAGAGTATTTCTTCCTACAGAAAAATATATTTTTTATCTTTGCCTTTCTTTTGTTCTGCTTTGTGTTCTTACGAGAAGTAGCTGCACTAATTTTTACGCTTTTAAGTACTGTACTCTAAACTGGAAGGTTGTTAGAGCACCATTGTGTAGCATTGGGCAACATGCAGTCATTGAGCCAAGATTTGCTGTTTGAACCTTTTATCAATGCTGTTTTTATCCAAACGTAGTTATGACCTGCCTTATTTTAATAGTTCATATAAGATTTTAAATGTACATGAACATATTACAACAAAACATATTGTAATGTAGTTTGTCATCTACTGTATTTAGTTGATGTGTTTCACTGTAGTTTTAAGTGTGCTTCACTGTGATTATAAATGCTGTATTAGATGTGATGAGAGACACAGGAGCCACTGAGACCTCTGGCAGCCACTGGCTCTTACAGTATCAAACCTGTGGAAGACTTGGACAATGTAAACAAATTAAAATATTTTTAATTGTGATATAGTGGGGGGAATTACCACTTGCAGTCTATGCCAGCAGTTACCACAAAACAAGAGGCCTTTCATGGACCCTTCTTCCTCCACTAAGTTCCACAAGATTTTTGCTGCTATTTTTCAGCACACTGAAAAGTACATCATTGGTATAATCACTGGATCTGTAATCACTGGGATGAAATGTTTGGAGGTCAAATATAAATGTTTTTATACAATCAATTATCAAAGGTTGTTTATATGGTCTACATCTGATTTTGTACTCCCTGCTTTAGTGGAAGTGCTTGATCACAGAAGGCAGTTGTAGCTGTATTCCATTAATGTGCTAATTACTTTTGTTCTCCAAGTCTCACACTGTAGTCTTATTTACATATATTAATGATCTGTATATGTCACAGCAATACTCTTGTTTATATAAATACACTTGACTGTAAGCCTTGTCAAATTTTGTATGATGTGATAATTTCCACAAGTAAAGCATTTTAATGTTGTTATTGACCAGTGCTTTTGTTTGAATGCAGTGTGGACCGTTGCTTTCCAACTATGATTTCTTATAATAAATTTGGACGATTGAATTCCTTAACCCTCTGGGATCTAAGGTGTTTTTGGGCTCCTTGATGTTTTGACCTACCTCGTTCCAAAGATCGGAACGAGGGTGCCATAGGGTGCCCTGTCCCTTAGAAAGGAGGTCCTACTCAGAGGAATTGGCCAGAGAGGTGCTGTCTCGAGGAGTACAAGTTCGGAGAACTAGGTCCGGTTGGGCCTTTGTGGCGCAATGACCTGCTCCTCGTCCTCCCTGATCTCCCTGATTTGTGTGAGTGTGAGAAACCAATCAAATGCGGGTGTATTACGGCCAATATGCATGAGAGTTGGCTGCTATGTTACAGCCACCAACTGGTACGGGTGTGTGGAGCTCGTCATTCATTTTACCAGCCACACCAAAGCAAACAGGAGAACATAAAGAGACGTGGCAAATGGAATTTAGTTCAAAATGTATTTATAGAAACTTTATATTTGTGTAGAAAGTTGGGTATCATAGTTTTATTGCGATTCCCGGTCCTGCCCACCCCCGCTGACATGAAGGTCTAATGGAAGGTCGGAGTAATAGGTACTCAGAGCACAATGTTTTTCCATGCCCACTTCGGGACTCAGTCACGAAGCCAAAGCTGAAGTGGTCTCATATGAAGCAATCCGAGCGGCGTTGCCGCGGCTGCAGATGCCATATGCCCCAGGAGCCTCTGAAATAACTTCAGTGGAACTGCACTCTTGCGCTTGATTGCCAGGCAAGTCAGCAGTGGCTGAGTGGAGAAGGCGACCGAGTCAAAACCGAGAAAAAAGATCCTCTGCAAGGGCTGCCTCGACAACCTTCATGAAGGCGCAAGGATACAGGGCTAGCACGAATGGGAGAATGCTACTGAAATGCATGCCCCCTGACAGGAAACCGTAGGTACGGTCTGAGTCAAGAGAAAGGACATAAGTGTAGGCGTCCTTCAGGTCAATCGCTGCAAACCAATCCTGTGGCCACACACATTTGAAAATGCGTCTGGCCAGCATCTTGAATACAACCTATGATGCAAGAGGTTCAGATGTGCAGGTCCAGGATTGGTCGTAACCCCCCGGCTTCTCCGGGAAAATGAAGCATGGGCTGTAAAACCCGGACCTCATTTAGGCTGGAGGGACAGTCTCGGTTGTACCCCTCGCCAGTAGGGTAGCAATCTCTGCTCTCATGATAGGCCATAGCCACCGACTCCCCAGAAGCAGGGAGGAGACTGTGCAAACTGAATCGCAGGCCGAGCCTAATGGCTCGTGCGACCCAGTGGGACAGGTCGGGAAGCTCAGTGAGGCTGCCAAAGACTGTGCCAGCAGGGCAACGCGAGCCACAGATGTTCACTCGGTGGTGCAGCGAAGCGGAATGACCGGCCCGGATGTGGACTGCACAACGGCCCGGAGTCAGGGCACGGTCAAACCGCACCCTGACGGGGAAGGACCAGCGTTCCACGGGGGCCTGCTCTGCCAAGGGTCTGGTGACAGAGCATGATGAGAGTGGTATGGCCCGGGGCGGCACACACTGTCATCCGAGCTCTGGGACAGAGGGGGATAAGAGTGGCGAGGCTGATATGACATGAGGGATGAAGCTCTTTGGAGTAAAGATTCTCCCCCAGCCCTCCATCGGGGGGAGGAGTGGCCCTGCAACCACTCCTTGAAAGAACTGCAACCCACATCTGAATTGCCTGTAATGGGAGCGCTGCATCGCCTGGCGTTCAGCGGGCTGGTATGAGTTGGTGTACGGCGCGTTTGGCGGCAAGCGGACTGAGGCGTCTTGAGTCAGCACGGGTTAGCAGCAGATGGCCGCGGGGTCAGACAAGTTTGATAGCCACTGTCCACTTCTGGGCGGGCGAGAACTGTTGGGCAGAGTCCTCGACCGCAAAGTCATAGTAGGGCGAATCATCCTGGTAGAGCTTGGGGGGGACACTGCTCGAAAAACTAGCCTTGCAAGTTTGAGAGCGGCGCCCCTGACACATCACGAAATGGTTTAAGGCAACGACGTTACACACATCAACAACAACATACTGTGTGGAGCTACTTGCACGCATCCAAGAAAACTCGGTCAGAAATGTCCAGAAAAAGGAAAAGAGAATCGGACTGTGCTAGAAACCGGACAGGAGTCCACTCGGTCAGGCTTTCACACGTTGGCGCGAGCTTAAAAGCAGCACTGGATTGTAACAGCGATGCTGACCTGGCGATCTTGTGATGGACTTGTAAGTAAATCTCTTATTTGTAAACTTGTTTGCATTTTATGTTGTATGTTGCTGCACTAGCTTGTAGTTTGTCATTTTTTACGGTGCTGTTCATCCGTTGTTGATAATTAGATCAGTTCATATAATTCCCACACATCTAGCTAGCTTTCGTTTACCAAAGCTGTAAGCAGGCTTCCTAACAAACAGTCGTTTCTCTTAGTTTTGTTGTTTTTTTCGTAATGTTTTATTGCCGAGGTTGCCACAAGAGCTAGTTTGCCAGCTGAACTCAGGTGTTGTGATGTGCATCACGTAACGTTAGTCCTGTGTATGGTTCGGATTTCTTATGTCGTGCGTAAGATACTGTTATAAACTTTATCTGACTAACAGTACACTTCCCAACTGTAATTTTTCTTCAAATTGTGTTGATTATGAATCAATTAAATCTTGACGCTGTTGATGTTGATTCCTGTGATTATCACGAGGACATAGTCAATATCTCACATAATTATTAGGACATAAGTCTAGATGTTGTAAATAGTGTAATTGAACACAATTTGCTAACTATTATGATCAATTGTAATAATCATGTCTAATGAAATCATAACGGCCAATGTTATGAAATAATGCTACATACATTTAACTTTATTGATGTCATCTGACATTTTGTAATGTTTACATTACAATCAAAAACACAAATGAAATTATACATTAGTCCTATTAGGCTATTTACTTGGGAATTAGCAAAAATTATGTAAAAATGTTATAAGCCAGCAAACGTGATAGGCAACTTTATTATTATAAAGTCACTTGACAGTTGACTTATTTACGACAGTGCAAGTACACCACAGCGGCTCTAGAGGTCACTGTTTTACAAAAAAAAAATCAGAGAGTGCATCGTGTGCCTTTAAGACAGATTTATTAACATTTTAACAAAACCTAGACTGGAGTAAATATTTCTGTGACATCCAGGGAATGTTTACTATTCATGTGAACAAACTATGCAACTGCAAATAATAAAAACAAAAACATTGATTTTAACATTGACAAAAACATTGATTTTTAAACAACATTATATTAATGCATGCATGTTGTAAAGTAAATAACTTCAAATCAACATTTTGAAACATCATAATACAAAGTGAAAAAATAAGTGGTTTATATTTTCAGACTATTTCATGTGAAATTATAAAAAAAAAGTATATTGTTTATCTAAGCTCACAGATTTGTTAACAACTTGATTGACAAAGTAAGATTAAAACTTATGTAGGAACTACATTATATTAACACCTGGAATGACAGTGTTGGGTCATGTGACTGAGTCATGTGTCACTCAGGTTTACATGCAAGCACACAGACGTACTCCATTATAAAGTCAACTTTGGTCTCTGTTGATGACACTTTCAACTCTTCTAGAATACTGGAACAGAATAAGTGACATGTAAATATACCATCAATATCATATAAAGGACAAAAGCACATTAGTGTAATCTAATATTTAGAAAAATAATGAATGTTTCCTCAAAGAGAAACTTGCAGTACAATTCATATATGCTGCATGACAGTAAAAGCCTGAAATGCTTACGTTTTTGAGAAAGAAGTAATTACCGTGATTCTGTTTTCTCTAACAGTGCAGTTGCAGCATTTGGATCAGCTCTCAGATAGGTTTGGTACATGGAGAACGTCTGAATAAAACCAGTTATGTTCTTGATGCTCAGCTGCAGCTTTATTGGTATTATTTCGATCCTTACAAAGACACAACTAATTATTACAAAGGTATCAGAAACCACAAATGCAACTCATATCATTTCAAAGATGGCATAATTTCAAAGAAAACATGTAAAAGATAATATTATTTTAAAATAATAATGTATAGACAAAAAATATGTTTATTTTAAACACAAATATAACTATACAAAAGGAAGCAAATGTGATAAGCAGATTTGTGTAGAGGCTCGTTTTGACACAGAAGGTTAATTATTCATTTGAGTGCAGTGCTCTGGTTTACCTCTCTTTATCTGGGAAGGGTATGGCTTCAAATAGGACCTTTAGCATATTGTTAGCCCCAGTTACCTTAGTGCTTGTGTAGGGCAGCAGAATTCGCTTTACCTAGCAGGATAAATGAATGTCAGAGTGCATCACTATTCTTATTACAGCAGTTAAATTTCAAATTTAATAAACATGCATTCAGTAAGCTGAAGCTTTGGTATTTCAATATTAAACAGTGTCAGTTTGTAACATAATTTAGTATTAAATCAGCTCTGTGTACTCAAATTCAATTCATGCAGTACATAGTTCTGGTATATGCTTACTTCCTCATATATGTTATTAAGTCGATCACCACAGGACTCGTGGTGCATTTTCATATTGTCTCCATAGCCAAAGAGAGCAAGGCAGCCATGAGGCTTCAGAACACGTACAGCCTCTTTTATAAAACCTTCAACGTCAAACCAATGAGCTGCAGACGCAGCCGTCAGCAGATCCACAGAGCCATCTGGGAACGGCAGATCCTCTGCAGTGCCAACTCTGTCAATTAATGATAAACATGACAGGGCTAGACCACAGTAATCTTTTAGCATTGTATTGCACAATGCTGTGTCTCAAAGACCTAATTGCATTCTTTCAAGGTTATACAAAGGTGTAAAAGTGCATTGTTCAATATCTTTAGCAAAATCAGAGTAAAGAAGAGATGGGACAAGAACGAGTTGTTTGTTAAGAGAGAGTAGAAACATGCTTTACTAACCTGTAGCTGAGGTTTGGGAACCCTGGCACTGCTCTTGCTTCCTCCACCTGAGATTCACTGACATCAATGCCCACCACCTGCTGAAAATATGGTGTCAGCGAACGAGAGTTCTGCCCTGTTCCGCAGCCTAAATCCACAGCCAGCTGATGGGGCTTTCCTTTCTGTGAAGCATGTTTTTATATTTTATTAAAAACAAAGTTACAACATTGTATAAGAGAAAAGAATTTTATGAATAATTACTAAATATGCACATGTACCATCAGCGTCTTTACTGTATGACTTTGGAGGTGCTATATAGTCTCATAATAATGTAAGATAATGTATATTATTACAGCCATAGTATTTGTTAATGAATATTTATTATTACTACTACTACAATCATGTATTATAATTGTTTTATAGGCTTAATATATGTTATGGGAATTTTGGAAAGGCCTTAGAGTTACCAAACAAACATTCAGCTGTTATGCACACAATACTGTGGACATGTCAGATTGTTGTGCTCAAAATGTACAATAATATTACCTTTTTGTCCAGATACTGAAGAATAAGCTCCTTCAGCTCATCAGGTGGATCAAATCGATATTTTTGATATAGGGAGGCATGTTGCTTATCTTCGAACATTCTGCAAGTCATCTTCACTGTGACTTCAGAGCAAATCTTCAGAGGAAAATTCTGCACAAGAAGAGTTAATTATTACTAGACATTGCAAGCAAGAGGCAGGACAAACCAATAGTGACCATGATAGTCTGAATAGAATGGTGCAGGGAAGACGTCACAGCCATTTCATTGTACACCAGGAGTGCTCCTATCCTATGGGAGGATGGGACGAAACGCATTAAAACACTCGTGTTCACATACTTGCGCAGAGATGTGAAACACGGACAAAACACATTGAAACACTTGCGAATCAGATTGAAACACTTGTGGATTCACATTAGACTTGCACAGACATACGAAACACTTGAGCGTACAAACATATATTTGCGCATTTATATATGAAACAGTGGTGGATTGATGCCACATTATTTTTTTTTTCCACTCAATTATGTCGCAATAACAAGATGTTATATCGTTTTTACAACATCTTTTCTCGTAATTAAGAGATGTTATGCTTATTTGTTTATATTATTATTATTATTAATATGTGCA
This sequence comes from Pimephales promelas, assembly GCF_016745375.1. The sequence continues at coordinate 6,846,094 of NW_024121266.1, read as the reverse complement.
TTTTTATTTATGAACATATTAGCCTATCACCGCTTATAGACGAGGGATTTGGCTCGGAGTTTCGTTTGTTGGAAATATGAACTGAATTTAGAAATGCTATTGAAAAGTAAAACTTTGTGTTTAATACACAAAATATATTTTTTTAATGAAGATGACATTTGGAGTGGTCAAATGTTTCCTGATGTCCAGTGCATAGACAGTAGCTAAAGAAGCGAGGAGGGGAAGGGAAAAGGAACGAGGAGGCACAAATAGCCTAAGAATTGAGAAGCACCCAGAAGTAGATCTCCAGAAACAGGACTGGGCACCCTGATTTTCACCAACACGGAAACGTGATTATAATAACCCACTCTTTTACGTATGTGTTTTACATAAATTACTGTGGCGTTGTTTACGTCATCATTAAAAAAGTTATAAGAAAACTTTGGTACAAAGAAACCGACAGCAAGCGTAATAGGATTTGTAAAGACAACATATTACACAATGTCCATATGTGCCGGAGTTTACGGATGATAAAAATATCGAAATACTAACTTAAATACGAAACGTTAGCCAATAGTTTTCATTAGATGCACTTTATGTATTTAGATGCGTTAAACGAGGAGAACGGAACTTAAAATGTACAACATTATCTTTTTTTCAATATTAATGAATCACAATATTTAAAAATATGTTTAATAAAATAGCATTCTTAATTTGTCTTCCTCGTTGCGATATTCACACTGCTTGTCTCGTGCGTGACGTGTCTTCATGGGAACTCACAGAGACGGAGATGATGCGAGCTGTGTCATGTATTAGCCGCTGTCTTTTTCTATTCGAGCCAATTTTTTACAGTCTATGGTTCGTGCCGGTAAAATATGGCGCTAAACACTCAAAATCAAAGTTCCAGTCTGGTAATTCTTGTGTGACAAAAGAACTCTGGCCTCGACTGGACTAATTTGATAAATAATACCAACTCCAGCTAATAAAACTGTCCAGTGCTATCATAGAGTACGGACGTCGCCATTGATATTTACTTTTTTCAATGTCTCACAGATCAACAGCCAGATATCGCGAGAGTAGAAAACGGGTTTATTGTTCGTGGTCCTGACAGTGAATGTCTAATATGGACAGTAGTTAAATGCAATTTATAATCTGTCAAAATGATTCGTGTAATTCTGAAGTTAATGAACATTTTTTATGTTTGTTATACAGATATTTGCCAGTGGTATTTATTTAACCAAAATTACTCGCGCTTTGGGGGCTATTTTTGCTCTGTTAGCTACCTTGTTGATTCTTTTAAACTTTTAGATTTCATTTTCATGTTCAATTGTTGAACGTTGAGTCGATTAATGTCATCTCATTATGACACTCTTTTAACGTATGGCGTTCAAAAAACAAGCTTTTCACTGATTGTTTACAGCTTAACGTAATTTACACCCATAATTCGCGCAAATTAAGCGTCATGGGGGGTAGGAAAAGGGTGAATTGGCGCTACTAAAATAATTATAACTTCAGTTTGACTAAATGTAGTTAAAACTGAGGAAAGTTTTAAATCTTTACGTGTATTCTTTGAATCGTGTATTCTAGACTCATACAAAGGATCTTTATCCATTTTAGAATGTGAATGCTGCTCTCTCATATTTTTTTTTTTTACTTTGATCACAGCACTGTAATAATAATAATAATAATAATAATAATAATATCACAGATGTGCTCTTTGAAAAGGTGGAAAATGTGTTTATTAATACATCACCAGAGGGCAGCAGTCAAGTTGTCAAGTCAACTCGCTTTGAGGATGTAGAAGCGCTTGAAGACAGCAGTTGTGTGCAATGGGCTCTATGCACGGCGGTATTTCCGGTGAAGGTGTAAGGATGCTCGATAACTTCCGCCGATCCTAGAGTCCAATAGCCTGGCTGCGCCCGCCTACGCACTTCCGCTCAATTTCATTTTCCTTCAGTACTGTACAAATGAAATGTATGTACGAGAGTCTGGTAGAACCAGGCTAAGAGTCCAATGCAATACCGAGAATTTATATTGAATTGTATCCACAAGTTTTCGAGGGGCGCTCCTGTAAAAAATAAAGTGGGTGAAACTTCCGGCGAGGCGGCGGAAGTAGCATTCCAATGGTATTTTGTGTGTTAAGTTAGCGAAGAAGCTAGCTGTTTTTCGGAGAATTATTTTACTATTTAAAGACGCAAATCTTTATGAGAGATGTCGTTACGGAGCTCAGGGACATCATGTGCTGTTCGCGGTTGTATGTATAACCGGACTAAACTAATTCAGTGGCTTAAACATGATTGTTTTGAACATAAGCTGAAAACGAAATCACAGTGATCCTACCAGAGCCCGTCACTGATCCTGCCAACGACTGTAGTTTCCATCACCTCCCAAAAGACGACGAATCTTCCTGTGTACATTTTGTTTTTAAATTCTTTATATTTTATAAACTCTCTCAGCATGTGATCAGCTGTTCGCTACTGATGTTACACCTAAACTCAGGATCTAAGCCTGTTGACAGAATACCAAATGTGCCAGTTAATGTATTCTAGTAGCACATTCATTTATAATTTTGAATAAACTCCAAAGCACAATGACTAAGTGTGTATTTTTTATTTTAATTGTTTTTCAGCTCGCACAACTGTCTGTCACCATGCCTTGATGAGTATTGATTATTAATAATGTTATTATAATACTCCCAATCAACTACTGCGGAGGGTAAAGGTACTGTTATTTCACCCTTTTGAATTTGGTTGAGGTTGTGTTCCCACATCGTTAGCTAGTTTGGATCGCTATAACTTAATGACTGTCAACTGTTGAATGAACAAGTGTCAAGCATGTCAAATCGCGCTTTGTTTACTTCCAACCGGAAGTCGCGCCCACTTTTGACGCAAGGCATCATGGGGCGTAGGAAACTTGTGGATACTCCATGGTTATAATAAAGAAACGTTAGTCACAAAAACAGATAAAACAGACACCCCTCGTTGTGTTTATGCTTCTTTTTAAAATTATATTAAATAAACATAACTATATATAAAATTACATCTAAACGTATAGCCTACGTTTCGTTTCAAAGACGGGAGGACAGTAAATTTTGAAGACTCTGCCATTATCCCGTTTTTCTCGGTTTTCCTCTGCTTAAATCTCCACAACCGGAAATGGACGAGCATCCTTGCGTCAAATGCGGAACTTATGCGTGCATATAGCCCATTGGTTTTATGCACAGCTTCACTACTTCCTGAATTTCAGTCAGCTCCTTCTTTCCTGTCTGCCATTATTGGACACATTGATTAGCCTAATTCAGGTGTGCTTGACCTCAGTAGTCACGATAACAATAATCAGACACACCTGAATTAATCAATTTTGCCCAATAATGGCAGACAGGAAACAAGGAGCTGGCTTAAGTTCAGGAAGTAGTGCAGCTGTGCATAAAACCCATGGTCATTTGGTAATTATGTGAGCTATTATCTACGCGTTAGGAATTAAAGAGAACCATCACATCTGAAAGACACAATAATTGTAAACTTGAATGTAAGTGTTTCTAACTTATTGTGAAGCTGCAGACTCGGAACCTGCATCTACAATTCACATGTTCCGAGTGTCTTCGAGTGAACAACCCAGACTTAAACAATGTTACAACATTATCTAAAAAAAGTATCTGTCTCTTCTGTTAGTATCTCTCTCAGAGAAATTGTTGATCATCAAAAACCTTCCTTCTGCTTTCTTGATGTTCTTTCTCCCCTTATCTTGAAACAAACTTTTGATTCAATCGGAACATGTGAATAAAGGGACTATCCCTGATATACTAAAACAAGCTACTGTTACAGATCTTCTCAAAAAACCTTCACTTGATGATAGGGATTTGAATCATTTTCGATGTATCAACCACAGTTTTTTTCTTTGCTTAAATCAAATGCTTTAAACTTTCCAGTCCGGTTTTAAGCTTCATCTGCACAGCACAGAGTCTGCTTTATTAAGGGCTGGTGACTCTGATTCTAATACTGTCAGACTTAACTACAGCCTATACAGTTGGTCATAAAACTCTCTAATCCTGACTAGAATATTTTGTGGGCATCCAGGGAACTGTTCTTAGTTGGTTTAGAATAGATTGTATCTAACAAATCGTGAGCTTAGAATTATAAGGTTCTATCTCCGTTTAGGGTAGTTCTGAGATATTGAGCATCAAAGTTTTTACATCCCAGCTGGCAAAACTGTTGTGTAGAATAATTTTCTATTATAGCTTTATCTATTAATCTTTTTTTACAAAAATAACACCACACAGGCATTAATAAACACCTAATGGATCAGATTATGTCAAAAACTCAATTTCGACCAAAAGTGGAGATAGAACCTTATAATTCTAAGCTCACGAAATAGAAGTTTCTCTGTCAAACTGGGCAATTTTTCTTCCTTGCCAGCCCAACTCTCCTGTGGAGTGCCACAGGGGTCTATTCTTGCACCCATTCTTTTTTCCATGTATTTACTTCCTCTGGGCTCCATTTTCAGAAAGCATGGTGTATCCTTTCACTGCTATGCTCTGAAATCTCTTTTTGAATGCCTAGTAGAAGTAAAAATATGGTTTTCCCAAAATGTCTTATTTTTTAATGAATCCAAAAACCGAGATTATAGTTTTTGGCCCCCATGACAACTATAATAGCAGTAACATTGATCTGGATTATCTCTATCTAACTTCATCTTGCATTAAGAATTGAGGTGTTCTCTGGGATCAGAACCTCAAATTTGAAAAACAAATAAATGCAGTGATTACTTCTTGTTTTTTCCAGCTACGTCTTCTCTCTAAGATCAAATCCCCTCTTTCTGAGAAAACCTAGAGATTGCTGTTCATGCACTCATTACATCACGGTTGGATTATTGCAACTCTCTTTACTATGGCATACCAAAACACTCCATTGCTCATCTCCAATTAGTACAGAATGCTGCTGCAAAAGTTCCCCAAAAGAAAACGTAAATGTGATCATGTTTCACCTTAAAATACCTGCATTGGCTACCTGTGCATTTTAGAATAGAGTTTAAAATTCTTCTCTTTGTTTTTAAATCCGTAAATAATCTGGCACAGAGCTATTTGTCTGAGCTACTCTGTCCACACAATCTCGCATGAAACCTGAGGTCTGGTGATCAGAGACTTTTGCAATTGCTGGCCCTAGGCTGTGGAAAAGCCTGGTTTACATCAGAGCTGTTCATTTTCTTACTGTTTTTAAATTCTCTCTTAAAGCCCTTTTTTTTCTTTAGCCTTTAATTCGTTGTGAGCTTTTATCATGCACTCTAAAAAATGCTGGGTTGTTTTAACCCAATTTTGGGTCAAATATGGACAAACCCGAAATGTTGGGTTAAAAATGTAATGTAAAAATTTAACCCAACGGCTGGGTTAGTCCATATTTGACCCAAAGTTGGGTTAAAACAACCCAGCATTTTTTAGAGTGTGTGTGGTTTGTCCTTGTTCTTCATCTTGTGTAATGCTCAGCACTTTGGTCAGCCCTCTTTGCTGTTTTTAAATGTGCTAAATAATATAAATAAATACAAACTTGGAACATAATGTATCATGTGCCATTTTCAGTGATCCTGTTCTTAAATATCCAAAGTATGGCAAAAAAGGTATATAGGCCTGCCTCAGCTGACCCAAACTGTCCATTTAAAATGTCAGTATTCTTTTGTTTATTTTAATATCTCTATTTAAAATGTGGAAATTTTTATATTAAAGAGAGAGAAAAAAGAACAGCACATTACAACGTTTCCTTCCTAATTTCATTTCCTCTTGCTCTAAAATAAACGGAACAAAACAGAATGCATATTATCTCCGTTTTAATTTTAATGTTGAGAAGTGGGTTTTTTTGCAAATATCAAGGTGAGTTTTACAAACCTGAATCTAAATTTAAAAAAGGTTGTTGTTGTTTTTTAAAAGTTTCATAATTTTTTGCTTTCTTTTGAATAAGTTGATTTTGTCCGGAAAGTTGAACAGGATGTTGAGTTTTATAAACCTGCAATTTTTATTTTAATAATACTCTGTGTTTGTAACATGATTATGCTTACATAAACATAGCCAGGTAGAAAATGTATTGTATTGTTATTTAACATGTGAGTAAACATTATGCTTGTGACTATAATGATGTGATTGATTAACCCTATATCCAACCCTAATTTCTTTAAAAGTTCTACGTGGCGTTGATGTGTCTTTGCGATGTGAGGTGTCTTTCCTGTCTGAATCCTCAACATTGCAGTGGGAGAGAGATGGAGAACAAACATCCAACACCACTTTACTGTACAACAACTCTGCCTACATCATCTTACACACCGTTGATGAACACAATCAGGGCAAATATTACTGTAGATTGATGGAAGATGGAAGAGCTACAACGGTTAGGATTCACACACTTAATGTCAGTTCACGTAAGTATATATTTTTTATATTAAATCTGTGCCTAAATAATAATATTTTCATTAAGAATATTAAGTTAAACATGCAGATGTAATCTTTTTAGTAAATTAAAGCTTTTTAAATAAAAAAATACAGAGATGTATTCACTGAAATTCACCATTTTACCTATTGTCTTTCCAGATTCATATAATGGAAATAATAAAATTAATACCATTTACAGACAAAGCTCTAGTAATAGTGACGTATCACTGATCTGCAAGACTAAAAAGGAATACAATAGATGGAAGTGGACCTGGGAGCAGAGGCCTAATTCACAGACTGATCTGATAGCAGTTGAAAATGGAAGAGAAGTTCAAGTAAACGGACCGATTAAACCAGGAAGACTTTCTTCAACCACATACAATAGTCGAGTTTTTATCTTTCACATCTCACCTGTGAACTTCAATTCTAGTGGGACATACAGGTGTATTACAGATGAACAAAAACATCCCTATACAACCACAATGCTTCACACCATCAGAGGTTTGCAAATATCAATCAATCAATACAAATAAATACATTGATTTTTCAGCAAAATTTTGCTCATCAGTTCATTTGTTCAGTGCATTTAAAGGGATATTCCACCGTTTTCACATTAAACTATGCTATTCCCTTAACTAAGACAAGTTGATACATACCTCTCTCGTCTTATATACCTCGTGTCACGCGAGACACTTGATAGCACTTAACTAGCCCAGTTCATTCAATATGGGCCAAGCAGAGAAGCGACTAAACACCTCCACGTTTTCCATAATTAAATACAGTTACACAAGTAGAGTAATTCGACCGAGAATTCTGACACAAAATAAAACTTTGCACTTTTCTAAGCGTGTAAAGTGGATACCTACCAATCACTCGCTGTGGTATTCTGCCATACATTATAATTATACATTTTACACGCCAGAGCGACTGAGTGCACGCACTGAGATGAGAGAGGTATGTATCAACTCCTCTTAGTTAAGAAAATAACTTAGTTTAATATGAAAAAACGGTGGAGTATCACTTTAAAAAGTCATTGACAGTGTTGTTGTTGATTTCAGTCTCAGTGGAGCACCCTGATGGTTTGTTGAGGAATCGGTCATTGATTCTCACCTGTGAAGTTTCTGAAGTGACTGATTCACTGATGCTGGTCTGTCTCAGGATGGAGAGGAACAGAGGAGTGCTGGGAAAACAGCAAATTATGACTGAGAAAAACAACAAGTTACAACTCACAGTGAATCTGTCCAGCTATGAAACAGATCCTCTGCACTGGCAGTGTGCAGTTTTTACTGAGGATACACTCAGAGCTCTGGCTCCTATAACAATCAGTCTTTCCTCATCTACTACTAATGCTCCAAACCAAAGTAATATCTTTTAACCATTACTTTACAGTATTTTTTCACCCTTAACTCAGAATTAGATTGTATATTTTAAGCTTATACAAATAGTGAATTGTGTGTAGTCATGACGCTGAGAAGTGTTGGTGTATTATCTGACTCCACATGTTTCTGCAGAAGATATCATGACACAGGAAAGTCATCTACAGATCGTGATCATCGTGGTGTGTGCTGGCACTGGCACTGTGCTGATTCTGCTGCTGGGACTTCTAGTTTTTAAACGTCAGCGAAAAACAGGTGAGCTGATCTCAGAGACAGTATGAGGAGGAGAAGGAGACTTTTAGTGTGGCAGTTGAATAATTGTTGTGACTTTCAGTTACAAAAGCGAATTGCCTTTTTAAAGAGACATTAGCCTGTTTGTTTAAGCCTTTGTGCATGCTTATTAGCTCGATAAGCCTGAAAGAAACAGATTTTATTACAGTGAATGTTTAAATATAAATTTAATCCCTGTTTTAAAATGTTTTGCATGTTTTATGTGTCTATGTCCACTGTCCATGTTTATAATGCATGTTTTCATGATTGCAATGAGATTTGAAATGAGGGATACAGTATTGTCGTATTGTTTCGATAGATGAAGTTCATGTCACTGGATTAAAATCACAAGAAGATGAGGACATCCATTATGCTTCAGTGACGTTAGCAGGATCTAGTCAGGGTGTTCATTAACCTCTGTGTGTTCTTTATAGTGTGTTAAATCTATGACTTTGATTCATTTTCCAGGAGATGACAGCTGGTTTAAAACCGATCATGCAAGTTCAGAGGTCAGCTATGAAACCCCCTTTTTCATAATTATTTCAGAACATCATTTTGATTTGCTAATGGTGTTATATATATATATATATATATATATATATGTTTGTGATTTATGTATAGTTAATACACTCTTTAAGCTTGTATATCTCAATATCTACAGGTGTTGGAGATGAATTCTACAGTAATCTACTCAACTGTTAAAGCACAGTGAGCACTCGCGCTTGACATGAATGTATATAGAACTTTTTTCCATTCATGTATAATTAAATTGAAATGAAAACACCATATAATCCTGTATTAATAATAGATTTCTAGTCATTCATTATTTTGGTATATACAAATAAATTAAGTATTTACAGTATATTCAAGTGCGTTTTGGGTTTGCTCTATCTGTCAATAGGTTTTTAGGTTTCATTTGCATTGGGAAAACAAAAATATAACACCAAATCTCTAATTGTCGATCAATCTGTTTGCATGCCAGAGTGAAACCTCATTGTGGTTTCATAACATGCAACCGTGTTAAATATAGCACAGTACTTCCTGTGGTGGAAAACTACAACAGATGTTTCTACTAGCCAAGTCAGATAAAAAATAATAATTGTGTGTTTGTATATATATATATATATATATATATATATATATATATATATGTGTGTGTGTGTGTGTGTGTGTGTGTGTGTGTGTGTGTCTAACCTTGAGCATAGGTTAGCATGACTGTGTTGGGCTGGGCTGATCCATGTAAATTGCATTGTTTTAGGCTGTGTCACTCTCCATTTTAAAATCAAATACTGCACAACCATAGCCAGTGACCTACTTCATCACTTTAATAATCAATAATTTTCCCTGTAAACCTAAAAAATAAAATCATCACCCCTGCAAAATGAGAATTTCCATGTGAATACAAAATAGTGTCTCCCCATTGTCGCTTCCAGAATTTTGAATCGTCCATGTGTCTCTTGGTTTTGACTTCCTTATACAAAATAAAAAAGGCCTTCCGCTTTCAGTTATTCTTTGAACCTCGAACATTTAAAGAGCTAAAAACAATAGACATAGGAATGAAACAAAATACACGCTCTTAAATTCACTTAGGATTTAAGGCAGGAATTAACAATCCGTCATAGAATTCAACTTTGTAGTAACAGTCCCCTTCAAACTTTCTGAATCAAGGTTATGACACTATAGGTGAAAGGTACCTTCACTCTTTTCCCGTCTATAATAGCATACACTTGCTTTAAGTAAGCTTTCTTCCCATTGCGTCTGGCCTCCATACCGTCGGATACAGCTTTGCCCAGGCTTCACGGTCTTCTTTTGACCAGTCCTGTCTGAATTGGACATGGAGCTCCTTGCAACTCTGGCCTCCCTCGACCTCCTCCAGATCTCATCCCTCGTCGTCTGCATGCCAAACTGCATGATGGTCGGGATCATCTTTCTTTCCCAGACGATAGACAGTATCAACCTTGTCTCACATCCAACAACATCGGAATCACTCTTGTGAGAATTGAGTAAAACCCTTTCTCTTGTATCCTCGTTTTACTTCTCCGGTAGCCCAGTCAATTTGAGATTCCATCGTCGCTTGATTTCCCTGCATCTTTGCTTCAACTGCTTGTTCTCTTTTGAGTTGAATTATTGCATTTTTATTTTCTGTCACCTCTTTTTGATTATTTTGGATGTGTTGATCAAAGTTTTAAAACTTTCTTTGGAACGCATCAGTCTTTCCTTAAATCTCTGTGACAGAGTGTGAATAGCATAATTCACTTTCCATGCTTACTTCTCTTGATTCATCTCTCCTCTTCAGTTTCTTTGGATTTGCACTCTTTAATTGGAGTTTGATTGCTCTGAGGTTTTGCCATCTGCACCTCTTCAACAAATTCGTCAAAACATGCCTCACGCATCTTGTCCACACTGTAGTCATGTTCATTGAGGTTAGCTTGGTCCTGGGTGTTAGTCTGTTAGACATTTTTTTCTGTGTGTGTTATTTAGTGCATCTTTTCAAAAAGTGTCTCACAATAGTCTTTTAAGAGTGATGTCTACCTCACCATGACTTGAGGGATGACTGTTGTTCTAAATGAACTGTTTTGGGTGTCAAAATCACTTTTTCTGTCAGACCCCGCAACTTTTACAACTGCTCACTTCGCTATCTTGGGATTAAAATGTACAAAATATATTCAGCCTAGTGGAGTTGGTAAGTAATAATAGTAGTAAATGTGTAAGGTTGCATTCAATGGAAATACTCACTAATGCAAGAAAAAAAAAAAAAAAAAACTACCTAAAAAAACAGTTCTTGGAATTTTCACCCCAAAAATGGCGGCCGTGCTACCGAAGCGCCACCTAGTGGCTGTTACAAAAAAAGCATCAGAGTTTCACCTCTGGTTCTTCTATTTGACAATCCTGTTCAGTTGGGCTGAAGTCTCTGGGCCAGCAGGTGGAGCCAGAGCTCTTCAGCACCTACATGAGTGATACTCCGATTTGAGTCGTCTAGCTTCAGTGCAAGCTCTGAAACTATTTTTTTTTTTGCCTTATATTTAAGGAAGTTAGTTTGAAAACAATTGTATTTGTTTAAAAAATGACAGCATCATAAATAAATGCAGATTACATCTTTAAACTAATGCCCCTAATGCAGTCTATAGCCTACAGCACGTTTAGGCTATTTTAGGCTACTCATAACTCCAACAGAAAAGATGAAAGTAGATGATTCCTGGTCATGATATGAAATCACAGATGCACAAAGTGCTCAGTTGCTCAAAATTATAAAATTGAAATAGACGGCAATCAATAATAGACGGCAATTAAATTTAGTATAAATGGCACATATGATTACTTGCAGCAACAAGTACACATTAAATCAAGGCAGTGTGCACTTAATCATTGTCGATGACAACTTAAATCGTTTAAATCCCTGTACAAACTTATAGCCTAAGCTAATATATTTTTGGACATTAAAGGTGCCATATGTAATAATTGAGGTAAAAATATCCAAAAAATGAGCTACAAGCATCAAAAGAATGAGAAGAAATAAGTGCAATGATGTAATTAAAAAACTGACAAGTTATAGTGCTGCCGAGATATAAACCTAAATTAGCATGCTAAATTACTAGCCCCGGCCCGGCAGGTGTCGTAATACCAGTTCCGGCCATGGGAGGCGGTATGCGGGCGGGCAACGTTACCACCAGCCAAACTGCAATAGACGAGTGAGTCGCGCTCGCGCCGGCTTGTGTGTACTTGAACCTGATGTCAGTCGTGTGGAAATACAGCCCACTACTACATTTCAGTTCAGGGAAGAGTTCAAAAAATGATTGGTCGACATTATCCATGAGGAATACATTTTGGTAAGTTGTAGCATTCTGTATCTTTCAACAGTGTTCGTGTTCTTTCCATTAGCCAGTAGAGATGATCGGTTCACGTGCGCTAGGGATCTGTCGTCTAACATTTACAAGCGCCGAAACGGTTATTGTTTGAATTGCATAATAAAATTGACAGAATCTGAGAGCTTAACTAACCTGCTTGCTAAGTGTTAATTGCGTGTGTCTCACGATGAATTTGTGAGAGTTGGCAGCTCTGAATGGCGCTAGGTTGATCAACATCAGCGAATGCTGTCTGTCAAATTTATTCAAACTAACAATAAAAGTGTAATATGAACAAAACGAATACCGTAAACTTAAAATAATAGCCCGCAGGCTTTTATTTTCCCATATCGTCGAAATGCACCAGCTTGTTTTTGAGACAGGCGTCTATGAGACGGTCTTCATCATTTAGTGTTGAGATGTTGTTCATTGAGTCTCTGATATCGAAAAATCTCCAAATGCTCCACGTGAAACTGCGGTCTTCCGACCTTTTACTATCGTGTCAATTGATTTGAATAATATGCGGAGAAAGAGAGCAAAACAGAGCTCGCTTGTGTTGTTTGAAGACGTGAGTGCGCGCGGCCGCGGCACAACACATTTTCTGGAGGTATACTGCCCCCATCTGTTATGGAATATGGAATATTTTTTGATTTTTAGTTCCAGATGGCACCTTTAATGTTACAGGATTGAAAGTTTAATTGGCTATTTTTATGAATGTTTTTTGTAGCTACAATAGGCTACTACTCAAAGCCTGTTCTCTTTATCAGAGCTTATTGTTTTGGCAAATCCCCCTTATTTACATTTTGATGGATCAAAATCGTGGGGACTGCTCTTCTTATGATATTTCATCTGGACGCGTCATTCCATCTTTTGATTCGATGCAAGGCTTTGGAAAATCTGTGTATTTATTAGGCCTATATATTAGGCTACATTTGAACAGTAGGACCTATGTGTTTTTGCAGTAGTAAAATTGAAAATGAGCACGATTCCCTTTGGCCATAGCCTATTGTCGCTAAATGTTTTCCTTAATTTTTCCCCAGTGTGAACGGCAGATTGTGTGTAACAGTGCCTAATTTGGCTAATGAATTATGTTCATGTTTGTTATTAGCCAGCATAAGTTGATGATCCTTGGGGGAGGTGGCTTCGCGTTCACAGTTGCCACAGCACACAGCTCCTTTATCTTTTACTTGTATGCCTGACGCGCGCTCGAGCGCACAGCCCGTCTGTCCACGAGCGAATTTAGCGAGAACTAATGAGAGCGCACGCTTCAACTCACCGAGACCCATTTCAGTTGTTCGTTTGAGCATTATTCGGAACCAAAACAGTACTTTATAAAACACGGGCTATGGTGACCGAGAGGACTTCAGTGGAGATTAAGCTTTGAATGAACTGTCAGCAAAATGACCTGCCAAGGGCGCAGATGTGTCGAGCTGTGAGCGAGTAGTGCCGTTTACTCAAGAAACTTCTGTTTGCTTTGACTTACATTGAAACGTCATGGCAGTGTCGTGGAGACACGCGCTTTTCTTCTTGGTAGTTGGTAAGTTATCCTGGGTTTGTCCTTTTCATGTCTGCATTTCAACCTATGATGTAAGTTTTTAATTCATACTGACTGTAAAATACAAAAAAAATACAAAAAAAGAAAGCTAGAACAAATCAGAACGAAACCATTCATGTCTGTAACTGTAAGGCTTCGAATCTCAAATCCGATGTGGTTTTGCAGTGGTTTTGTATGCTGGTCGGTTTCAATCAAATTCAAACCATATTAACATAATAATGAATTCTGTTAACTAGTGAACATACTAGCATACAGTGTATTTAGGCTAAGAATCAATAATAAATGCTGGTTTTGGGAAGGGAATTGTATTTTAGGTCAGTTATTAGGGCAACTGCTTATATCCGCTTATATTAAAGCTAGCTTATATTATAATAGCTATATTTTATGTAAATAAATTGCATTATTAATTAATTATTTGCTGGCCAAACAGGTTTACTATTTTTATAAGTAACCCTTTACACTTTAAAAACGTGGACTATTTTTTTTTTTACATAGAACACATGCCTTTAGTCTTTTTCACAATACACAGAGGTTGGACATTTTCATGAAAGTGAAAAATCCATAAGTGACAAGCACACCCATGTATGGTTCAATTATCTACTTTTCTAATTAATAATGCATGGCAACCTCCTTCTGTTGGAAAGAATTTATTTCACACTTACCTTAACAAGCTCACTAAGCTGTGCTGAGCATGACTAACAAGCTGCTCTTTGCTTGGCTTGATTTCCTGTCACTATTCAATTGGGATTCATCATGACATACATTTTGTCTCTAAAGATTTTTAATGCAAATTTGAGCGATTCATTGTTGTGAACTGACCTGACTCTCAGTCAAGTAATGCAAGTATGTGACTCTTTCTTGTTTGTGACAGTGAAACAGATACTGTATCTGGCTCTTTGTCTGCTGAGGGAAAAAGAGCATGCTGATTCGCACAAGACAATGGCTTTAAGCTCATGATACAAGTATGCAATCAGTCTGTAGAAATATGTAACTCTTGAATAAACACTTCTGCTCCAGTTAAGCCTGCTGCAGTGAGTGCCGTACAAAATTATGTAGATTTAGCAGAATCTTCTTACTTTGAAACAGTGTGAGAAAGCGATGAAGTGAACTCAGGAGGAGTGTATGTTAGCACGGACTCTGATGTTAACTATTCTCTGAAATAAAGCCTAAACGAAAGTACACAGTCTACACAGAGAGTAGTACACAGAAAGTACAAGTATGTGAAGTTTTTTTTTTTTTTTTTTTTTTTTTTTTTTTTTGCATGGCACTACTTTACTTTTCATTTAGCTTTTATTTCCTGTCTCCTGTTTATCTGCCTTTCCTTCCTTTTCTTTTTTCCCTTCCTTTTTATTTTTTTCTTCTTTCCTTCCCTTTGACCTTCCCTTTCCTTTCCTTCGTCTTTTCCTTTCCTTTCCTTCGTCTTTTCCTTTCCTTTCCTTAGTCCTTTCCTTTCCTTTCCTTTTGGCTTTCATTTCATGTCTTTTCATATGTCCATCTTGTTACACAGATGCACTAGGGGAGCCTGAGAAGTCCCAGAATATTGATGGCATCATAACGGTTCACTACTGGCGCAGAGAAAAAGGTGGCTTTATGCTGTTGCGAGCTGAGAGATAAATGTGAAGTGCACATT
This sequence comes from Pimephales promelas, assembly GCF_016745375.1. Next base: position 6,831,030 of record NW_024121266.1, on the reverse strand, counting down.
TTAAAATTCGAACAAAGCTTGCACTGTGTTCCAGGCCAGAATGTATTTATCTTTTGAGACCCACTGAGATGCATTGCCCTCATATATCTGACAATTGAAAGTCTACCACAGATAAAAACACCACAAAGAGTTAAGAACACTTCAGAATGAAGGGGAGCTCAGGGATGTGTACACTACAGTTCTCTAAATACAGATTAACACGGTGCATTTCTCTGATTGAGGTGAATAACCTGATGGCGGTGGGCGGGGAGATCTGGACAGCCTTAACAAGTGAAGATGAATATATGGCTGCTCTATTTCTTTGCGCTTGTCAGGACCGCTTTGTATGTAATTTCCAATGTACTGCAGTTCAACCTTTTGTAATAATTCAGTTCAGTAGGTATTGAATCCAAGTGCATTAGTAAGCATTGTGTGCAAGGAATTTAATGGTAAATTATAATTGTTAAGGAATTCGTCTTAGCATGGATTGTTTTAAATTGCATCCAGAGGTTGCTGGAATAAACTAAGCATGCTCGATTGTGTAGAATGGCTGCTGACGCTGAAAACAACAAATTCATCTATATTTCAAATTAGAGCTGACAGTCATGTAGGATATACTAAAGACATCTCAACGACTAGCCTTAAGTAACTGTGCAAAAGTGGATTAATTTAATCAGGATGCATTTTTCATTCTCTATGTTTGTCATTGTCTCAAAATATTAGTTAGCCACGTGAGCTCTGATATTTACCATCCAATCTGAAAGAAGTTACTTTTATGCTGTTCATAAACCTAGATTACCCTTTGAGTTGTGGGAGATATGGGAGATGTGAATACAAAAGTACAGTTATAAGGCCTGTTCACACCAAGGACGATAAACATGACAATAAAGATGTAGTTCTACAAATCATTCTAAATTTTAAAGAATTGCAGAACCCACACCACACCTATAGTGATAACGGCACGGAGGAATTATGTTGTTCAAATCACTTTCAGAACGATTTTTTTTTTCCCAGCACATGAATAATAAAAACATTGAACGGTAATCAGAATCCATCCTGCTTTAAAGAGCTTGAGCATTTAAAGCAACAGACAACCAAAACTGCAGTGCATGGTTATAAACAGAATAGTATTGGTCGCTGCTGTGAACGCTAATATACTTATTGCTACAGTTATCTTTAGTTAAAAGGGTTAGTTCACCCAAAAATGAAAATTCTGTCAGTATTTACTCACCAACACAGCTCATAATTAGGTTTTAATAAGAAATGTTTGACATTTCATTGCTGACTTTGGTATCTTGACAAATCTGAGCGTAGACAGAGATATCTTCTGAAACTTTATAAGACACACATTTGACACATTAGGGTCTGGATCTGGTAAAGGGTCTCAATTTAATCGCTGTCTTGGAGAAGCATTGGAGATTTTTCTTTTTCAACAGAATAACATGAGACTTAGCTCTTGGCTGCTGATCATATAAATAAAAACAGGCTATTTGTGTGCCAGCCCTGCCCTTTGAGGCTCACTTCTGTGGATTTGTCTTGCTACAAAATGAAAGCGTCGCTCTGTTTAATGCATTAAGAAATGGGCTGAAAAATGCAGTTAATATTTGATGCCTAACTTTGTCTTGTGATGTCAGCAGGGAATAGGCATGCTGAAATTTGCAGATCTCTGCATCGCTGCTGGATGGGTTGGAACTCCTGCATTAGCTGATTATTCATTATGCAGATTGAGTCACCCTATAAACTGCGTTGCGTCATACAATGGTATACATTAGTTTTAAAGGAAAACGAGGTGGATTGATTCTTCTGCTCATTGACATGCTTGAGATTAAAGCCACAAAAGGGCCCCTCTTATCAAGCAGGGGACAGACAACCTGGCATTGACCCTGAATGTAGCATAATGTGCTGTGAAGAATCATTCCCGAGTCTTTGGTTTGATTGTCGAAAGAGACTCTTAAAGCAGCACTGGACCCCATACAGTGTTTTTAAGACCTCTCTGACAGCAGGAGCTCAAGAAACAAGATCTTTCCCGGCCCCCGAGTGAGCAGAGGCATCTAAACCACAACTACTTAGAGTTGTGAACCAACACTTGAGGCAACAAAAGCATTCATTTAATTTCCCTTTAGATTTGACATGGAAAGCTCAGTGTTAAGATACTTTAGCAGCTTTAAACACCCCCTATTATTAATTATCCCTATCCCTAGCATTCATATCTTTAAAAAGAATATAATTAAAGAATAAAAAAAAAAAAGCCAAACAAAAAAATTGCATTGGATGACTACTGGGACTCTTCACAAGATCACTCATTTAACAGAGTAGGGAACATAGATGTTCCATTGAATGACGACGAATGGGGGTTTCGCTTAGAAAGCCTATCAACTTCGAGTCTTACTAAACGAGCCAATGGCAAAGAAATGCCATGGGACTGCGGAATTTGCATGGTGCAACTCCGCCCCACGAGGGTTAATCACGCCACCTTCACAGCTGTCTTCCAGTGCCCTGCGTAAATCTTAGATCCCTGTCGTGAGGCTAGCACGGACGAAGGACTCTTATTCCAACAGAGTGTTCCACCATGGGGACCCCAGTGTACCCTTTGGCAGCGGCCTGATCGAGGGGAGGAAAGGCGGAGGCTCCGACGAGAGTCAGTGGCTGCTCCCAAAAAACAATCATCAAGCCGCGAGCGCTCGGGACATGGTGGAGGGTTCCACTCTAACCCAATGCTCACGGCCACCCAGGAGAGCATGGCGGCCTTCTCGGGATCTGACACAGCCGAGTCATCATCTCCCGATGATTCCTGCCCACCTTGTGATGCTGTGATTGACATTGCATCCTCCTCTGGAGCGCCAAATGACACCCGCGGCCCACATGTGACCGGGAAGACCGTGGAACATCATCCGGACGGCTCACGGGTTGCCATACTGGAGAGGGGGATGTGGCCCGAGGACAAGTCGTCGGTTGGTTGTGCCACACCGTCACCCACAGGTCAGGTGTGACACCGTCACCCTCAGGAAGAAGATCTCAGAATGGCTTAGGGAGTGAAGCATACACTTGGCTCAGAAGTAAAAAACATATCTGCATATTGCCGGCGTTCTCCTTTTACACCCACAAGGTGGGGCGGAGTTGTGCCATGCAAATTCCGCAGACCCATGGCATTTCTTTGCCATTGGCTCGTTTTGAAAGACTCAAAGTTGATAGGCATTCTAAGTGAAACCCCCATTCGTCGTCATCCGAGGGAACAAAGTGTGTTGTGTATTATGCACATTATTGTCTCTAACCTTTGAATAGCAAATTATCATAAATATGTACATGAGGCACATAAATCTGGCACCACCAACCATGCCACTCTCAAAATTGCTTAAATCACCTTTCTTTCCCATTCTGACATACAGTTTGGAGTTCAGGAGATTGTCTTGACCAGGACCACACCCCTAAATGCATTGAAGCAACTGCCATGTGATTGGTTGATTAGATATTTGCATTAATGGGAAATTGAACAGGTGTTCATTAATGCCTTAGGTGAGTGTATTTACTGTCCTCTGAAAATAACTCAGCATACAGCCATTATTGTCAAAATAGCTGGAAACAAAAGTGAGTACACTCCTGTAAGTGATAATAGCTGTGCATCGTTTATCCATGCAAAGCCACATGTCCTATTCATCTTGTTAATGTTTTGTCTGCTTGACAGGACCATACAAATTTTTGTATCTTGTATTAGAGCAGCTGAAATTTGTGCTTTGAGTACAATTCTCTCATAATGACCATTGGATGTTCAACATAACGACCATTGGATGTTGCTCTCCACAAAGATGGCCTAGGCTTAATGCAGAGATTTTCCAAGGCAGGCCTCGCAAGGGTCAATCAAAGTAGTTGAGTCTGCCATATGTGCTGCCAGCATTGCTTTAGAGATTGCAGAAGGCCAGCTTGTTAGTGCTCAGACCATGCACCGCACACTGCAACAAGTCGTGTTGCATGCCGTCGTCCCAGAAGGAAGCCTCTTCTGAAGCTGGCTCACAAGAAAGCCCACAAACATTTTGCTGAAAGCAACCTGTCCAAGAGCATGTCCTGTGGTCTGATGAGACTAAGATAAACTTGTTTGGCTCAGATGCTGTCCAGAATGTGTGGCGATGCCCTGGTAAGGAGTACCAAGAAAATTGTGTCTTTTCTACAGTCAAGCATGGTGGTGGTAGCATCATGGTCTGCGGCTGCATGAGTGCTGCTGGTACTGGACAGCTGCGCTTCATTGAGGGAAACATGGATTCCAAGGTGTACTGCGACATTCTGAAGCATAATCTGACTCCTTCCATTCAGAAACAGTTCTGAATGGCATGACAATGACCCCAAACACACCGCCAAGACGACAACTGTCTTGCTGAGGAAGATGAAGGTGATGGTGATGGAGTAGCCAAGTATTTATCCAGACCTGAAACCTAGTGATCACCTATGGGGCATTCTCAGGTGGAGAAGTGCCATGTGTCTAACATCCAGAAGCTCCATGATGTCATAATGGAGTGGAGGAGGGTCCCAGCAACAGCCTCTGCAGCTCTGGTGAATTCCATGGTCAGGAGGAGTAAGGCACCATTGCTAAATAACAATGGTGCTCACACAAAATATTGACACTTTGGACACAGTTTTGGCATGTTCACTTAGGGTGTACTCACTTTTGTTGCCAGCTATTTTGACAATAATTGCTGTATGGCTCTATACAAGCAGCACATTGACAACTCTAAAATATATCCAAGTTTAATTTCTATAGTACTGTCCCTTAAGAAAATATACTAAAATGTTTGCTGAAATGTGTGGGCTGTACTTACTTTTGTGAGATACTGTATATATACAAATTATGATGCAAACACACAAATCATCATTTTTTTTTTAGCTTAACTCTGATGCTTAATATGAAGTGCATTTCAATTGCTGCCTACAACAAATTACAGTGCAAGGTGTCGATTAACTCTTATAGCAGTGAGTCACGGTGACCCACAGCAAATGACCCTCTTTAATGGGAACCAGCCGTTGGTGTAATGGCCTTGAGTGATCCATCACCCGTATGGACAGATACGCTGACATTCATGGCCCTGGTAATTGCTTCATCACAAAGGACCTGAGCCATGGCCCATGTAGATTATTTTGGAATGCCATGATGAATGTTGTGCATGTGTGTTGTGCACCATGTTGCAGAGCCTGATTTCACCAAGTGCAACATTTCTGAATCAACATCTTTGTTGATCCTGGAACAACATTCCAATCAACCAATCAGATTTGAGGGACACGTTTACAGTTTATGTCAAGTTTATTCTTATAAACCCATTAGTTCTTATAACCAGTGCTTCTACATCAGTGTTATTCACCTATCATTTCCCTCAGATTTTAGGGATAACTTATGGGTAGGGTTAGGTTTAGGGGTAGGGATATGGATATGGATTACATTTTCGGGCAGGAATGTTGTTCCGGGATCAACAAAACTTGTTGTCCCAGAAACGGGTCTAACTCTGCAAAATCAGGGCGTGTCGTGCAAAAAAAGAGAGTGGCAGTTTGTACTAGCACATTGCTTGCTTTCAAAAGTGGCAGACAGTCCTTGGCCATGCTTGACTGGGAGTGCTGTATGTTACTGCATCCCCCCACCACCAGACCCACCCCCACCCCCTTGCAGCATGCAGGCAAATGCATCTTTTCTGGCATTAAAGGGTTTCATGCTAATGTTAGCGTGCTCTTCTGGAGTAGCCGCAGGCTGTTTTTGTCTATGCTGGGATAGCAGCGTCTGAGTACACTTCAATTCTGCGTACTTTATACACTGGTGCATAATAAGATCATAATACCACCCCAGTGAAAAAAATTAATTTGTATGTATGTGTGTGTATATATATATATATATATATATATATATATATATATATATATATTGTGTTTGAAATATATTCCCTTTTTCAATAGTACATTATACTAACTAAAAATTGTGCTATCTTTAAATATATTAAAATTATTAGCATTATGCTTTCACCTATTTTCACAATACAACTTTTAAGACACTTTAAAATAATTGTATTTTAGTATATTTTCTAAAAACATATTTTCTAAAAATATACTTGAAGTGAAAATGAATAATTGAATGCAGAATGCACCGTAACATTTTACATTTATTTTGTGCTTTTTTGGAAAAGAATAGGACAAGAGACATAATCCAAAACATCACATTTGTGTATATAATTTTTTTAATTTTTTTTTTTTTTTAAATAATTTAGTCATTTTGACTGGAAACGTTTTTGTAGAAGAACATCAGTCTTGATAAATGGACATATGGTCCCTTCAAAAGCATATTTTCTCAGATGATACCAACCTATCCAGCTGTTGTTCTCTGGTATCCAGAGTATAGTCTGCCTCTTGAGTTACATCCCATCAGTATCTGTCAATCACTGTCTTTCTGCAGCCATTTACTAACATGAGACACTTGTGGCAGTCATTCATATGATAAATTATGAGGCCGTTACACCTTAAGAAAACATGACAGCTTGACAGTGGCATAAAAAGCATGCTGAAGGAAAAATTTCAGTAACTGGGTTAACTGGTTAATTTCAGTATAAAGCTTCTGTCAACAATATTTGTCCAACACAATCTCAAGTGTTCCTGAAGCTGTGAATAGCATCACTTTAACACAACAAAAATGAGCATTCCGGGTTCAACAACTTAAACTTTACTGACAGCATTTACGTTTTTTTTTTTTTTTTTTTTTTTTGGTGACTCCATATGTTTTTTGAAGGTTTATTTATGTGGCCTTTTGAATTGTAAGTCTAAACGTGTCATTGTTTCACATAATTACCAGTAACATATTCACACTTCTCATGCATCATTGTTTGGAAGAGGAGGCACACTTAATAGGGTATCAGCTATGCAAACACTGAATGCAGAGTGATGCTGATATTTCATGTTTAGTTAAGCATGACAGATATGTTGACACAGAAAATGAGAAAGGACATAGTTCTGAAACTGCAGCTGGACTAGAAATAATATTTCATGTCTATTGTTAGGGGTTTTTGAGCAGCGTTAATTCATTGGACTGAAAGGGCATGCTGCAGAGCTGTAGTACCTTTTTTGTGGTGAGATTCTAGGCTCATCTTTTCTATACAATGAAAGCAGATAGTGACCAGGTGTTGTCAAGCTATCAAAGGAACAAAAACCATGATGACAGCACCACAAAATATCTGGCACCAAGACGTTAGAAGAATAATAGCCTATAAAGAACCTTTGTGCAAAAAGGGTTCTTTCTTGTCATTATCATCAATTTTTGAACCCTATGCTACATATATAGAACCCTTTTTTCTAAGAGTTTGGCAAGCAGGATGAGGCAGAGGGCCATGATGTCCACCCAACATGTTGATCATAAGAACTGATGGTTTACTTATCTAATCTGTCTTTAATAAACTGCCACAGGAGATGATCAATGGTATTTGTTTCACTTGTGACTCTCAGTGTAGTCTTCAAAATCCATAAAGCAACTTTAAGTAAGTGTATGGTTTGAATAACACATGTGTTATTGTTAACTAAATAACAAAAAATATTTAAATAAAACAGAAATAATATAAATATTAGATAAAAAAACTTAAAAACATAAATGTGTCCTTTTGTGTTGCATGGAAGAAAAGTGTTTCAAACAACACGCGTTGTGAGAGTTGATAACTGAATTTCCATTTTTGGGTGAACTATTCCTTTAACAGCCAGCCTTACAGTATATCTGCATAAATACTCTTCACTGAAAAGATGATGATGAATATGACAGTCAAACCAGTCAAAGTGACGGATATGACAAAGGAGGAAACTCGAAATACTCTTATTTTTCCCTTTCAAAATTCTATCTTACTGAATATTTTCTGTATCATGCAAGAGTTTGAGGTTAAAAGAATCTCAGTGTTTGAAGAGAAAAAATAAGGTCATGTAGCAGCATGATGTTATATTAGCTTGACGTTTTTTTTTTTTTTTTTTTTTTTTTACTGTTTTATTGTAATATTTTAAGTTTATTACCTTGACTTTACCTGCAACAATACAGAGTATTTAAATGTATTACAGATGCACTCCTGACACACAAAAAAACAACATTATACTGCCTTCTAAGATGTCATGCTTTGGCAAATTGTATAAGGCAGCATTGCACGCATTCTTAAAGATAAGGCAATCCCAAGATGCACTATGGCAAGTTCAGTAAAAATATTCATCCAAGATGGCAAATGGAGTCGAATATAAAAGCAACTATATATAATATTTTTTAAATACTAAAAATTGATTCAAAAAATATTCAAATAGCTACTGAATTGTTATTCTCTGTTTACAGATTGATATACAGTGTGGTTTGTGACAAATTGAAGTGGTTCTGAAAACTCTTGTTTGTGAGTTTACCATTTAACAGCAGCCAGAACAGATGGATGTGATCTGTGTGGCCCAGCATCCTCCTACACACTCTGGGCTGGCCTCAACTTTAGTATTTTGTTAAATGTTAGTTAAAAGTAATGGTGAAAAAAATGTCTTGTAAAAGTTAGTTTTAGTATAATTTATTTTATATTGCCATTTAATACAAATACTGTACATTCATATATTTGTAAGCGTGACTAAAGTATACAAATAGTTTTTGTGGCCACTGCTCTTACAAAATCCATGATGTTTCAGTGATTTGTTCTATTTATAATAAATGGAAAGTTCTCTTTCCTAATATCTGAGTTTAGCTCCTCAGGAAGTATAAGAAAACATACTGTGCCCTGTCCCCTACACCATCAGTGCATTCTAGGTTAAAAATTCACTTAGCATAAGCAAATATGCCACTTTGCCTGTATTGTGAGGCAAAAACTGAAACAGTGTTCCACATTTTATTCATTTTTCCCTTTCATCCATCTCCAGGGCAATATAAAAGCTTACGCCTGCTAGAATCGCTCATAAAATAGAATTTCTTTGGGTGCAAAGCTGCGTCGTGTTGCAGGAAGGCTCCAATGTGCTAATGTGAAATCACACTTTGTACCTTTTTTGTATTTGTATCTGCACACCAGTAAATGGAGTGACATATTACTGACTAATTGACTGTAAAGGATCCTGGATATCATCCAGATTGCCAGCATATTGCAGATGTGAAGTAGTTGGCGGCACACTTGCTCGCTCTCTCTCACACAAATACAGTATGCTGTGAATGTCAGTGAGAGCAGTGATGTTTACACATTAAGACACTAATTAAGTGTTCTGGTGGAAAGGTTCCTGTCATTTTGAGAATATTGCATCAAAGGTCATGTTTTAATGTGACAAGCTTGATGTTGTCTTCTCTGGACCTGGTTGCTTGAGAATCTTACTGCTTTGCACAGGCAGTTTACTGTTCCTCGCCATATAAATGTTCACTTTCTGTTTTTATATTGTTATTTACTTGTTTACATGCTGTGTGATTGAAAAGGGAATTCATGCAAGATAAGGATTTGGAACAGTGAATGGGTTTGTTCTTCTTGTCTTCCCAGGGGAGAACTCTTTTATATTACTGAAGTCATGATTGTGTTTTAACACAGGGAAAGGCACACTTTCCATCTATATGTGAGATTCAGTGGCTCGAATTCAAAATCTTATCGCAAAAATAAACATTTTCTCTCTTTGTGAATGTTACTAAAACATGAATGTATTGGCACATGGAAGGGAAAACACTGGCAGTGAAGCAAAAACAGAGGAGAGGAATAGTAGAAAAATAAAATAGAAAATGTTGAAGAGGCAACTGCAATTATGATAATCGGACTCTCGTTGAAATAACTGATACGCATTAACTTGAAAATTGTGAAATACAGTTAATTAATACCTACACTCTAAAACATGTTTTAACCCAACTTTGGGTCAAATATGGACAAACCCAGCCATTGGGTTACATTTTTTTAATTATATTTTTAACCAAACATTTGGGTTTGTCCATATTTGACCCAAAGTTAGTAAATGCCCTCAAAACGCTCATGTAACATTTTCTGGATTAGAGCTTTCTGTGCCCTTAGGATGCATATACATGTTTCTTTCCATGAATATGTGATGATTGTGTTGCATTAAATTGTGCAAAAGACTTACAATCTGCTCTATTCCATTTCAGACTCTGATAGCTCTAATCACTAGAGGATTTACTCATGGTTGACGTCTAGGGTTATTTATGTACAGTACATGAAATAAAACAGGAACATATTCCCACTTCTGTCTCAGATGCTATGCAATATCTAGTGTTTTTAATGTTTTATGCTCTCTTATGCATTTTGTTGTTTTATTGTCCTTGCATCTCCCCTCTGCCAATTTTATTTTTATTTGCAAATATGGTTTGATATTGCGATGTTGCATACTTTTGCATTTCCACTCATTTAAAGTTTGCTGTTTTTCTTACTAAGAGTCTTAAATCTGCCTCAAATACACAGTACACTCTTGGATGAAAAGTTTCGAACCTTAAATGGGTCTGTTTGACGAATCGACTTGAATTCCATCATTTTTTTTTTGTCTGCACTGCCTGGAGATCATCTGGTGCAATTTTGGTGAAAATCGGACAAACCGTCTAGGACGAGTTCGGAAAAGTAGGTTTCTTGGACCATTCAAAACGGCGGTCATGTTTTTATGACGGAAAATGACATTATAGGATGCCTCGGGAATCAGAGGAAAAAAATATTTTGTTGATAGGCCTTATGGTTTAAAAGTTATTAGCATAATATAAGTGAAACAGGACACCAAAATTGGTGCAATTTCTGTTGGGACTGTCCTCAATCAGAATGTCAAACCGGAACAACTTTCCCAGAAACGGTTCTATGGGCTGCCATATACGCCCAGTCGGAAGAAGAAGAAGAAGAACGTCTGGGTTAGAAAGAAACGGTTAGAAAGAAAGTCTGATAGTTATCCTGCACAAATTCCTTGGATTTTTGTTTGACCTCCCTCTTTATTTTTCTTGTGGGACTCTCACCTGTCACATGTTTGATGTTGACTAACAATGAGCCAAGGGGAGCACTGTCAATGCGGCTCTGACTGTGAGCACGTCTTTCATACTGATCAGACGCTTTTCTGTACGGCATCGGGGGCGAGTGCTACATTCGTAACATGGATCCCTATAGGAGAATTAAACAATAGGAAGGAGAGAGAGAGAGCAGAGAATATGAAAGAAAAGGACTGTCAGACAATGGCTTCTCTGTTTAAAAGGTTATTGTTTTCCATGAGCTGCACATTAATACCATTATATCAGAGTTAATGAAATGACTCATCGTTGTTTCTCCTCTAAAGTTTTTTTTTTTCTTTTACACTCTATTCAGACCTTTGCTATAGCTTCTGAAATGTTTAATCTGTTACTGGCTTTTTAGTAGAGTTTTATATAAAATCAGTTGAGTAATTACAGCACGACTGCTGGTGCTGGACATGATGTTCAATTCTAAAGTAATGTCCCAGGTTCAGTCAAGTAAAGCTTGATTTATGCCTTTTACAAACTGCAGAGTGAGTCTAAACCTATGTGGTATCAGACTGCAATAGACTACAGTGTCCATTTCATTAAACGTTATAATTACTGTGAACATTTTGAGTTTTAAGTCTCCTTTTTTTATTATTGAGACACATCAATATATCAACTTGCGTGCTTAAACACATTTCCTCCTCGTGCTGATTTTAATGTGTTTTGTTTAAAATCTTCCTCTGATTTCTGCCTATTGATTTATTAAGGTCAAATGACAGATACAGTCAACAACTCAACATATGCTAGGGATGTGGTTCAAACATATCCTGATTAACCACTTGCCTTCTTATTCCTATGGGAAAATCTGGGAAAATTAGATATTTTTAAATAGTTTCGTTCTTTTTTTTAGAATGGAAACATTTTCCCCCATACTTTAAATAGGCTAAAGCAAAAGCAAAAAAAAAAAACATATAAATAATACTTTATAGAAAACTCCTTACTAACAAAAATAGACATAGATGAGACATTAGAATTAGCTGATCATTTGATCTTGGAATTTTTGGTGTGTATGGAAACAATTGAGTTACAGTATAAAGAAATCTCATTTGTGGTGTTTCTTTACCATTGAGCTCCACTATTTATGTATGTACATATTTTTTTTCATACACAGTGCTAACAGTGATCTACCTGTGGAGTAAAGATTAATTGAGATGTTTTTCCTTCTTCACCCTCCATTCTTTTTCTCTTGCAGTGAACCTACCTGTGCTAACAATGGCATGTAGCAGTCTCTATGGAAATGCCATTGAGGAGTTCTGCCTGGTCAAGTTCAAGCTGGACATGGAGATTCTCGACCAGCAACAGTGGTGCAGCTGGGAGGACACTGTTGAGTAAGTGAGAAACATGACACTTGTAGGATTTAATATATTATTGGTAAATTCTTGACACTGATTAGCTGACATATGACATGAAGGCCAAGTATGGTGACTCAGAATTTGTCCTCTGCATTTAACCCATCCAAGTTAGTGTACACACATTAGGAGTCGTGAGAAGTGAACAAACACAAACCGTGGATACACCCAGAGCAGTGGGCAGCCATTTTTGCTGTGGGGACCAGGGAGTGATTGGGGGTTCGGTGCCTTGCACATTGGCACTTCAGTCAACTTTACTAGTTAACAGTCTGACTCATTATCACGTTCCTCGTCAGAGCTCAGTACATTCAGTGTCATTTCCAACATCTTCAAAATCATTATTTTTATCGCTGACAGCATCTTATATATATATATATATATATATATATATATATATATATATATAATATATATATTTGTTTTATTTGCATTTAGTACTTGCTCTGCAGTAAATCACTGAGCCATTGTGTATTAGACACTATTTGCCACCTTGTGGAATAAACTTATTTAGTCATTAAAAATTGTATTATTGTTGTGCAGAAAAATATACTTACACTGTTACACATGTTTTTGGTCATTAGTCTGTTTTATTGACACCAAAATATATTTTATAAACAATATAACAAGAAAAAAATAATTATTACATATATTTTTTTAAAATGCCTGTTTCCCCGTTCATTGTTTCTTTGTGAAATATTATTACAAAATATATTTTAAACAGTATTATTGTATTCTATCATTAGAAATGAGGCCTTGGTGAGCATAATAGACTTCATTCAGCAACTTTTGTTCAGCACAATCCTGCCTTGCCGCTGACATACCTGCTTGTTTATTTGAACAGTTCATGACAAGGTTAGTGAAGAGCAGAGTTTTCTCAGTAAGAGAGTCGACTGGGGTTCCCATATTATCACATACTTCGGAGGGATTTAGTGTGCCATGTGGCACAGCTCCAGGCGTACACCGTTCCTGGGAAATGCCTCCATATGTGCAGCTGTCTCTGTGACATAATCGAGGTTATTTGTGGTGCCCCAGAAAACACATGATATTGAAGAACTTAACAAGAAGAACTGTCTTGGCTTTACCTTTATGCCTTTGACAACTGACCCTAAAACACTGCCACTCTGACGTTAGACTGAAGACGTTGCGCTCCACTGCAACAGTCAGAAAAAGTGACACTGGATGTCAAGGCTGTCGGATCGAGGCCAGCTAGGTCTGCCTGTCCCTGTCATCAACATTTCATAGACTGTTTGTCCCCTGCGACCTACCTCGTAAATACTGTAGCTCATGCCAATGTGAAAACTGATGACCGTGTTTTGCATTTCTAGAAATCATTGTAGTTAAAGGGATAGTCCACCGAAAAATTAAAACTTTGCTACTCGCACTGATGTCGTTCCTGATATCATGTCTTTATGACTTCCTTTATTCTGTAGAACACAAAAGAAGATATTTTGAAAATGTCTCACTGTTTTTGTTGTTGGGTTTTTTTTTCACAATGGAAGTCAATGGTAACCTGATTGGTTACAGGCATTCTTCCAAATACTGTATCTTCTTGTGTTCTGCTAGAGAAAGAACAGGTTTGGAAGACCATGATGTGTCATGACTTTAGTTTTCTTAAATTATGTTACAGTTAGGCACTTGTGAATGGGGCAGTTTACTGAAGAATGATTTTGTGATTTTATAAAAGCACATTAATTATTTGCTTAAAATTGTTGTATTTGAGGTGTGACATTTAAAACATTTATGCCATTTCATTGTCATAGTGATGTAGTTGTAAGTTTAGACCTATCTTTACACAGAAAATCTTGTTAAAGGGGTGATGAACTGAGAAATCAAATTTTCATTGAGCAAACGACTCGTTTTTAAAAGTATGGTCAAAGAGGATAAAACACCACCCCCGCAGAAGAAGATCAATGCCTACTTCAACACGGTTTTGCCCCGCCCACCGATTCGCATAGCTAAATAACATATGCCTACCTCGTGATGACAAACCGGATCCAGCAACTGAGCAATACAAAATATTGTGCAGTGCCTGGTTGTGGAAGAAGACAGTCGCTGCATATGCTTCCTCTAGATTTGCAGACCGATTAAAAGTAAAGAATGGTGCTGTTTTCAAAACAATTTTCCCCACATACACCGACGAGGTGAGTTGAAACTCATTATAATATGCAAAACTGTTATCCACTCTGCAATGGGCGTTTACTTCCAGGTCTTCAGTGTGAGACGCCCATAAAAACCGAGCGTTTATGAGCTGGGCTCAAAACTAGGGTAGAAAATAGGCTATTACTTATTCATTTTGATGTTTTTGAATGCAAAAACCAAGCGAACGTCATAAGTTCACCTCAGACAACAATATAATAAAATTTAAAAAGCCAGTTCATGACCCCTTTAATACATATTATTTGTCTATTGAATAATTTAACTTGTATGGATTTACTTCATTAACGTTCACTGTAAGTGCCTCACTTTAACCCAGATTTTTGCTCCACTATAAAGTGGAGGGATTGTTATAGCAAAAAGTTCTTGGTGTTCATTAACAAAACTGCTGGTGCATTTGTGGTTAAATCAAAATCGCAGAAAAAAAGCCCTAAAGTTGCACAAAAAAAAAAAAAAAGAAGTGTGTTGAGGAGGACGACTGATTACTACTGGTGTTGTTATACTGAGCCATTATGACACAAAATGATTATTCATATCAACTTTATTAAAAGCAGTTTGAGTGATTCCCTTTAGATAGTGAGTCATAGATTCTGCTAACTGCGCATAATGGTTTGTCATGACCTTGATCTTTTGTATTTCATTTTTGTGTGTTTTTTACATTAGAAGTGCTTAAGCCCACCAAACAAGCCTTAAATCCTGGCTAACAATATATTTAACAATGATCTGTGGTTAAACCTTAATATAAGCACCGACTTAAGTTAGCTGGCTTTATTTAAAATACAGAGGACATCAAAAATACCACACTTAATTTAAATCAATAGAAAATTCATAACATAAATCTGTCACGGCAGGACTGAAAGTGAACAATATTACTCCATGATTCAATGCAGCACTTTTTTTTACCATGAAGTTCGAGTCCAGGCTCAGTTTGTCAGCCATCCTAGAGAAGAGTGTTATTGCTCAATGATTGCTCTTTCACAGCTCAGTGGATTTCAGGGTGTTCTCAGATCCTGGAGCAGGTTCAAATGCCTCACTCACCTGTGAAACTGCGCTCATTAAAGTATGTATGGCCCCTCGGCTCCCTCCATGGGGTCATCCAACTCCGTTGCTCAATTATGTACAAAGCACTGTCTAGAGACAGCCACAGGTCTGGGATGAGGGCTGAGCAATGCTGTAGAACGACGTGTGGCCTTCAATGAGCCTCAGAGGTGGTGAGGTAAGACGTATCAAGCACTGAGGGTAGTCAACTGCAGATAATTAAGGTTATATACAAGCGATCAGAGGCGGCAAGCACTGTTGGACTTCAGCAAATTGTCTCACATGGGCAATGAAGCATTAAACCACTTTGGCGAGAATCAACAATCTACTGACATAGCGTTTTGTCCTGCCAAGGGTCATTCCTGTGTGTGCTGTATTCTCATTAAACCCCTCTTAATGCACTGTTTAGAGGCAAAATAGACGGTGTTTCCCGAAACCATCGTTCCAAACGAACATTCGCAAACAGCATTGCAAAGTTGTGTGGTTTGAACGACAGCTCTCGACCTGTGGTTAGAGGCATAGTTTCTATATCGCATGACATTTGGACGTAATAAATCCTTATCTTGAACAAAACAAGCAAGATGACATTCAGTACAACCGGTGCCTTTTATTTAGAATACATACAAATGTAATTTACGTCTTTTAGTTTGTCAAAAGATTTAAAGTACCGTGTTTGAAGAGTGCTCATGTGCAAACGTGCATACTATGTAAGAACGAGCCAAATATTGAGCCTGGTAATAAAGCAAAATGACAATTTGATATAGTCCTCAGATGACATGTCTGTAATTTATATTAACAAATCTAGCATTAATTGGATTAATTGGTTTCATTAAAGTCCCCGTGAAATCAAAATTGAACCTATTTACTTTGTTAGCGCATATTACTAGTCTTGTGGTGAACAATTAATCCGTGCAAGTGAATATATATTTAAAAAATGTTTTACCTTAGTAATCTTTAATCAAAATCTGAAAAGTTACTTCCGGTCTGGAACGGTTTCTTTTTCTGATGACGTAGGTTTCACAGTTTGGGTGGGGAAACGCTTAACCACTCCCCTCAAACCGTTAGTTTGCTATGAGCGAGAGATGGAGAGGAGGAGCGCTAGAGTAAAACCCTGCCCTGTTCAATATTCCGTTTCACTTGGGACTTTAAAAGTAGTTATTACTCCACCACGTGCGAAACCAACGTGGTTGAACGATACTTTGCGACAATGGGTTACGGCAAACAGTCACGACTAGCTAGTTGATTTCTCTAACGATGCATCGTACTATGGTAGTGAAGCAGCGAGTTGCATCGTTGTACTAGACTGATCTCTTGAAATTGCGTGAGTATGACACGCCAATTTGTATTTCCATTTTTGGCATGCTATCAACACGCACAATCTCTTTTCAGCGTGTTTATGAACGCCGTTGACTTAACGTTACATTACTGTATACAGTATATAAATATATGACCTACCCCAAACCCGCTCCTAAACCTACCCGTCACTGGGGTTAATAGCATTTTTGAGTGTTCCCCTACCATCCTAGGGAAAAAATATCGCTCCCCAGATGTAGATATACATTTGCTTCGTTTCGCTCAGACATGGCAATAATATAAAAATATACTGATATTAAAGTAACAATTACAGAACAATAAAATAAAGCATATTGTTATCGTTTGAATCTTGGAAGGTTCAGGTCGAACAGATGTTTTATACCATCATCACTGTCCTCGTCAGAGCTCATTTCCCAGTACATTCAGCATCTCGAACAAATTCTCAAAACTATCATTTTCAACATCTTCAAAAATAATATTTTGATGACCGACAGTGTCACTAATGTTTGATTGCGTTCAGTACTTGCACTGCAGTAAATCACTCGAGCCTATTCCTATTCTTTTGTTTTCTGCCTGCAGTAACTATGAGTGAAACGTCACCATCATTAGTGTACATTAATCATTACTATGTAATTGTGTGCACTATTTAAGTGTGCATTAATCATTAATCAGACAATATTTGCCACCAGTAATAAACCTATTCAATTCTAAAAGAAATTTTAATTCTAAAAAGATTCAATTATTGTTGTGCAGATAAATATACTTACACTGTTACACACCTCGGGTCATCAGTGACCCTATACAATTTTTACAAACAATTAATGAAAAATTAGGGATTCTTTTATAAAAAAAATTCTTAGTATATTGTTTATAATGAATTGATTGAGGAATAGTAAGAAGGTTAATGTCTTACTTTAAAACATGATGTCCTGGGTCACTAAAGACCTGAGGTATGTGTTTAAGGGTTAAAACCTCACTGTGAAGTGTTTTGCTACTGATTTAACAAGCACAAAAGAGATCCCAACAGGTTTAATAACGTGCAAACATTACATAGAAGAGGAGACAAAAACTCAGACATTGATATTGAGTATTTTAATAGAATAATGTCCAAAATAGTAATGTTGTTCCAAGCAATGATATTCTTTTTTTTTGTGGAGCTCAAAAAAAAAATGTTTTGCAGACATTGACAGTTCAGTGACTAAGAGCTGTCAAGCTCCAAGAACAGAGAGAGAGAGCGTGTCTTGAGGCATCAGGTTTGAATATGTGCATGAATGAGATTTGGCAGTTGCAACAATTCCGAAACTTAAAGTTGATAAATTGGCAGCACTAACCTTTATCTATTTTTGTGCCATTAAAAAAATTACCCTAACTGGATGAAAACTTTAATAATTGGTTTGATGTTTTTTTGTCAATGTGTATGTAATCGTATTTAGTTCATGGGCATTTTATTGAGGTTTTAATGTGTGCTATCTGAATTAGTCAAGGAGACAAAATGTCAGACCTAATTAATGTGTTCCAAAAAGGCATAATTTGTCTGATAACAAATGTTTTTTTTTTTTTTTTTTTTTTTTATATTTGAACTGCTAATTTAAAATTATATATCATTTTAAAATTATATTGAGTTTAATTGAACAAATGATTGGTCTAATAAAAAAGTAAGAGACACACGTCCCAAGACTTCTATAGTGTCTAAAGCTGTTATTATTCCAGACACAAAACAGTGATATTTTCTGGCCATGAGAAAATATTAGAGGCTATTCCCTGTTTGGCCTCTCCAGAAATCTATTCCATGATGATAAATGTTATCCTCTTCAAGCACGTAATAAGTCAGAGATCCAGTAACTCGAGCTCAGGTGTCTTGACTCCAATACAATACCCATCATTTTTGTGTCCACCATCTGGTGTTTGCGCAGTTTTGACTCTTTGGGCCCTCTGTGACCTGTTGTCCTTTCCATCCTGATGAGACTGCATGAGGACAGGCGGTTCATGAGATCGCTAGTAAAACTAAAGGAGAGAAGAGAAAGTAAAGTGACTGTTTTGGTGGTGGCATGGGAATACTGAAATCTAGAGTTGCTGGTTAACAGAAAGTCCTGGAATTTAAATGTACTGTATCTGAATGCCGTGATACAAAGTGACAAAACTTCCTGCAGTGTGTGTACTTGTAAGTTATATGAATTACATTGAGAAATATCTATATGGCTTTATACTGGCAGATGTAATAAATTCAACAAACGTGTTACCCAACTGTATGCAATATAAAAGATGGAATTATTGGGCAAGATTCCCCCCCTTGAAATCTTTCTGCTCCTCTTGCAGTCACAGAGTTTAGGTTCTGATCCCAATGTTTATTTGTTCCCCCGGGGAATGCACCCCCCTTTTACATTACAGTCAAGGTGTTTGTGAGATAGTTTTTATTAGCTCTGCAATGTGACCACACTTGAAAGCATTAACCCCTATGTCAGCCTTGATGACACTTAATAACTTTGAGAGAGACTGATAGAGCCAACAAGAGGGTGACACTTTATAACGTTCAACAATTCTCATCAGCTTCAGCATTCAGTGGACAGAGATCAACTGCTTCTGTAACTGTTGCAGTCAAAGGCACATGCTCGAAATGTTTTAGAGGACATTTCTGGATCATCGAGTGTGTGATTTTCTGGGTCACTGTTGATATGGGTTCTGTTATGGGTGTTTCTAAACTCCAAAAACCAAAATGATGGATGAGTATTATTAATCTGGAAAATTGTTAACATTTATAACTATGAGAAACACAGCTGACATAAAAAGGAATTTTTCTGTTAAAATAAAATATAATAAAATGAAACATAAAAATAATAATTATATTGTTTTCCAGTACAATTCAGTAAATATCCTTAAACGGCATGAAATGTCATGAGTAAAAAAAAATAAAAAATGCCAGTGGGGTAAGTCAACTACTTGTTTCCTCCTCAAGTTTATATTAAATTGTAAGTACATTAGTCATTATTTATTTTGATTTATGCTGTATATTTAATATATATATATATATATATATATATATATATATATATATATATATTTGACAAACAAAAGACAACATGCTTATTAAGAAAAATATAATATTTCAGCATGAGCTAAAATTAGGATTGTTAAGAGGTTTTATTGACTAATAGCAGTGCCAATAGGGATGAGCAGGAGTAAAAGCATTTATCATGAAAATGGCAACGTGAAACCATCTTTATTCTGTGACTTGATATGGTGACAGGAAAGTCTCACGTCCCACACAGCATGTACAGTGACACCGTGCCGTAGTCATGGTCTCTGTGTGTCGATGTTTGTCCCTGACTCTCTCTGTCCTGTCACACAAGTTATATTTAGTGGTGTTAAACCATCTTGAAATTCAATCTGCTGTCTTACAAGAGTGAAAGCTGCAGGAAGACTTTCCCATCACATGGTCAATGGAGCAGCAGTCACAGACTGAAATATTTGCCGAGTTTTATATTAAACTCAGTATATTATTATCAGTTAATCATAGTGCAAAACAACTAAGAACTGACATGTGTGCTTCTCCTAAGATTAAATACAAAGATTAATTAAATGGATAATAAATAATGTACAGTAAATCATAATTGAACTGAATACAACGGAAAGAACAGATTTCTTGCCAGTAGATAAACTTTTTAACATACCTTCATCATTTATTTCTACTTTTCAAATTCCCTGTCTAAATTTTGTTTTACCTTTGTGCCAGGTCTATAAAACTACAAAATACATCAAAACAATTATATGTAAACAATGTTAACAATGAGTGAAATAAACATTTCAATTTTGAGAAAATGCTTTATATTCACGTTTACACAATTTGTGACTCTCCCTCTAGTGACACTGTTTCTCCCACAACCAATTATTTTGCCACTAATAAAGTTTTATCAAAGTCTATTAAGCTGTAATTTTGTCTAATTATATAAAAAAAGAAGCACCATAAAAGCAGATGTTGAGGTCGTCTGAAGATAGTATTGTGTGATGAACCAGCCCTAAATTTATGAAATCATTATGCCTCAACATCCACAGAAGAAAGTCATATGGGTTTGGAATGACATGAAAGTAAATGGTGGCCTTAATTATAATACTAAGATATCATCTGATGTCTCACTTTTGCAGTCAGGGGAACTTAACCAGAACTGTTTCATCTTATCTGTATTCACTTGTTAATTGCATGATAATAGGTTTTGACCGGGCAAAAATGAAGCTCCAGGCTTCCTTATGATTAAACATCCAAATTTAACTCTTTCACTAAATGACTTCCTCTCAAACTGATGCTACAGGCTAAATATTGCCACAGCTGTTTCTGTTCATGCTGGTGATGATACGTTTGACATCATTGTTCATCACTCTATACAGTTGGATGAAGTAGTTAAATATAAACAGAAATACTCATTTGTCTCTTCAGCAGAGCGGAAACTACAAGATTATTTTTCAGATAATTGAGCACATCTCATCCTGGTGTGATGTGTATTTGCTTTTAATGAATTGGGAAGATTCTCTAACCAAAATGTCTTTCAAATTTAATGAATGTACAATGGCATAGTGTTTAAAACCATATATAGTTTAAAGAAAATGTGATGACTGCTGTTGAATGGCGCAACCTTATGTGCATAGCTTTACACTGCTATCCACCTGGAGAGGATTTGATATTATTAGATTTCTGATTCTGTCACATTCATGTCCTTTAAGAGCCTATGAAATGTCACAAAATGCCATTTATACAGTTTTTACATGGATCCATATTTTGCCCATTTCAAATGTGCTGCCGTGTAGCTTCAATTGAGGCCTGTTGTCACAATGTGCTCATATATACAGTACTAATATTTTTGAATGTGTTGTGCATCAGGTGTCACAATGTCAAAATTTCAGAATAGTACCAGTGAAATTTTAGTGAAATTTTACAATTCTCTATACCAATTTTGATAACACGTGAAAGAGGAATGTGAAAAAGAAATTCTTTATCAAGTTACTATTCAAGACAAGTTTTTGTCATGCCTAACAGCAGTATGAACTATTCAAGTAAACATTCAAAAACTGGAAAAAGCGAGAACATCATCCAAAAATAATGCTAATTAAAATAGCTTCAGTTACTGGCTTCAATGCATGATTCTGTTCATGTTCAATGAAAGAGGCTTTAATAAAGCAGTGTTATGTGCCAAAGTTTAACACCTGACCGCACATCCCTGTAACATGTTTAGGAGTTTGTTCTTTAATCATAATGAGCAGTACTAATATGTTCACTTCAAATATCAGCAGTAATAATAGAGACGCTTGTCAAACACAATTAAAAATGAAATGAGAAAAAAATAAATACAGTTCTTTACTATTTAACGGTCCATTGTGGGCATACAGTTGGATGGGTCTTTGTTTATTTTAGTCTTTAATGTGAATGCTAATAATACATGGGCAGACAGAGACGATCAGAGGTGTGAGCTCAGGGTCAGTCCATTAACAGACGGGGTTTAACAGAAGCTGGAGCTTCTCCTGAACATTCATTCCAGTAAAACTGACTCACTCTCACCATTAGTGAATGTCTACCACAAATGATTCCTTGTTTTGTTTTGTTTTAACATTTTTCAGTGTTTTCCAGGCAGATCGACACAAACACTGACACATAGCATATATATATATATATATAGAGAGAGAGAGAGAGAGAGAGAGAGAGAGAGAGAGAGAGAGAGAGAGAGAGAGAGAGAGAGAGAGAGAGAGAGAGATGCACCATTGTGAAAATTGTGGCCGATACCAATAACCGATATTAATATTGCTGCTATGGCCGATACCGATATTTACCGATGTCGTTACCTCTGCATAGAAAACACATAGAAAGGATTAGGGCTGCATGCTATTGGTAAAAATTACATTGTGGTATTTTATTTTTCTGAAATATAAAAAACAATTTCACCAGATGACTTGAATAGCTCGAATCAATGAATGAATCATTCTAGAATGACTGGGGTGGTTTTGTCATGGAGTAAATCCGCATAGAAACTAATATTACTAGAATGTTAACGAATTTAGTTAACTAGACTTTAATAAATGGAACCTTATTGTAAAGTGTTTCCGATTTATGTCTCTTGAGTTCAGTGTTGGACAGATCATTTGTTTTAACCATTCATTTAAGTGTAAAGTGGAGCAATTAGTTCGCAAATCGGACGGACCATGGCACACGTTTGTGATTATCCCGTCAGTTTAGTACATCGCACAAGATTTGTCTCAACACAGAAAACATTTCATCACTTGATAGATTTTTTGTTTGTTTATTGAAAGTGTGGTTATGTCATCTGAATATGTTGAAAGCTTTTCAGAGTTGCCTTTATTTTAGCACAATTCACAACCACCGCTGGTGAGTTCAGAAAAAAAAAAAAAAAACCTTCGTTCTTCTGACCTTTTACCATCGTGTATTGTCAAAGATATTCAGGCAACTCAAATCATTAATATGCAAGAGGAGGGAGGGAGAGAGAGCAAGACAGTTTGAAGACGGCTTTTTATATTTGTATTGTTCACTGTAATCTTCATATTGTGCTTTTTGTTTAGGTAGACAATGTTAACATCTGTCCAGGGACAACAGATGAAAAATAGCTTTTTGCAAAGTTTTATAAGATTTGGACCAAATGGATCGAGTATTACCTGAAGAGGTGTGCAACCCGGTTCTGTTATGCTTTGTTATTGTTCCCAAATGAATAAGTAAGAAAAGAAAAGAAAAGTAAAGAAAAGAAAATGAAAAATTCAGAAGGGTAATATGGACAATCTCATGTAAAACTTTCTAAATTCACCCTTGCATATGTACTTGAATGACCAAAGCTCTAATTAATGTGTGATGGGTGTTTGCTCTTCCAAATAAAAAGAGAATAAAAAAAAAGCCTTTTGCCTAATTCTGGTGCATTTGCAGCATTGCAAATTAATGGACACTGTCCCTGTCAAATAAATTATAATGCTCAGTTTCCAAGTCAATCCTTTAAACCCCTCTCCTGAATTGGCAGTAGTTCCAGTCATTCTCTACTGACTTTAATTCGTTCCCATTTCCTTTACCCAAACACCCATAGCCTCAATAGCCCGACTGTGCAGGGGTGACCTACACCCATATGTGTCACACATGCCTCTTTGGGAAGATGAGACGTGCTTTTTGCACTTCCCGAGTGTTTGAACCGCCATTCTGCAAGCCATCTTTATCCCTTGGGGTGAAATGTAAGGGGCGGCGGTGTGCAGTCAGTTTGCTCCAGCCCCTAATACAGGCCCGGAAGAAAACTCTTGATTAAAAGTCAGCACTGGTTATGCCAGGCATCCCACGCTAGGCTGACTAGGCTTAAAAATAGATGGCTCAGGGGAGGGGGGAGGGGGTTTGGGGTCTAACACTCACACAGGGACCTATTAAGAGCTCATCTAAAGAAGAGTCTCTCCTTGAGCTTCTTCACCACCATCATCATTATTGGAGTGATTTCATTCCATCAGGGCTTCTTAATGATTACTGAGAGAATCATTATTTCAGCTTAATAAAGACACTTATCATGCAAACTCTCACACACAAATATGTTGTAGTGGATTTGATGGGTGATTAGGAACAGAACCAGAAAGATTCGTGTGACCCTATATGGTTTTTCCCATGTTTCTTACAGACCATGTACAGTCATGAACTCTTGCAGGTTTTGATTCATAGTACTTTTATATTTCAGCACATATTGAATTCTTTACAATAATTAATTAAGTGAATTGTCAATTTCTGCATCACTGGTGGCTCCAAGTAAAATTGCAAAAATCCCTATTGTTGGCTCTGCACTTCCAACCCGATCTCACGACCAAGTCGTACGAATTTGACGAATGATTAAAAAGTGGCTAATTCGTAACAATTCATACGACCTCACTCGTACGAATTAATACGATTTTGCTAAATCGTACATATTTTACGAATTGGCCAATTCTTTTGAATTCGTACGAATGACCTACCCCTTACCCCGCCCCTAAACCTAACCATCACGTGGGTTTAGACAAATCGTACGAATTAGTACGAGTGAGGTCGTACGAATTAGTACGAATTAGCCACTTTTTAATCATGCGTCGAATTCGTACGAATTGGTCGTGAGATAGTGTTGGCACTTCCCCTGCCTCCTACGGGGAAAGAGAAAGTATTTTAATATTTTCTCTTCATCCTGAAACCTTTAAAAGTGCACAACACCATCTTATGCCAACAGTCGTCATTAACCTCCTGTTTTCTCTCCTAAAGGGCTTATGGAGAACTAACCAACTGCACGTTCATGGTGGCTCTGAAGATGAACTGTTTCTGGCCCAACCGAATGGTGGATGAATTCTTCATCCGGGTGCACAGACACTACTTCCATGACTGTTCATTGTCTGGACGGCTGCTTCACGATCCACCAAATCGGATCTTGGGGCCTTTTATCGTGGTGCCCATTCTGGTGACGCTACTCATGACTGCTCTAGTGGTGTGGAGGAGTAAACGCAGCGAGGGAATTGTTTAAGTCTACAACAGTTTACCCATAATCTCCACACTGAACAACAGAGAAGGTGATATTTCACAGACTGTGAACATTAAGAAAGACTTGTTTCTCATCAAGTAGTTATACATCAGAATATAGTGAACACGGTTTCTGTGTTATCTACAAACAGATAACACACAAGTCATTTATACGGACAAAAACTTTCAGCACAATTTCTTTTAAGTAGTTTTTAACTAAATGTTTTGTCATGCCAGCATTTTGTCAGTGAAACAGATCTCCAATCTGGATGCAAGTCATTATGATGATGGATAAGTATAACCTTGGATGGATAAACACCAAAGGAAGGACACTGTTATTCCCATGTGTTTGACAAACCTATGTGAGAACTGGACTCAATCACTTTGTGACATCTCAACGTATTTCACACTCATAGATGTGCTTTGTGCTAAATTATGACATTTGTAGCATGACATTCATGATTAAAATTTTGTTGTAATATTTAAAAATTAAAAAGGGCTATAACCATAATCATGCCAGTAACCTTTACTATATTATGGTCCTTCCGATTTTAAAAATAAATTGAAATTATGTGAATATCAAGATCATATATTTCGGTAAGTCACCTAAAAATGCTTTGGCCAAAATCTCTCAAAATCAAGTCAATCCCACACAAACCATTGCATCATCAAAATCATGCAAGATTTTGGGAAGCTGTCAGAAAATAATTTCATTCAATACTAAAAAGTTTTGGACTAATGGATGGGTTTATAGTATGTGATGTAATATATGTGCGTATACATACACACACACACATACACATATACTGTATATACCGTGTGTATATATATATATATATATATATATATATATATATATACACACATACAGTATATAAGTTTAAAAAAAATGCATATTTATTATATTCATGCAATCAATTCCTTTTTAAGAAAAAAAATGTATTACATTGATAGTAAAATCTATGTGCATTTGTACACCTCAAATGAAATCTCAATTTGGTTTGTACAAATTGATGGCACTTTTTGAGCTTTAAAGGTCATTTAATTCCACCATACAAAGACCGCAAAAATGACTTTACTATATTTTAATGCCTAATGTCATTAGGGACAATGTGCTACCTCCATTACATTTAATGTTTTAATTTGCTCTAGTGTTAGTTCAATTATAGGCTTCATCGCAATCTTTGTGAACCCCAAGTAGGGTAACTGCCTATACGGTCTATGTATGTCTATATACTGTAGGCAACAGACAGTCCAGCAGCTCATCATGTGGATCAGAGCCATCTTTTGTATTGACAGTGGCTATCAGATACTATTAGAAGCAGTGAACAGATAATTATTTGGTGTCTCAACACACAGGCTTCATGAGGTCAAGGGGCAATATTTTCTTTCTTTAGTGGAGGACAATTTGCAGCATTTGTCAATGATATGAATTATGTATTAACACTAAAATTATGTTTTTTTTTTCTTTTCTTTTTTTTTACATGGTTCTGCTAAATGTTCTTTTTTTGTTATGCCTGTGTGTCTCTGGAGCTCTGTGGATTAAAAGCCTGTGGTTTTCACCTGCCTGTAGCGAATTGGACGGAGACACCAGACGTCTTTAATGTCAGCTGAGTTTCAAAGCCTCTGATTTCTCCTGCAGTTATAATAAAGTCATTTGCCCTCAACTTTTTTATTTTTATTCCAGACATTTCCCCTCATTTGGATGGTTGCTTTTGGGCACATCATATGCAAATAAACAGACACGAGAGTAGGCATGCTGTCATGAGTCACCAGAAGTTAGCCAACCACAGGTCAGTAACTTACAGCACAATCACTCGGCTTCTATTTCCTGAATTACTTCCATGTTGATGCCACATGATGTCTCAGCATTTTGTTGCTAGAAGGATATTCATGGAGCTTCATTTTTTAACCTTAGAAATGATTCCTTTTAAATAACTGCCAGTACAACGCATTCTCACCCCAAGGCGTCACCTTTGACCATGCTTCAATATTTGACGTTTTAGGCGCCCTTTAGCGTCACTTACATGACGCGATCCTACGGCGTCATCTAACTGACGCTAAAGGAAAGCGTCAGTTAGAGGACGCGGTTAGGTTTAGGTGTGGGGGTAGGGTTACACGCGATAGGGCGTCATCTAACTGACGCTAAAGGGCGCCTAAAGCGTCAGATATTGAAGCATGTCCAAATGCTTCCCAAGGCGTCAGTTAAGTGACGCCTTGGGGGTGAGAATGGGCTGGCCAGTATCACCAATGCACTGATGTGCCACTATTTTAACACAAATTTTAAAGCACTGCTAAACATAAATAACCTACCTAAGTAACCTACAAGTAACCTACCTAAATGGACACAACAACACACTGTTAGTCATTGTCAATCCTTATGTGATAAAGATCTCAACACTACAAGGTAATCTAAATCATGAAAAAATAGATTTTAGTTTCTAAAATCATGAAACAGCTCTCATTTCAGCTTAGACACAATTTAGACAAGGTAGCACACTCGATAATCTTTTTTTCTTTCCTCTCTACCATAATATCTAAAAGGCACAGCTTTCAAAAATCTTTACAGAGCTTGAAGGAATGCAAAAGAAGAAATATCAAAAAATTGTGTTAAGTGATATGAGATTCTTATTTAAGTGACATCAGAGATTAAATTATTCAATCAGAAATTTCATATATAAAACATAAAATAATTATACCTATACTACCTATAAGCAATCCGCATGCTTTTCATGTTCTGGGGGCATAAATGCACATTTTTTAGGCCAGAGCAGAGCAGGCAACGTTTTTGTAAATAACTGTAAATCTTTAAATCCGCCAGACAGCAGATCCCTGGATATTCACATTCACCTGGTGAGAATCACCCACTCAGGTACTGGCAAGACTGTACAAAAGGCTGCTGTGAAATTATGAATGGCATTTACACAACTAACACTTTTTTTCCAGAGTAAACAATGAGCTGATTTGTTGGTGTTATATCAGGGAAGTTCATCTTTTTTGAGCAACATTCATCACTTTTATATAATTTGTATGTGGAATCAATAAAATATTTCAAATGTGCTGTCCCTGGCCTCATATACTTTATTGATTGCTATGAAGTTCAGAGTATTAAATAAATCTAGTCCTAAATCGCATTACATAAGATGCCATGTCCAGTATTTGCCAATATTAGAAATGAATTGACAGAGATGAATAGATGACTACTCGATGCATCAGCCATTTATCACTTTAATAACAGGCAATTAAAAGTGTTGTTTAATCTCCTTGATGGAGGGGGAGAAGAATAATGATGTTCTCAATAGGTCAATTTCAAAGGACAGTCCGTTAGATGATAGGGGAGACGCAACGACACAAGGGCTATTTACAGTCTCCTCCTCACTAATGAGACAAACCCGTCACCCATCTCTTGAGCCACACCACAACAAATAATCATCACAAGGGACTTATTTTTAATTACACTCAAAGAGTTACAGTAAATGATGCTCCAATTGGAGGGCACAGGAAATCTGTAAAGGACAATACAACACAGTTCACTACCTTTTAGACACTTGTACTAACCACTTTAAGGGAACACGCTGACTTTTTTGGACTTAAGCGTATTCACCGTATCCCCCAGAGTTAGATAAGTTCATACATACCCTTTTCTTCTCCGTGCTTGCTTTAACTCTGTCTTACACACTCACTGCTAGCCTAGCTTAGCACAAAGACTGGAAGTAAATGGCTCCAGCTAGCATACTGCTCTCGATAAGTGATAAAATAACGCCAACATTTTCCTATTTATATGTTGTGATTTTGTATAGTCACGGTGTGTACAAATAACAAGGTTTATATGAGACACAGGCATCTTTTAATAAGATAAAGTCCCCAAAAGTCAGAGTGGTCCTTGTTATTAATTAACATGTTAATTCACTGTTATAAAACGGATAGTTCTGGTCCTTGATTCTGATTGTTTGAGCCGCATTCAAAGCCGTTGTAAATTACTCAACAAACCTGTGAGTATTACTCATTAGTATTACTGTGCAACTGCTGTTTGTGATTCTTTGTTGCTGCATTGCTTGGCAGAGGAATAAATGTGTTATAACGTTATATTTTTAGTTGCTGGTGTTTATTTTATGAATATAAGTAACCGTTTTATGAAAGCAATTTTGTAATTGACCTTTAAGTTCGCTGGGCGTATTGCTTTGTTTTTTTGTTTCAGATAAATCAAATGTATAAATGATTATATTTTAATTTATATACAGCTAGCGTTACCAAACTGATTTTCAAACAATTTTACAGAACAATCCCCTCATATTCTGAATTGTTCAGCCAATCAAGTAACCCTTATAATAGCCCATAGGTTGTGTCATTGTTTTGATGACTCTAGATAACCTTATAAGGGTTATTGTGTGCCCTTCCCTTCAGCAATAACTCAGAACAGGTTACATTTGCGGCTCTGTAATTGGATTGTGTATCCTAAACCCTTGGGTGAAAAAGGAGGTACAAGTCTGGTGCTACTGTAGCAGGTGCCGTGATTTCAGCTTTAATACAAAGGTTGCTTCTTTGAAGTTTGTTGACTCTCAATGGAAGTAAAATAATGACATGTGTTTTTGAAACAAAAAAGATTGTTGAATTTCACTACATGAAAAAAAAAATACATTGCATTAACTATGCTTGCATTTTAATGCATTTAACTGTGACGACTTCAATGTAAACACAGCTTTTGTGTCTTTATCTGCTTTTTTCATACTAGCCCAGATAATCATCACAAATATTTATTGTTTGCTCCATTTCTGTAAATCCATTTTATGAATGAATGACTCTCTCACACATTCTATAGTTTTCTTCGTAAACAGCTGCTTGCTGAGGGAACATCTCTAGGGTCTTCAAGTGGGCACCTTCTGTCCTCAGTGTTTCGTCGACTAGCCCACGACACCTTAAGAGGGCTTGACAATGACTCTGACATCCCAGAGTCACCCCCCTCCGTCCCCCACTCAGCTCAGCCCAGCTTACTGACTTCTACATCCCTGACTTCTAGGTACAACCTGTTTTTCCCATGCCACTTTTATCAATTTCCACAGAATTCGTAGAACTTCTGAAGCACTCTTGTACACTCTGTACTGAACTCCATTAGGCCCTGGAGATGATGAAGCCCTTGCCTTTCTCCCAGCCTGCTCTACCTCTTTCCACTTAGGCGAACAGACCTCCATTTGGTGTTCTGGTGGGTTGATTGGTGGTATGTCTGATGGAATTGACATATTGCCTTTTTGCATCTGTATGCGTGTCCTCCAAATATCTCTCTAGCTCAACCCTAGATATAGTCAAGGGTTTGAAAGACATATAAGTCTAAAGAATGAAATACAATATATATATATATATATATATATATATATATATATATGAAGAGTTCAGATGCAAAAGCCTCTAAATGCCATTTGAAATTTTCTTCTTGAATGATGATTTTTTATCAAACTTGTATATTTAACTTCAGTAATTTCACTTAAATAACAATTAATAGGTAATCATCATTGCCATTTAAGTGAAATCACTGAACTTAAATATACAAGCTTGATAAAAATGATCATTCTAGAAGAAAATTTCAAATGGCACTTAGAGGCTTTTGCATCTGAACTCTTCATATATACATACATATATACACACACACACACAATAAAAATATTATGGACAGAAATATTGTTAAGTTGAATTTGAGAGAAAGAGAAAAAAAAGAGAAATGGTTAAAAAGTATAAATTCATCATTGGTAAAAAGATTTAAGATCAAAATGAGTGCAGCCTATTGGTTGTGAGCACATGGTGCAACCTGGGAGAATCAAGGTATCTGATTGGTCATTGAAACTCCACATCTCCAAACTCCACCATGTGTGTGTGATATCTAGGAGCAAGAGAGGTCTTTGCTTGC
Organism: Pimephales promelas; assembly: GCF_016745375.1. The sequence goes on along the minus strand of NW_024121266.1, from coordinate 6,799,837 downwards.
AGTAAATGTGCTTCTCCTACCAAAGTCGGTTGTTTTTGGTGATTAAAAAACCAAAAGGAGAAAGATTGTTGGGAAAAGCCACAATGTTTTCATCAACTTTGAGATGAAACTGGTAGGACAAAGACTCATTTTTCTTTAATGACTACATATCTATGTTTGAAAGGTGATTAATGCTAGTAGTTTAGCATTTAACTTTCTAGCTGCATTACAAGCTTTTTATTTACATTGCTGTTTAGTTGCTGTGCAAAACTGTGATTTTGTTATTTTTGCTGCACTTTGTAGTGACTCATATCACAAATCTGTTTCTGTGTAGGTTATTAAGCTAACCTTCTGTAATTATCATTCAGACAAGTACAAAAAGAAGATCTAGTCATTGATGGGAGATTTTCAATAAATTGCTTCTATGATGAAGAACCAGATGGTTTGAGTTATTCCATGCACCTTCTGAGTTGATTGAAGCCTTCTTCAAGTTTGGGCAGACATTGAGGCAAAGAAAAACCCTGATAACTTGACAAATATTGTTTCACAACAACACACATTTTACTATAATCAAATCGGTAGAACATAATTATAGTCGCTGTCATACAAACTAAGGTTAATCGTTGATCTTTATGGGAGCTATGACCAATAACTGATCTATTTTAGCAAAACTGGAAAGCTATTGACCAATCAGACTAACTGCTCCACATGCTTTTTAAATTCTTTCAAAACTGTACAGATCAGTAGTCAAATTGTAGTCTAAGTTTTTGTGAATAGTAGAATAGAATAAGTAGTCAAAAGGCAGTAGTCAAATTCTTTTGCTCATTTTCACATAAAAAGCCATAAAATACATTATGCCATCACATTTCAATTTCTGTTAAAATGATTCTGATCACATTAAAACTGCAGTCACAGATCTTCTAAGATGAGTGCTCATTAGCTGGTTTTATCGGCACAATCTTCAATGAGCTAGTTCCATTTATCATAAAATGTGTTTTGTCTAAAACTCTGTCTGTAGGGTATTCACTCATTTCGAAGTGGTAGCTATATCCTTTCCCAGCATGCCAATGCCATCCTGTGAAGCTCTTTCAATAATGACATCAAGAAGTTGAAATGATGAACTTTTCCATTTTCCCATTATTTTTTAGAGACAGATTCTGTGCCCTAGTTTGTCTTTGTTGGACCATCATAAGAGGGTCTATGCCTTTCATTGGGGTTCCACTTCCAGTATGAAAGCATGTTATTAATGGAATGGTCCACATGAAAGGGTTTCCACAGAGCCTTTTATTTTGTCAGTACTGAGTGAAAGCACTGAGCATGTTATTGAGGTTGCCTAAATAACTAAAGGAAACCCTGGAAAAGGTATTGCTTGCCCATTGAAGTGAATATGTGTAACAGGAGAGAGAAATATTTGAGTAGGAGGCTATGCTTTGATAACAACGTGACCACATTACACAACACACATACTATATCCTCTGTAGGAAAAGCAAGGTTTAGTAAAGCAGACCCCCTTCTAATTATGACTAGTGGACTGGCCATGGTGATTAAAGAGAAAGACAGATGTAATGATCTAACGTTTTCCAAATGGTCAATGTCAGTCATTCGCTTTGATATATTTATAGCACAACCTGCATCCTGAATCTGAAATCAAATCTCAAATCGCTGTGTACGTAGGTGCATTTACGTAGGTGGCACGTGTCAAGTTGATGTCCATGTGAATAGCTGGAGACAGGATCACACATTAATCACACTTCCCCTGCCAGCTGTCGTCGTTCCATGGTTCATTCTGGTGCCATGGTGCACACGTACACAGCCGTCCATGTGTTGTAAAGGAAACCAGGACTCATTGGACCAGACGACCTTCTTCCACTGCTCCAAGGTCCAGTTTGGATGCTTCCGTGCGTATTTTATGTGCTTCCCAATAATATAAATGTACAGTGACAATGATTTTATTCATACTACGAAAATTTTTACCCAGGATCAATCAATTGAGTTTATATAGAAATGCCAGCATGACGATGTCTGAAATTCTCTCATTTTAAAACTTTGAAATATTTACATACAGTAGTTCCTCAATAGACATTTGTTTGCATACAACAGTCAGCTCACAAGTTGACCAGTCCACCATGACCGTACAAGTTTTCAGGAGGGCAAAAGAATATACATACTGCCTGGTTATTCAATAAATCATAAATACTATAACTTCAGATTATTATGTTATAATATTTGATGTCTTTAGTCTTTTTCATTTGTTAACTGCAATAAGCCCCCCTAAAGAGTTTTCAGTTTCCCTCTTCTTGGATTATTTAATTCCTGCATTCATTCTGAAGAGCTCGGCTGAGTCCAATTTTCTGCCCCATTTTCCTGTTTAACTCTGCTACACAAAAAGGTGTTTGTTTGCTCTGAAGTCAAATTGCTTCACAATGCCTCCCACGTGTAAAGTAAGCATGTGGGTTTGTTCACCGATGTAGAACGAGCTCATGCTACCAAGTGCCCTGAGTGTGGGTGGCTTTCATGATTTAAAGCAAAGTACACTCAAAGACTCTTCATCGAGTCAATGCATGTGGAGGAAAACAAGGACACCTGAGTCATTCCATTGAAAAAGACAATATTCTCAAAAGCATGAGCCAAACAAAACAATGGCTATAATTTCTTTGTTGCTGCTGTTTCTATATATCTCCAACTGAGCAAAAACAGTCATTCATTTTGAGTGGCCAGGGTGTTTGGGATGCTCAAACTCTAATTTTATCTTAAAACGTTACATTATTGACACTATCAACTGGTTTTTGTCATGTTTTAATGTACATATATTTGGTTGTTAACAACGCATTCTCACCCCAAGGCGTCACCTTTGACCATGCTTCAATATTTGACGTTTTAGGCGCCCTTTAGCGTCACTTACATGATGCGATCCTACGGCGTCATCTAACTGACGCTAAAGGAAAGCGTCAGTTAGAGGACGCGGTTAGGTTTAGGTGTGGGGTGGGGGTAGGGTACACGCGATCCTAGGGCGTCATCTAACTGACGCTAAAGGGCGCCTAAAGCGTCAGATATTGAAGCATGGTCAAATGCTTCCCAAGGCGTCAGTTAGGTGACGCCTTGGGAGTGAGAATGGGCTGGGATATGACATTGACAGGCGATGCAATGACACAGACCGCTTCACTAGTTAAAATATTTTATTTATTTATTTAATAGGGACAGTGATCATTGAGAAACAGTTAAACACTGTAAATAAGCCAGTTAGCCAGAGGAAAAATTAGCTAATTTCTCTAAATTTAAACATTGTTGGGACATTTGGGATACAAAATATATAACATTGTTTGAGTGTTTTTATTTTTTTATATTTGATCAAAATATCATACATATTGTGCTTTTTCACCAAACAAAATGATGTAAACAAGTAAACGTTGCTTTGCTTGAAGGACATCCAGCAGGCCTGCATACTCTTGGCCTGATCAAAAATCTAAATGAGCGATGGGTAATTTGATTGACAGCTCAATACAAAAAGACACCACTTGCTCTGCTAGGTCATCATGTTACACATTTGAGCCGCCAGGCTCAGAAACAGGTCTGTGTCTCTCTCTCGTCTCATCTTTCTCTCAGGCAAGAATCATTTTCAGCTTGTGAATGCCTTCGAGAAGGTTTAGAATACAATCACTGACAAAAATGCCCGATGCCCAATCCCTGCTTGGCAAGAATCATAATGCTCTAGGTCTTTAGAACAGTATTCAGATGAAAATTAATCTAAACACTCAAAACATCAAATATCCAAATGAATCAGAAGTCATGAATGGGGAAAAACACTAAAATTCTGATGATGTGGACTTATCTGTCAAAGCTAAAGAAAGAACACTGGTCTAGAACTACTCTTTCATAACAACATTTGTGATAATGTCGAGAGAGTTGTTGGCTCTGAACTTTGACTGTAATCATAATCTATTATTAACTCTGAGTGCAGTAGGGATGAGCAATAGGCAGTTTTATTTAGAAATTTGAGTGCGACTGAATGAGGTCCTCAGTTTGGAAGGTTGATGCAGGTGAATATGAGTCATTTGTTGGTTTTGTTAATGTAATGCAATAACTATGGGTTCTGTCTCAGGGTAAAATAAAATAAAATAAAAAAGTTTTAAAATAATAAAGTCACATTGTGAGATGTAGCGATAAGTAATATTACAATTCTGGCCATTTATTATATTATTTGCAAATAATTATTTTCTTAAAAAACATAAAAAATAAAATCAATCATTTTAAATGCTTTAATATAATTTTGAAACTTAATTTATGCATTACAACATCATAACGTTGTCACAGTGTCTAGTTGTGTTCCCTCGTTTGTCACTAGAGGTCCTTGTTGTCACGGTGTCCTTCACTATTGACTTCATTTCCCAGCATTCTGTCTGTCACTGTCACTCATCAGTTCATTGCACTCAGCTGTTACCCGTCATCATTGTTCCCAGCTGTTCATTGTTAGTCTTGTTAGATCTGTGTATTTATTCCCTGTCTGTGTTAGTATGTGTACGGATTTGTTGTTAGATGTCACCACTTTCTTGGTCGGTTTTCTTGGTGGTTTGTGTTTTGTTTCATGTTTGGTTTGATTATTTGGATTTTGACCCCTTCCTGGAAGACTACGATTTGGATTACCCTTATATTGATAAACTGCTGCAAATTGGATCTTCTGTCCCGTGTGTGTCGTGAAAGAACAAATCCATCAACTCAAGATCCAGAGGTATGTTTTTTAATATCTTTTCCCCAGCCACTGAGTGGGAGAGAAGGGAATTTTATAAAAATGAATAATTTTTTTAAGGGGACCCGATTGGTCAAGTTTCGCGGGACCTGTGGAGGTCACAGAGAAGGATGTAGTCGGGAGATGATCCCGTTTCCGGTGGTCACTGTTCCAGTGGTCCCGGTCCCGAGTACAGGGGTCCGGAGAAGGAGTCAGAGACTGTTCACGTCTTATCAAATATAGAAACATTGATCAATAAAACAATATGATACTAATATATTGTGCTTGCCAAATATAAAGTTACATTGTGAGATATTTAGTCACAATTGCAGTTCATTACATTTTGTGAGCCTTATTCCCAATAGGGGGAGAGAAAAAAAAAAAAAGACACATCCTTTGAGTTCCACAGGAGGAGGAGAATCAGGCTCGAAACAACATGAGAAAAATTTAAAGAAGACAGTATTTTCATGTTTGGTTGAACTATTCATTTAAGATAGAAAGCTATTACTGATGAGACAAGGACTCTTGAGCGAGAGTGAGTCAAGGGGTAGATGAGGCTGTGGATGAAGAAAGATGTGCATGTATTTATGTGGCACACATGGAGACTGGTACAGTGTGAAGGGGTGTGATTAAGAAGTCAGTGAAGAGCTCAGAGCATTAAGAAGACATGCCAGTAACACTTCAGACAGAGATGATCATGTGGTTTCTCTTCACTGAATAGAGTTAAGGCTTTGAAGACACACTCAGCGGTCTTAAAGCTCAAGCTGATGACAAGGTGGCATGATATCAATGTGCATTGACTGGATTTTTTAAAGGATGTAGCACACACACACACATGTACGCACGCACACATCCAACAAGACATTATAAATAACTGCACCGGTGTCAAATCAGTAAACAGGGTCTTTAGAGGAAGAGAAGACCAGATAAATGTTAGTCTCCTTTCATTCGCAGGACAGACAGAGCAAAGGCCAGCAATGCTGCTTTACCAGTCTCAGTATCTTCACTGAGTCTATGATGAGAATTACAAGATGTGAAATGGTGAGAAACGACTACCTCTTTTATAGTAAGACATGTTAGAGGTGTTTATTTTGCCCAAAAGCATCGATACATGAGGTCAAAACACCCAGTCTTTTCATTAGTTCCCATGCACACTGATGAATCCTTGTGCTGTGCCGCACCTCTGGCTGAAACTAATACATCTTTTGCACCATTAAGTTATTTAAAAGTGTGCATTTTGTGCTGCAAAAAGACATTACAAAAATTAAATAACTAGTTGGAAAAATATTAAATAATAACTCAATGCATTAACTATTTACTTTAAGGAATAATTGACCACTCTCAAAAATGATTTGATGACAAATGAATAAAAAGAGATGCCTTTGGGATGATGACATGCCAAATCAATCAAAATTATCATGTAGTTCATATTTGTGTGCCATTCTCTTCTAAAGGAATACAATAACAATGTGCGTATGCAAAAATAAAAAAAGTATGAAAAATAAAATATTATATAAACAAAATATTTTTGATATCCCATTGGCAAACTCTTTTTCTTGTTTCTTCTTCTTCTTCTTTTTTTTTTTTTTTTTAGAAAATTAGCTCAAAAGGGAAATATGAATAATGAATCATAACTTGGTATACTTATTTATAAATATTTGGATCAATTAATCGAATTAATTTGATGTACCGGCATTAATATTACAATCAATTAATCTGTCCGTCCAGCGAACACCCAGTATTGATAGTCTATCAACTCTCAGAAAGGATATTTTTTTTTTGTGGCAATCACAGATAAAACAGATAAAAATGACTCTTTATTGGCATATAGCTGATTGCATCAATAAAGGGACATTGATGTACAAGCAGGGACCAGAATCAAAACTCACATGAATGTGCACAAAGTTTTAACTAAATCACGAACACATAACTAATCTAAACAAACACATACACAAGTCATTTAACCATCTGAACATACAGTAACCATCCGTTTCTTATTTTAAAGGGATGGTAAAACACATTTTTTCGAAGACTTGATTGTGTTTGTAGGGTGCACTGTAACATGTTTTCATGCTTTGTTTTAAAAAAATGACATTATTTTTCATATATTTGACCTTTATTCTACACTGCTCTGCCCCTTCTTCTGATGGTTTGATGGTTTCCGGGTTCTAAGAAGCCAGTCCCTCAAAAATATGCAATGGGATCAGATTGGTTCGCTGGCCCAGTGTTGTGATTCGAAACATACATAAAAGCTCTAACATTAATCAAAGAATAATTTACATTAATTCCAAGTTCGCTGTTAAGATTTAAAAAAAAGCTTGTAACGTTTGGTGATAGTCGGATAACGTCAAAGTATGAATGACCATTTAACAAACTGGTTTGCAGAGCCAAACAGCATTGTCATTTGTTTAATTCCTTGCTACAACGTACAATTAACAATACAAATTATTACAGTTCCACCGTAAAATGTGCAGCACAGAGAGAGTGCATGAGATTTGGGTAATGTGAAATGTAACCATTGATCCTTAACTCCCCCATCCCCAGGAAGGCTGAACAAAGTGGATCTGCAGTCCCAATGAAAAAAAAAAAACGAAAAAAAAAAAAAACAGCATTTCGACGGCATTGCGGCAAAAACACTCTAGCCTACTATACCACAACAACTCTTCTCCAAAGCAATATAAAATGGACTCACCCACTTTATTTAGTATTCTCGGAGGAGGGGGGTATGTAAATATTGGGGTTAGTGACGTCAGCAACCCTGCAAGAATGTTGTGTAGTCCTTATCGGCCGTTTACTTTAGGTCTTAGAAATTTATTTCTTTAAAAGCAAATATCTCCCTTTGCTTTAAACTTTGAGCGTTGTAACTTTGCAGATGTTGTTTATGTTTAAACAGCAACATTATGTTTAGACAGCAATAAGATGTTGATGGCAGCATCGGAGGGTGAGCTGGTCTCTTGAGATGACGACTCGGCTGTGTTATCTCCCTCTGCGAGTGTAACATTGCCCGAGCCAGATGTGCTGAAACGGGCCACCAAGGCTGCCGGGCTTGAGTGGAAATTCCACCGTGTCCCGTTCAGCCTTGGTTGGAGGATTAGTATCTCCAAGTGATCAGTATCAGCAAGTGATCCAATGAAGTGAATGACGTTGACACGCAAGCTTTTCAAGCAATGAGATAGACACAGACAGTAGCTATTAGCTATTATAAAACGGTTAGTTCCAATCCTTGATTCTGATTGGTCAAACCCAACACTGCAGTTCTTATGTTGTTTTTATTTGAGCTTTCATGCATATTACACATTGGAACGGTGTTGCTATTCAAGGTCATGGATTTTTTTTTTAAGCGGAAGGAAGGCTTTAGGAAGGTCCTGGATCCAGGTACCTTATTGCTTGCATATGAAATGCAAAGAAACGTTTGAAACATTTGTGTGTGTGTGTGTGCCGCTAGTGATATTTTTTTAAACACCGAAAGAAAGAAAGAAAGAAAGAAAGAAAGAAAGATTGATAGATAGATAGATAGATAGATAGATAGATAGATAGATAGATAGATAGATAGATAGATAGATAGATAGATAGATAGATAGATAGATAAAGTTTATGAAGCATGTGAAGAGACAACGCATTCTCACCCCAAGGCGTCACCTTTGACCATGCTTCAATATTTGACGTTTTAGGCGCCCTTTAGCGTCACTTACATGACGCGATCCTACGGCGTCATCTAACTGACGCTAAAGGAAAGCGTCAGTTAGAGGACGCGGTTAGGTTTTGGTGTGGGGTGGGGGTAGGGTACACGCGATCCTAGGGCGTCATCTAACTGACACTAAAGAGTGCCTAAAGCGTCAGATATTGAAGCATGGTCAAATGCTTCCCAAGGCGTCAGTTAGGTGACGCCTTGGGGGTGAGAATGGGCTGGAAGAGATGGCACTTTACTGGCCTAATTGGACAGGTGACACTTCCACTAACATCTCTCAACTTTTAAAATGAAATGTATTTAAAAGGTTGAGATATATCTCGCTGGGGAATACTGGGATAAAAACCAGATCCATGGTTGAATGGACAGTAGAAACTATACTAGAGGGAGGAGTGATTGTGTTCACCCTCTTATATAAGAGAGATTGAGCAACTTTACATGAGGGAGAAATGCAAGTCCATCTTTCCAGACCATTTAGGAGTCTATAAGAGCCATAAAAAAAAACGATTCTTTGGAGAGTGATATTGATGCATTTCTTAACATTTTATTATTATTTTTTTAACATAGTGATGTCTTAAAGGTAAAAGTTGTCCCGACTCCCAGGATTCCAGGGAGAATTATAAGCATGCAGCTGGATTTATGGAAGATCATCTGGGGAACTTGGCAGCATCTCAGAGTGACAGGGCTTATTTTCTTTCCAAGCTAATTCATTATGTGAGACGTCCTCAGCGCACCCTCATCAAAATCTGTATTTTATTCATCAGCATGGCAGGTGGTCGTTCTCTGGTGTCTGTGATTGAAGTTCAGTTACAGTGGCTTTGGGTGTCAGATGATGAGTGAAGCTGGCTGGTGCATCAAGTGTCTGATGGACTTACTCAGACTGTGTCCGTTGCTCTGGGCTAAGAACTCCCATGCACTTCCCATTTTCCCACAGGTCTTCCCCGGATATTAAATGTCACAGTAGTCCATAAGGGCACGCTGATATCAGGCTTGGAAGAGCGGCTGCCAAAAAACATTTATGAAAACATCTACATCTGACTCACAGTCACAACCATGTGCATATTATTGGTGAAGAAATTAGAATGTAATCATGAAGGTCCTGGGGCACGATTTTTTTAAACAATAAAAGTAAAAAGCACTCAAGTTCCAATAAGGCTCCAGAACTCTTTACATTAGTATATTAAAAATGTATTTAACATTTTTGATTCGAATATATTTAATATATTTGATTCTTGATACGATTGATTCTGAGATGCAAAGACCAATAGTATTTGCCAGCTCTGATTGTCAAACTGCCATAAAGCATATATTTTTTTCTTTACTTACTTTATAATAAATTCCCTTTCAGTTGATAACGTCGGGCGTCGACGGTCGACTGAATGGGGCTCGCGTCAGAGAGCCTATGTTCTTCGAGTACTATTGAACGAGCCAATGTAATTGGTGTGCGTGATTTGTATCACACACTCCGCCCTTTCCCCCGGTGCTGACTTTCCCCGGTGCTGGTGGTTTCTGTCTGCTGGGCGACACCTAGTTGAACTGTTGCTTCCATGGGCTCCCTTCTCATGAAGCCAGTTTCACCATAGCCCGGTTCAAGTGTCGGCTTGCTGCGCCATTCCCCTCCTATGGACTTAAAACCGAATGCTGTTGAGTTCCTCCTCTCCGACATCGGATGTGGTGGAATCTCCGGGGTTAGGCCTACCACCGGGGCGGCAGTGGCTCAGTGGTTCATGTGGGTTGTCTACGAACCGAAAGGTTGGTGGTTCAATCCTCGGTTCCACCTGACCAAGTGTCGAGGTGTCCATGAGCAAGACACCTAACCCCAGCTGCTCCCGACGAGCTGGATGGCGCCTTGCATGGCTGACACCGCCGTCGGTGTGTGAATGTGTGTGTGAATGGGTGAATGTGAGGCAATATGTAAAGCGCTTTGGTGGCCATTAGGTCTATGAAGGCGCTATATAAATGCAGTCCATTTACCATTTACCATTTACCACTCGTAAGCACTGTGGAACCTAGGCTGGGGTCAGACTGCCCGGTCTTCCACCCAGTTCATACTGAATGTGTATTTTCCACGTTACCGCCCTCCGGGATGGATTTGGCTTCCGCAGCGTGCCTTCCTTCCAATGCACAGGGAACGCTTTCCCAGTGGTCCTGTAGGAACAGCAGTGACTTCCCTGTCCTTCCACGCCTTAAAATAGCGGGGCATCAGGAGTCTTTTGTCTAGGCACTGGAAGGTGGCAGCCTTAGTGGCGTTTTTAAAGGTTATCCCCATTCAGTCGACCGTTGATTACGTCCAACGTTATCGACTGAAAGGGAACGTCCTGGTTGTGTATGCCCTGAAGGAGGGAACGGAGGACGTAGTCCCCTTGCCATTATAGCTGCACCACCGCTGACTCCGGGTTACTCTCGGCTCCTCAGCGAAAAAGCAATTAGTACGTGCATCTACTTTATACCTTCACAATTACATTGGCTCATTCAATAGTACTCGAAGAACAGATGCTCTCTGACGCGATCCCCATTTAGTGGACTGTCGACTACGCCCTCTGTTCCCTCCTTCAGGGAACGGTGGGTTGCATACGCAAGGACATTTACTCTTTAGCAAATCCCAAAATGAATATCCATTTTTTCATAATTACTGTAGATTCAATTGTTATTCACATGCAAAATAATGTTTGATTTGTTTTTTTGTACTAATATCATCAATTTATCGGTTATTATCAGCCATAACATAAAAATCGGATTATCATCAGAACATCTCTAGCTTATGATATTCACTTTCTTGAACGTCCTTTTCATTTTTATGTTTTCAGGACCAAACAAATTACATCAAATTCACATTTGTCATCTCTAACCTACAGTACTTTTGAAATTGCAGAAGAGCGATGACAAATTATGCAATAATCCTGCTGGAAGCCTGAAAATGTACAGTTTGTAGAAAAGAAGGAGAGAGCAGCAAAGAAGAAAATGATGAGGACAATCAAAGATGCTCATGCTACAAATCAGGGGACAGTGTGTAAGATGTGGTGTGTAAGTGTGCAGTGTGTAGCAGTGTGTAAGACTGCTAACATCAGACAGACCCAGATGCATGTCTCATTACAGAAAACCACCACCACTGATGATGAACTGTCTTCAGAAAGCCGATGAAACAAGAGACTCTGTCTGCTGCAGAATAATTAGGGCATTTGACTTTCGGATGCCTTACAGACAAAGAGAGAAAAGACATGAACGGCAGTTAATTTGGCCTATGGAAGGAGTCAAACTGCCTGGATGAGGATGACAGAACTATCATTTTTACAATCTGCCTCATGAGATACAGGCTACTTCAACTCCCACAGTCAGATCCTTACATAACATAAATAATCCTGGGCATGTGGGGGCTTTAAATAGTTCCAGTACAAATATGCATTAATCTACCGATATATATATATATATATTACATACATAAACCCTTGTTGTCACCATTATTTTCAGTCCTTCGTCCCAGAAGAGAAAGAATGTAAATGCTAAATATAAACAGCATTATCTACTTAGTGGGTATCTACTACGGTGGGTGCTTTAATGTGGAATAGTGTCTGAACTGCTTTCATGATGACATGTTTATTCCCGACTGTCATAGTCACAGGCTTTAGTGATAAAGCTGAAATTGTCCAAGGTTGTCATCTGGTATAATGTTGAGGAGTTGTGGGGCATCAAACAGTGTCTCGCTTCCCTGATACTCTTCACAGTTCACACCAGATGGAATGAGTCAAAATATCAGTGAACACACTAACAAGCGCAGGGCCAAACAATTAGAATGCTATTCCTGTCCTGCTATCTATCCTTTAAAATAGGCATAGATTTTATTAGGAGACAATATGAGCCTGTGGGCTTTCAGCTTTGATTAAAAGGAGATCTCAGGCACAACACCATCCACAGGGTAATCATACATAATACCCATGACAATACATAGTTTTCCAAACTTGTCAGCTTTCCAGCTAAGTAAACAGAATACAGCCACAAGGGTACATTTTTTTTTTAAAAAACATATTGCTCATGCTAGTAAGTAACCAAATAAATAAATACCAATAGGATGTTTAACACAATTACTAACAACTTCTAAAGGGAGTCCATTTTTTTTCCTTCCTCCTGAATTTCTCGATATTTCTTAAACATGATGTAGCCCAGCAACCATAAAAGTGCAGAGAAAAGAGGAAGTGCTCTCTGACACATATTCATGGCAAACACACATGTCCCCATCACCCCTAAATAGAAAAGGAAATTGCCCCACAGCACTCATTAGATTTCTCAGGGAACAGCTATAGTGCACATGCACAGCTGGGCTTATATGAATGTGAATAATATGTGACGATATGAACGTATGAGGCAAGTTAGTTCAAGCTATGAAAAACTATTCAACCAAAATTACTCGGAACAATTTGTCTCAGGAACTTTTACTGTCTGCATTTCCATCATGGTCTAAAGTTCTGCGAAGATTAGGCATATTAGTCAGATTTTGTCCTTTGCATTTAAGCTTGATAACGCCTGAACCTCGTTGTCGATCCATCAGTCGTATATTTTGTAATTCCATTGTTGATTTGAATAACAAACAACTCTTAATGTATGCACCGCAACAGATTTAAAAAAAAAAAATGGTGGTTTAAATAAAATGCTGCAGTCAACCAATCAAAATGCTGCGTGAACTCAACCAATCAGCATGTTCAGTGCCCAAATCACCACCACCTTGCAAGTAGGGAATTTTTGAGAGAGATTTTTTTTTTTTTTCCTGGAACTTTTAGATCCTGGCCTCTGCGGTCGAAACACACAGAGTAGCCAATACCACCGAGTAGTTCCTGGTTGGCTTTAGTGACATGCATCCTGTAATGAACTTTAGAAAGAAAGCATCAGCTGAGAACATGAACATAAATTAATCAGATTGAATTAATAATGGATGATGTATGCCTCATGGTGCAGGAAAACGGGTAAAATAATAATGAAAAAAAAAATATATTTCTTTAAAAAAGATCATAATCTTTCAAAAGGTTTCTCTCCCACATAGTCCATAGGAAAAGATTAACAATGCGCAATGGGGAGGCTATTTCCAGAGAGTGAAGTTATGTAAAAAAAAAAAAAAAAAAAAATATATATATATATATTTACAAAGACTGCAAGATCTAAACTAAGATCAACACAGGACAAAAACCCTTTCAATTTCTCTGTTCAGCTAAATATCACTCACGTAAAAATCCTCCTTTAATAAAAAACAGGGCTGTTCAGATTTCACTAAGATTTGCCTTGCTGCTAAATATTTACACATTAGCCAACAGCTAAATAGAACAGAAATGACCCTGCAGAGAGAGGGCATTCTACATACAGAGCTGGGCAAAGTTGAAGAGAGAGAACCACACACAACTACTAAATAAATTATTTATGGGGTGTTCGTCTTGACTTCAAGATTTCACAGCATCTCTTAATTAAGCAACATTCTCACAAGGCTGATTTTCCTCATTATGACAGACACTGAAATAACAAAGGAGCACCAAATGAAGGCCATGCAAATTCCATTGCTTGATTAGAGGCTATTTTTTATTGACTGTTTATATAAAAATATAAGATGATTAAAGTGAATAATTAAGACTTGAGTCAAATTTTAAGCCAATGTTATGAAAAAAACAAAAACAAAATATTTTGTTGTTGTTTTTGGCCAAAACACTGTTTTGAGAATGAAACCGATGAAAGATGAAGATTACATGAACACTGTGCAGGACCAAGTAATCAAGGGCGCAGAATGCATGATTTCCAAACAAATAAATTTTTTTTTTTATTAAACGCCAGACAAAGTTACAAATTAAATTATTCGAAAACTGAACAAAATAAAGTCAGGTCTGGGTCAACTGAACAGAACCAAACCAATGAAACCAACTAAGCAAACCAAACTAAACAGATAACATGACCTCCCAAATTATACATATGGGGAACTTCTATATACAAAGGACGTCCATTCAACCCGATCTCATGACCAAGTCATACGAATTCGACGAATTATAAAAAAGGGCTAATTCGTACGAATTCATATGACCTCATTCGTACGAATTAGTAAGATTTTGCTAAATCATACATATTTTACGAATTGGCCAATTCGTATGAATGGGTACGAATGACCTACCCCTTACCCCGCCCCTAAACCTACCCATCACGTGGGTTTAGACAAATCGTACGAATTCGTACGAGTGAGGTCGTACGAATTAGTACAAATTAGACACTTTTTAATCATTCGTCTAATTCATACGAATTGGTCGTGAGATAGGGTAGGTCCATTACACATACACAGGGAGTAACAAACATCACTTAACACAGTTTACTAAATAAAGTAATTAATTTCTGAAATATGAAGAAATGGGTCATAAACAAAGTAATACCCAAAGACATATAGTCAACAAAATATACATAGAATTAAAATAAACAATCAAATATACAGTACAATTAATCATGTACCCCTTCTAATTGGCAGCTTGGATTAGCCAAAGAGAACAAAATGGCGGTAACTGACACCAGCAGGTCCTTTAATGGAACGGACCTCCACCGGAGCGCAGCGTCCCAGACAGCCCCAAACCTCCACTCTTCCCACGTAAGCAACTGGTTCATCATGAATTACTAAAAATAACATGTAAACAGCCCAGGACGCATGTGTGTTCTCAGTTACCATCGTTTTGTGTGGCCACGTCATCGGTCATCACAAAGACCTTTGTTAATCTTTCTAGATGCAAGCACATTATTGAAATTTATGATGGTTTCTAACAGGTTTTCAAATCATGGGTTTCATGGCACCACAAGAACGTATTCAGTCCCAAGTTTTTCCACTTCTAATAGGTCAAAACCAGCAGCAAAAATACAAGCCCATTCCTGTCTGTATTTGATTTCTTGCACCTGCAGAAAAATGTCATAAGGCATATATTATTAACAACCAGTCCAGAATTTAGTGTAATGAGCTTACTACTGCACTAGCCAAATAACTGCAACTGAGACAATTGTGAATACTAGCGGTTCACTCTCTACAGGTATTCGAGAACTCACTGACTTAAACTGACTGCAAATCCGGTTGGGACATTTCTAACTAAATTACCTAAAATCTAAAGCAATAGCAAATCAAACACTTTATTACTTTGCTGCCTTGCACGCACCACCATTTCCTTCTGGAAATCTAATAAATATAGTTTAATACCTGTTAACCCCCTCAGACCTGAATTTTGTATCAAGTTTCTGAAAAATATAAAAGTACATTTTCCCAGCTCCATTTCCCAAAATTGTTGTTTATTACACATCTGCAGATAGAGACAGACAGATCAATCACTGTACAGCATTTGCAGCAGATCAGACATGACCGCAGCGGCATCCGCGTATTTGTAATGATTAGACACAGCTTCGACCGTTGAATGAATACATCACTGTCCTTTGTGTCAAATATACATTTCGAATTAATAATTGTTCCTAGATGAACAAAACCTGCTGTTCTTGTTGACTGAAATCCTATTGTAAACATAATCTACTGATCATTCGGACTTGTTGTTTCCAGCCGTTTCGGCGCATGACATACGTCTAAAAATGGAGGCTCTAGACCCTTCCAGAGCTGAGATATGGACATCCCACATAGCATTTATGCCATTATAAAAATAGTGGGTTCGTGGACGGTGGAATTATGGGATGGCGCTTGGTACCACAGACTCAGGGGAGCCCCTGAATGCAGTAAAATAGTTTTTATCATGACAGGAACTTTAATTAAAATGTCCAAAATATACACTACCCAAATCCCCATTCAAGAGATTGCAGGCTGGATTCTGTCCATTTGCAGCTTATTGCACAAAGGCCGGGGTTAGTACATTTGAAAAATAGTGGGTTATTAGACAAAAAGTGGGTTTTTGGACACATGGTTTTTAAGCTTAGCTTTCAAAATATTTTTTAGATGAAAACTGTTTTCCTGTACTCAGCTGGGGCCCCTGAGTCCGTGGCACCAAGTGCCATCCCATAAATCCACTGTCCACGAACCCACTATGTGTCCAATAACCAACTATTTTTTTAAATTTACAAACCCCAGTGTTCATGCAATAAGCTGCAAATGGACACAATCCCGCCGGCAATCTATTGAATGGGGATTTGGGTAGTGTATTTTTTGGACATTTTAATAAAAGTTTCTTTCATGATAAAAACTATTCTACTGCACTCAGCTGGGGCCCCTGAGTCCATAGCACCAAGTGCCATCCCATTATTACACCGTCCACGAACCCACTATTTTTATAATGGCATAAATGCTATGTGGGATCTCAATATCTAAGCTCTGGAAGGGTCAAGAGCCTCCATATTTGTATTCAGGTCTAAGGCCCCGTCCACACTACTGCGTTTTCGTTTAAAAACGGAGAATTAAAACGAAAACGATCTCCGTCCACACTAGCGTTTTACCTGCGTATTAGAATTTATATCCGTCCACACTAAAACGACTGAAAACGTGGATCACGTGACAATTCACCAACACTGGGCATGCGCGCGCCGGTGTAAACAGTGGTTGGCGAATCAGGGAAAGATACGTCATGACTGATGACACCCAATCATAGAGCCGAGCGTGAGCCTCTGCGTCATCGTTTGTAAACTCCTTCGTTTTGTCTCGTCCACACTAAAACGCCCTCCGGAGATTCAAAACGCAAAACGCAGCTGCAGCGTTTCTAAACTTCTCCGTTTTAGGTCTTCGTTTTTCCCGTTTTAGTGTGGACGGGAGGTGCAAACGTAGTGTGGACGGGGGCCCTCTATCAGAATCCAGGGTACCACTGTCGTTTTTTTTCGGGCCGAATTTTTGAGTTTCGATATCTCAGCTCTGGAAGGGGCTAGAGCCTCCATTTTTGCACTCAGGTCTAAGTCTCGTGGCCCTCTATCAGAATCCAGAGTTTTGGGAAGATTGGAGAAACTTAAGTTTTCGCACGAAAAAAAAAAACGTAAGGGGTATCACTGTCATTTTTTTTTCGGGCCGAATTTTTGAGTTTCGATATCTCAGCTCTGGAAGGGGCTAGAGCCTCCATTTTTGCACTCAGGTCTAAGTCTCATGGCCCTCTATCAGAATCCAGAGTTTTGGGAAGATTGGAGAAACTTAATTTTTCGCCCGAAAAAAAAAAAAAACGTAAGGGGTACCACTGTCGTTTTTTTTTTCGGGCCGAATTTTTGAGTTTCGATATCTCAGCTCTGGAAGGGGCTAGAGCCTCCATTTTTGCACTCAGGTCTAAGTCTCATGGCCCTCTATCAGAATCCAGAGTTTTGGGAAGATTGGAGAAACTTAATTTTTCGCCCGAAAAAAAAAAACGTAAGGGGTACCACTGTCGTTTTTTTTTCGGGCCGAATTTTTGAGTTTCGATATCTCAGCTCTGGAAGGGGCTAGAGCCTCCATTTTTGCACTCAGGTCTAAGTCTCATGGCCCTCTATCAGAATCCAGAGTTTTGGGAAGATTGGAGAAACTTAATTTTTCGCCCAAAAAAAAAAACGTAAGGGGTACCACTGTCGTTTTTTTTTTCGGGCCGAATTTTTGAGTTTCGATATCTCAGCTCTGGAAGGGCTAGAGCCTCCATTTTTGCACTCAGGTCTAAGTCTCATGGCCCTCTATCAGAATCCAGAGTTTTGGGAAGATTGGAGAAACTTAATTTTTCGCCCAAAAAAAAAAACGTAAGGGGTACCACTGTCGTTTTTTTTTTCGGGCCGAATTTTTGAGTTTCGATATCTCAGCTCTGGAAGGGGCTAGAGCCTCCATTTTTGCACTCAGGTCTAAGTCTCATGGCCCTCTATCAGAATCCAGAGTTTTGGGAAGATTGGAGAAACTTAATTTTTCGCCCAAAAAAAAAACGTAAGGGGTACCACTGTCGTTTTTTTTTTCGGGCCGAATTTTTGAGTTTCGATATCTCAGCTCTGGAAGGGGCTAGAGCCTCCATTTTTGCACTCAGGTCTAAGTCTCATGGCCCTCTATCAGAATCCAGAGTTTTGGGAAGATTGGAGAAACTTAATTTTTCGCCCAAAAAAAAAAAACGTAAGGGGTACCACTGTCGTTTTTTTTTTCGGGCCGAATTTTTGAGTTTCGATATCTCAGCTCTGGAAGGGGCTAGAGCCTCCATTTTTGCACTCAGGTCTAAGTCTCATGGCCCTCTATCAGAATCCAGAGTTTTGGGAAGATTGGAGAAACTTAATTTTTCGCCCAAAAAAAAAAACGTAAGGGGTACCACTGTCGTTTTTTTTTCGGGCCGAATTTTTGAGTTTCGATATCTCAGCTCTGGAAGGGGCTAGAGCCTCCATTTTTGCACTCAGGTCTAAGTCTCATGGCCCTCTATCAGAATCCAGAGTTTTGGGAAGATTGGAGAAACTTAATTTTTCGCCCAAAAAAAAAAACGTAAGGGGTACCACTGTCGTTTTTTTTTCGGGCCGAATTTTTGAGTTTCGATATCTCAGCTCTGGAAGGGGCTAGAGCCTCCATTTTTGCACTCAGGTCTAAGTCTCATGGCCCTCTATCAGAATCCAGAGTTTTGGGAAGATTGGAGAAACTTAATTTTTCGCCCAAAAAAAAAAACGTAAGGGGTACCACTGTCGTTTTTTTTTCGGGCCGAATTTTTGAGTTTCGATATCTCAGCTCTGGAAGGGGCTAGAGCCTCCATTTTTGCACTCAGGTCTAAGTCTCATGGCCCTCTATCAGAATCCAGAGTTTTGGGAAGATTGGAGAAACTTAATTTTTCGCCCAAAAAAAAAAACGTAAGGGGTACCACTGTCGTTTTTTTTTCGGGCCGAATTTTTGAGTTTCGATATCTCAGCTCTGGAAGGGGCTAGAGCCTCCATTTTTGCACTCAGGTCTAAGTCTCATGGCCCTCTATCAGAATCCAGAGTTTTGGGAAGATTGGAGAAACTTAATTTTTCGCCCAAAAAAAAAAAACGTAAGGGGTACCACTGTCGTTTTTTTTTCGGGCCGAATTTTTGAGTTTCGATATCTCAGCTCTGGAAGGGGCTAGAGCCTCCATTTTTGCACTCAGGTCTAAGTCTCATGGCCCTCTATCAGAATCCAGAGTTTTGGGAAGATTGGAGAAACTTAATTTTTCGCCCAAAAAAAAAAACGTAAGGGGTACCACTGTCGTTTTTTTTTCGGGCCGAATTTTTGAGTTTCGATATCTCAGCTCTGGAAGGGGCTAGAGCCTCCATTTTTGCACTCAGGTCTAAGTCTCATGGCCCTCTATCAGAATCCAGAGTTTTGGGAAGATTGGAGAAACTTAATTTTTCGCCCAAAAAAAAAAACGTAAGGGGTACCACTGTCGTTTTTTTTTCGGGCCGAATTTTTGAGTTTCGATATCTCAGCTCTGGAAGGGGCTAGAGCCTCCATTTTTGCACTCAGGTCTAAGTCTCATGGCCCTCTATCAGAATCCAGAGTTTTGGGAAGATTGGAGAAACTTAATTTTTCGCCCAAAAAAAAAAACGTAAGGGGTACCACTGTCGTTTTTTTTTCGGGCCGAATTTTTGAGTTTCGATATCTCAGCTCTGGAAGGGGCTAGAGCCTCCATTTTTGCACTCAGGTCTAAGTCTCATGGCCCTCTATCAGAATCCAGAGTTTTGGGAAGATTGGAGAAACTTAATTTTTCGCCCAAAAAAAAAAACGTAAGGGGTACCACTGTCGTTTTTTTTTTCGGGCCGAATTTTTGAGTTTCGATATCTCAGCTCTGGAAGGGGCTAGAGCCTCCATTTTTGCACTCAGGTCTAAGTCTCATGGCCCTCTATCAGAATCCAGAGTTTTGGGAAGATTGGAGAAACTTAATTTTTCGCCCAAAAAAAAAAACGTAAGGGGTACCACTGTCGTTTTTTTTTCGGGCCGAATTTTTGAGTTTCGATATCTCAGCTCTGGAAGGGGCTAGAGCCTCCATTTTTGCACTCAGGTCTAAGTCTCATGGCCCTCTATCAGAATCCAGAGTTTTGGGAAGATTGGAGAAACTTAATTTTTCGCCCAAAAAAAAAAACGTAAGGGGTACCACTGTCGTTTTTTTTTCGGGCCGAATTTTTGAGTTTCGATATCTCAGCTCTGGAAGGGGCTAGAGCCTCCATTTTTGCACTCAGGTCTAAGTCTCATGGCCCTCTATCAGAATCCAGAGTTTTGGGAAGATTGGAGAAACTTAATTTTTCGCCCAAAAAAAAAAACGTAAGGGGTACCACTGTCGTTTTTTTTTTCGGGCCGAATTTTTGAGTTTCGATATCTCAGCTCTGGAAGGGGCTAGAGCCTCCATTTTTGCACTCAGGTCTAAGTCTCATGGCCCTCTATCAGAATCCAGAGTTTTGGGAAGATTGGAGAAACTTAATTTTTCGCCCAAAAAAAAAAACGTAAGGGGTACCACTGTCGTTTTTTTTTCGGGCCGAATTTTTGAGTTTCGATATCTCAGCTCTGGAAGGGGCTAGAGCCTCCATTTTTGCACTCAGGTCTAAGTCTCATGGCCCTCTATCAGAATCCAGAGTTTTGGGAAGATTGGAGAAACTTAATTTTTCGCCCAAAAAAAAAAACGTAAGGGGTACCACTGTCGTTTTTTTTTCGGGCCGAATTTTTGAGTTTCGATATCTCAGCTCTGGAAGGGGCTAGAGCCTCCATTTTTGCACTCAGGTCTAAGTCTCATGGCCCTCTATCAGAATCCAGAGTTTTGGGAAGATTGGAGAAACTTAATTTTTCGCCCAAAAAAAAAAACGTAAGGGGTACCACTGTCGTTTTTTTTTCGGGCCGAATTTTTGAGTTTCGATATCTCAGCTCTGGAAGGGGCTAGAGCCTCCATTTTTGCACTCAGGTCTAAGTCTCATGGCCCTCTATCAGAATCCAGAGTTTTGGGAAGATTGGAGAAACTTAATTTTTCGCCCAAAAAAAAAAACGTAAGGGGTACCACTGTCGTTTTTTTTTCGGGCCGAATTTTTGAGTTTCGATATCTCAGCTCTGGAAGGGGCTAGAGCCTCCATTTTTGCACTCAGGTCTAAGTCTCATGGCCCTCTATCAGAATCCAGAGTTTTGGGAAGATTGGAGAAACTTAATTTTTCGCCCAAAAAAAAAAACGTAAGGGGTACCACTGTCGTTTTTTTTTCGGGCCGAATTTTTGAGTTTCGATATCTCAGCTCTGGAAGGGGCTAGAGCCTCCATTTTTGCACTCAGGTCTAAGTCTCATGGCCCTCTATCAGAATCCAGAGTTTTGGGAAGATTGGAGAAACTTAATTTTTCGCCCAAAAAAAAAAACGTAAGGGGTACCACTGTCGTTTTTTTTTTCGGGCCGAATTTTTGAGTTTCGATATCTCAGCTCTGGAAGGGGCTAGAGCCTCCATTTTTGCACTCAGGTCTAAGTCTCATGGCCCTCTATCAGAATCCAGAGTTTTGGGAAGATTGGAGAAACTTAATTTTTCGCCCAAAAAAAAAAACGTAAGGGGTACCACTGTCGTTTTTTTTTCGGGCCGAATTTTTGAGTTTCGATATCTCAGCTCTGGAAGGGGCTAGAGCCTCCATTTTTGCACTCAGGTCTAAGTCTCATGGCCCTCTATCAGAATCCAGAGTTTTGGGAAGATTGGAGAAACTTAATTTTTCGCCCAAAAAAAAAAACGTAAGGGGTACCACTGTCGTTTTTTTTTTCGGGCCGAATTTTTGAGTTTCGATATCTCAGCTCTGGAAGGGGCTAGAGCCTCCATTTTTGCACTCAGGTCTAAGTCTCATGGCCCTCTATCAGAATCCAGAGTTTTGGGAAGATTGGAGAAACTTAATTTTTCGCCCAAAAAAAAAAAACGTAAGGGGTACCACTGTCGTTTTTTTTTTCGGGCCGAATTTTTGAGTTTCGATATCTCAGCTCTGGAAGGGGCTAGAGCCTCCATTTTTGCACTCAGGTCTAAGTCTCATGGCCCTCTATCAGAATCCAGAGTTTTGGGAAGATTGGAGAAACTTAATTTTTCGCCCAAAAAAAAAAACGTAAGGGGTACCACTGTCGTTTTTTTTTCGGGCCGAATTTTTGAGTTTCGATATCTCAGCTCTGGAAGGGGCTAGAGCCTCCATTTTTGCACTCAGGTCTAAGTCTCATGGCCCTCTATCAGAATCCAGAGTTTTGGGAAGATTGGAGAAACTTAATTTTTCGCCCAAAAAAAAAAACGTAAGGGGTACCACTGTCGTTTTTTTTTCGGGCCGAATTTTTGAGTTTCGATATCTCAGCTCTGGAAGGGGCTAGAGCCTCCATTTTTGCACTCAGGTCTAAGTCTCATGGCCCTCTATCAGAATCCAGAGTTTTGGGAAGATTGGAGAAACTTAATTTTTCGCCCAAAAAAAAAAAACGTAAGGGGTACCACTGTCGTTTTTTTTTCGGGCCGAATTTTTGAGTTTCGATATCTCAGCTCTGGAAGGGGCTAGAGCCTCCATTTTTGCACTCAGGTCTAAGTCTCATGGCCCTCTATCAGAATCCAGAGTTTTGGGAAGATTGGAGAAACTTAATTTTTCGCCCAAAAAAAAAAACGTAAGGGGTACCACTGTCGTTTTTTTTTTCGGGCCGAATTTTTGAGTTTCGATATCTCAGCTCTGGAAGGGGCTAGAGCCTCCATTTTTGCACTCAGGTCTAAGTCTCATGGCCCTCTATCAGAATCCAGAGTTTTGGGAAGATTGGAGAAACTTAATTTTTCGCCCAAAAAAAAAAACGTAAGGGGTACCACTGTCGTTTTTTTTTCGGGCCGAATTTTTGAGTTTCGATATCTCAGCTCTGGAAGGGGCTAGAGCCTCCATTTTTGCACTCAGGTCTAAGTCTCATGGCCCTCTATCAGAATCCAGAGTTTTGGGAAGATTGGAGAAACTTAATTTTTCGCCCAAAAAAAAAAACGTAAGGGGTACCACTGTCGTTTTTTTTTTCGGGCCGAATTTTTGAGTTTCGATATCTCAGCTCTGGAAGGGGCTAGAGCCTCCATTTTTGCACTCAGGTCTAAGTCTCATGGCCCTCTATCAGAATCCAGAGTTTTGGGAAGATTGGAGAAACTTAATTTTTCGCCCAAAAAAAAAAAACGTAAGGGGTACCACTGTCGTTTTTTTTTCGGGCCGAATTTTTGAGTTTCGATATCTCAGCTCTGGAAGGGGCTAGAGCCTCCATTTTTGCACTCAGGTCTAAGTCTCATGGCCCTCTATCAGAATCCAGAGTTTTGGGAAGATTGGAGAAACTTAATTTTTCGCCCAAAAAAAAAAACGTAAGGGGTACCACTGTCGTTTTTTTTTTCGGGCCGAATTTTTGAGTTTCGATATCTCAGCTCTGGAAGGGGCTAGAGCCTCCATTTTTGCACTCAGGTCTAAGTCTCATGGCCCTCTATCAGAATCCAGAGTTTTGGGAAGATTGGAGAAACTTAATTTTTCGCCAAAAAAAAAAAACGTAAGGGGTACCACTGTCGTTTTTTTTTCGGGCCGAATTTTTGAGTTTCGATATCTCAGCTCTGGAAGGGGCTAGAGCCTCCATTTTTGCACTCAGGTCTAAGTCTCATGGCCCTCTATCAGAATCCAGAGTTTTGGGAAGATTGGAGAAACTTAATTTTTCGCCCAAAAAAAAAAAACGTAAGGGGTACCACTGTCGTTTTTTTTTCGGGCCGAATTTTTGAGTTTCGATATCTCAGCTCTGGAAGGGGCTAGAGCCTCCATTTTTGCACTCAGGTCTAAGTCTCATGGCCCTCTATCAGAATCCAGAGTTTTGGGAAGATTGGAGAAACTTAATTTTTCGCCCAAAAAAAAAAACGTAAGGGGTACCACTGTCGTTTTTTTTTCGGGCCGAATTTTTGAGTTTCGATATCTCAGCTCTGGAAGGGGCTAGAGCCTCCATTTTTGCACTCAGGTCTAAGTCTCATGGCCCTCTATCAGAATCCAGAGTTTTGGGAAGATTGGAGAAACTTAATTTTTCGCCCAAAAAAAAAAACGTAAGGGGTACCACTGTCGTTTTTTTTTCGGGCCGAATTTTTGAGTTTCGATATCTCAGCTCTGGAAGGGGCTAGAGCCTCCATTTTTGCACTCAGGTCTAAGTCTCATGGCCCTCTATCAGAATCCAGAGTTTTGGGAAGATTGGAGAAACTTAATTTTTCGCCCAAAAAAAAAAACGTAAGGGGTACCACTGTCGTTTTTTTTTTCGGGCCGAATTTTTGAGTTTCGATATCTCAGCTCTGGAAGGGGCTAGAGCCTCCATTTTTGCACTCAGGTCTAAGTCTCATGGCCCTCTATCAGAATCCAGAGTTTTGGGAAGATTGGAGAAACTTAATTTTTCGCCCAAAAAAAAAAACGTAAGGGGTACCACTGTCGTTTTTTTTTCGGGCCGAATTTTTGAGTTTCGATATCTCAGCTCTGGAAGGGGCTAGAGCCTCCATTTTTGCACTCAGGTCTAAGTCTCATGGCCCTCTATCAGAATCCAGAGTTTTGGGAAGATTGGAGAAACTTAATTTTTCGCCCAAAAAAAAAAACGTAAGGGGTACCACTGTCGTTTTTTTTTTCGGGCCGAATTTTTGAGTTTCGATATCTCAGCTCTGGAAGGGGCTAGAGCCTCCATTTTTGCACTCAGGTCTAAGTCTCATGGCCCTCTATCAGAATCCAGAGTTTTGGGAAGATTGGAGAAACTTAATTTTTCGCCCAAAAAAAAAAACGTAAGGGGTACCACTGTCGTTTTTTTTTTCGGGCCGAATTTTTGAGTTTCGATATCTCAGCTCTGGAAGGGGCTAGAGCCTCCATTTTTGCACTCAGGTCTAAGTCTCATGGCCCTCTATCAGAATCCAGAGTTTTGGGAAGATTGGAGAAACTTAATTTTTCGCCCAAAAAAAAAAACGTAAGGGGTACCACTGTCGTTTTTTTTTTCGGGCCGAATTTTTGAGTTTCGATATCTCAGCTCTGGAAGGGGCTAGAGCCTCCATTTTTGCACTCAGGTCTAAGTCTCATGGCCCTCTATCAGAATCCAGAGTTTTGGGAAGATTGGAGAAACTTAATTTTTCGCCCAAAAAAAAAAACGTAAGGGGTACCACTGTCGTTTTTTTTTCGGGCCGAATTTTTGAGTTTCGATATCTCAGCTCTGGAAGGGGCTAGAGCCTCCATTTTTGCACTCAGGTCTAAGTCTCATGGCCCTCTATCAGAATCCAGAGTTTTGGGAAGATTGGAGAAACTTAATTTTTCGCCCAAAAAAAAAAACGTAAGGGGTACCACTGTCGTTTTTTTTTCGGGCCGAATTTTTGAGTTTCGATATCTCAGCTCTGGAAGGGGCTAGAGCCTCCATTTTTGCACTCAGGTCTAAGTCTCATGGCCCTCTATCAGAATCCAGAGTTTTGGGAAGATTGGAGAAACTTAATTTTTCGCCCAAAAAAAAAAACGTAAGGGGTACCACTGTCGTTTTTTTTTCGGGCCGAATTTTTGAGTTTCGATATCTCAGCTCTGGAAGGGGCTAGAGCCTCCATTTTTGCACTCAGGTCTAAGTCTCATGGCCCTCTATCAGAATCCAGAGTTTTGGGAAGATTGGAGAAACTTAATTTTTCGCCCAAAAAAAAAAACGTAAGGGGTACCACTGTCGTTTTTTTTTCGGGCCGAATTTTTGAGTTTCGATATCTCAGCTCTGGAAGGGGCTAGAGCCTCCATTTTTGCACTCAGGTCTAAGTCTCATGGCCCTCTATCAGAATCCAGAGTTTTGGGAAGATTGGAGAAACTTAATTTTTCGCCCAAAAAAAAAAAACGTAAGGGGTACCACTGTCGTTTTTTTTTTCGGGCCGAATTTTTGAGTTTCGATATCTCAGCTCTGGAAGGGGCTAGAGCCTCCATTTTTGCACTCAGGTCTAAGTCTCATGGCCCTCTATCAGAATCCAGAGTTTTGGGAAGATTGGAGAAACTTAATTTTTCGCCAAAAAAAAAAAACGTAAGGGGTACCACTGTCGTTTTTTTTTCGGGCCGAATTTTTGAGTTTCGATATCTCAGCTCTGGAAGGGGCTAGAGCCTCCATTTTTGCACTCAGGTCTAAGTCTCATGGCCCTCTATCAGAATCCAGAGTTTTGGGAAGATTGGAGAAACTTAATTTTTCGCCCAAAAAAAAAAACGTAAGGGGTACCACTGTCGTTTTTTTTTCGGGCCGAATTTTTGAGTTTCGATATCTCAGCTCTGGAAGGGGCTAGAGCCTCCATTTTTGCACTCAGGTCTAAGTCTCATGGCCCTCTATCAGAATCCAGAGTTTTGGGAAGATTGGAGAAACTTAATTTTTCGCCCAAAAAAAAAAACGTAAGGGGTACCACTGTCGTTTTTTTTTTCGGGCCGAATTTTTGAGTTTCGATATCTCAGCTCTGGAAGGGGCTAGAGCCTCCATTTTTGCACTCAGGTCTAAGTCTCATGGCCCTCTATCAGAATCCAGAGTTTTGGGAAGATTGGAGAAACTTAATTTTTCGCCCAAAAAAAAAAACGTAAGGGGTACCACTGTCGTTTTTTTTTTCGGGCCGAATTTTTGAGTTTCGATATCTCAGCTCTGGAAGGGGCTAGAGCCTCCATTTTTGCACTCAGGTCTAAGTCTCATGGCCCTCTATCAGAATCCAGAGTTTTGGGAAGATTGGAGAAACTTAATTTTTCGCCCAAAAAAAAAAACGTAAGGGGTACCACTGTCGTTTTTTTTTCGGGCCGAATTTTTGAGTTTCGATATCTCAGCTCTGGAAGGGGCTAGAGCCTCCATTTTTGCACTCAGGTCTAAGTCTCATGGCCCTCTATCAGAATCCAGAGTTTTGGGAAGATTGGAGAAACTTAATTTTTCGCCCAAAAAAAAAAACGTAAGGGGTACCACTGTCGTTTTTTTTTCGGGCCGAATTTTTGAGTTTCGATATCTCAGCTCTGGAAGGGGCTAGAGCCTCCATTTTTGCACTCAGGTCTAAGTCTCATGGCCCTCTATCAGAATCCAGAGTTTTGGGAAGATTGGAGAAACTTAATTTTTCGCCCAAAAAAAAAAACGTAAGGGGTACCACTGTCGTTTTTTTTTTCGGGCCGAATTTTTGAGTTTCGATATCTCAGCTCTGGAAGGGGCTAGAGCCTCCATTTTTGCACTCAGGTCTAAGTCTCATGGCCCTCTATCAGAATCCAGAGTTTTGGGAAGATTGGAGAAACTTAATTTTTCGCCCAAAAAAAAAAACGTAAGGGGTACCACTGTCGTTTTTTTTTTCGGGCCGAATTTTTGAGTTTCGATATCTCAGCTCTGGAAGGGGCTAGAGCCTCCATTTTTGCACTCAGGTCTAAGTCTCATGGCCCTCTATCAGAATCCAGAGTTTTGGGAAGATTGGAGAAACTTAATTTTTCGCCCAAAAAAAAAAACGTAAGGGGTACCACTGTCGTTTTTTTTTTCGGGCCGAATTTTTGAGTTTCGATATCTCAGCTCTGGAAGGGGCTAGAGCCTCCATTTTTGCACTCAGGTCTAAGTCTCATGGCCCTCTATCAGAATCCAGAGTTTTGGGAAGATTGGAGAAACTTAATTTTTCGCCCAAAAAAAAAAAACGTAAGGGGTACCACTGTCGTTTTTTTTTTCGGGCCGAATTTTTGAGTTTCGATCAGCTCTCTAGAGCCTCCATTTTTGCACTCAGGTCTAAGTCTCATGGCCCTCTATCAGAATCCAGAGTTTTGGGAAGATTGGAGAAACTTAATTTTTCGCCCAAAAAAAAAAACGTAAGGGGTACCACTGTCGTTTTTTTTTTCGGGCCGAATTTTTGAGTTTCGATATCTCAGCTCTGGAAGGGGCTAGAGCCTCCATTTTTGCACTCAGGTCTAAGTCTCATGGCCCTCTATCAGAATCCAGAGTTTTGAGAAGATTGGAGAAACTTAATTTTTCGCCCAAAAAAAAAAAACGTAAGGGGTACCACTGTCGTTTTTTTTTTCGGGCCGAATTTTTGAGTTTCGATATCTCAGCTCTGGAAGGGCTAGAGCCTCCATTTTTGCACTCAGGTCTAAGTCTCATGGCCCTCTATCAGAATCCAGAGTTTTGAGAAGATTGGAGAAACTTAATTTTTCGCCCAAAAAAAAAAACGTAAGGGGTACCACTGTCGTTTTTTTTTTCGGGCCGAATTTTTGAGTTTCGATATCTCAGCTCTGGAAGGGGCTAGAGCCTCCATTTTTGCACTCAGGTCTAAGTCTCATGGCCCTCTATCAGAATCCAGAGTTTTGGGAAGATTGGAGAAACTTAATTTTTCGCCCCAAAAAAAAAACGTAAGGGGTACCACTGTCGTTTTTTTTTTCGGGCCGAATTTTTGAGTTTCGATATCTCAGCTCTGGAAGGGTCTAGAGCCTCCATTTTTGCACTCAGGTCTAAGTCTCATGGCCCTCTATCAGAATCCAGAGTTTTGAGAAGATTGGAGAAACTTAATTTTTCGCCCGAAAAAAAAAAAACGTAAGGGGTACCACTGTCGTTTTTTTTTTTCGGGTCGAATTTTTGAGTTTCGATATCTCAGCTCTTTTGCACTCAGGTTAAAGTCTCATGGCCCTCTATCAGAATCCAGAGTTTTGAGAAGATTGGAGAAACTTAATTTTCCTCCCCCCCAAAAAAAACGAAAGGGGTACCACTGTCGTTTTTTTTTTCGGGTCGAATTTTTGAGTTTCGATCTATCTCAGCTCATTTTTGCACTCAGGTTAAAGTCTCATGGCCCTCTATCAGAATCCAGAGTTTTGAGAAGATTGGAGAAACTTAATTTTTCGCCCAAAAAAAAAAACGAAAGGGGTACCACTGTCGTTTTTTTTTTTCGGGTCGAATTTTTGAGTTTCGATATCTCAGCTCTGGAAGGGTCTAGAGCCTCCATTTTTGCACTCAGGTTAAGTCTCATGGCCCTCTATCAGAATCCAGAGTTTTGAGAAGATTGGAGAAACTTAATTTTTCGCCCGAAAAAAAAAAAACGAAAGGGGTACCACTGTCGTTTTTTTTTTTCGGGTCGAATTTTTGAGTTTCGATATCTCAGCTCTGGAAGGGTCTAGAGCCTCCATTTTTGCACTCAGGTTAAGTCTCATGGCCCTCTATCAGAATCCAGAGTTTTGAGAAGATTGGAGAAACTTAATTTTTCGCCAAAAAAAAAAAAAACGTAAGGGGTACCACTGTCGTTTTTTTTTTCGGGTCGAATTTTTGAGTTTCGATATCTCAGCTCTGGAAGGGTCTAGAGCCTCCATTTTTGCACTCAGGTCTAAGTCTCATGGCCCTCTATCAGAATCCAGAGTTTTGAGAAGATTGGAGAAACTTAATTTTTCGCCCAAAAAAAAAAAAACGAAAGGGGTACCACTGTCGTTTTTTTTTTTCGGGTCGAATTTTTGAGTTTCGATATCTCAGCTCTGGAAGGGTCTAGAGCCTCCATTTTTGCACTCAGGTCTAAGTCTCATGGCCCTCTATCAGAATCCAGAGTTTTGAGAAGATTGGAGAAACTTAATTTTTCGCCCGAAAAAAAAAACGTAAGGGGTACCACTGTCGTTTTTTTTTTCGGGTCGAATTTTTGAGTTTCGATATCTCAGCTCTGGAAGGGTCTAGAGCCTCCATTTTTGCACTCAGGTTAAAGTCTCATGGCCCTCTATCAGAATCCAGAGTTTTGAGAAGATTGGAGAAACTTAATTTTTCGCCCAAAAAAAAAAAAACGTAAGGGGTACCACTGTCGTTTTTTTTTTTCGGGTCGAATTTTTGAGTTTCGATATCTCAGCTCTGGAAGGGTCTAGAGCCTCCATTTTTGCACTCAGGTCTAAGTCTCATGGCCCTCTATCAGAATCCAGAGTTTTGAGAAGATTGGAGAAACTTAATTTTTCGCCCGAAAAAAAAAAAACGAAAGGGGTACCACTGTCGTTTTTTTTTTTTCGGGTCGAATTTTTGAGTTTCGATATCTCAGCTCTGGAAGGGTCTAGAGCCTCCATTTTTGCACTCAGGTTAAAGTCTCATGGCCCTCTATCAGAATCCAGAGTTTTGAGAAGATTGGAGAAACTTAATTTTTCGCCCGAAAAAAAAAAAAAACGAAAGGGGTACCACTATCGTTTTTTTTTTTTTCGGGTCGAATTTTTGAGTTTCGATATCTCAGCTCTGGAAGGGTCTAGAGCCTCCATTTTTGCACTCAGGTTAAAGTCTCATGGCCCTCTATCAGAATCCAGAGTTTTGAGAAGATTGGAGAAAATAAATTTTTCTCCCGAAAAAAAAAAAACGAAAGGGGTACCACTGTCGTTTTTTTTTTCGGGTCGAATTTTTGAGTTTCGATATCTCAGCTCTGGAAGGGTCTAGAGCCTCCATTTTTGCACTCAGGTTAAATGTGACCTGTTTTAGAGACATACATTGAGCAGAGAAAAGCCAAACAGTTTGAGAGGAAGCACACTCTGGGTATTAGCGTGTTTATCAGTGTGTGTATTAATGTGCAGGAGTGAGATTAGGGGGGTGGGTAGCAAGCGTGCCAACGGGAGACCACAGGTGTGTGTTTGCACTTCACCCCGCTGAATTCTGGGTAATAACAGGCATTGGTGCACCTGCGTCCTGTGCCGCCCCCTCTCTCTCACCTCTAATGGCCCCTAATCACGCTGCCATCAGGCCCTAATACCCCAGCAGCAGTGCCCTGGCAGCTGCCCCCTCTCCCCTGGCAGAGACCTGTCAATCTCAGTTCATCTGTTTTCTGTCCATCACCCTCCATTCTGCGATCAGCCGCTCAGTTCCCATCTAAAAGACACACAACATCAGAACTCCATAAATCTCCTTGACTAGATGTGTATTTGATGTCATGCAATCCCATAGTGTTGCAAACCATTGTTTTCCAGGATGTTTTTGTCACTTAATCAGGAAATACGAGTCCCTGGTACAATTTAAAAGGCATTAACGAGGGCTCATACAACAAACAGAATCAAATTATTTGTCAAAAAGGCCACACACAGACCTGCTCACAGGCACATTGATGTAAACACAAAGCAACAAAGTGAAACCGCATATAGCCACGACCTCACAGCTCTCTGTCACATGGAGTGCGACATCTAAACCTTTCCCACAGAAACAATGATGCATTTAATTGTGTCCGCTTAAATCCTTTGGCCACATGGGCCCCTTGAGTTTCCTCACACGCACTTTTCTGTGGTTTGATAATTACAAACAGACAGCGCAGTTTTAGCAAGTTTAGATGGTGCTTTGGTGGGCCAATATTTATTCAGGGGTGCGTGCTTCGCTCATTGCCCAAGTGATGCCCAGTTACCCAGAGGGCCTGACCTGATTATCATATCCACATGATAAACTGAAGAAGTTGCTATGATCCCTCCAAACAGTGTCCAATTAAGCGTAATTTTGTAGAAATTTATTGAAGTGTTGTTTATTTGTTAAAGCCATTTAATTGCTTGTCAAAGTGTCAGATGTCGCAGACCCTCTGGAATTAAACATCAATCTTGCAGCTTATACTTTCCAAGAACCACCTACTTAGGAAGACAGGTCATAATGACATGTAAAGCGACCAACCACAGTTACATGCTTTTAGATTATGCTTCAATAGGCTGCATTCGATAATAATTGCAAATTTCCTTAAAAGTAGACGAAAAACAGTATGTGAGTAAGCAAAAAGTACCCGGATGACCTACTTCTTCCAACGAGAAGTGTGCATATGATGGATTCTTTACTATGCCATGAGGCCAGAGGAGAGGATTTATGAATGGCTGTGAAGCAATGCAACTGATCTCTGGTAGGTCACATGATAATGACAGCATGGAGAATGGAGTATGTCCAGATTACATTCATTCTACACACTCATACTATATTTTTAGCTGTCGTGAAGCAATATTTTTTTTCAAAATAAGTACAGATTCAAGACAGCCCGTATTTTAATTATTTTTTTCCCCCCAAAATATATATTTGTTTAAATATTCTATGTTTAGGGACGGGGTTGGGGTAGGTCATATATTTATATATACAGTAATAACGTTAATTCAATGGCATTCATAAACATGCTGAAAGTGATTATGCGTGTTGACACACTGTAAAAAAATATTTTCATGATTTGTTATCACAACATTTTTTCTTTTGTCAAATCAACTTAAATGATTTATATAGTTCAGATAACATAATATTTTGAGTGTCTGATAATGATCTCTTTCATTGTATTAACTCTTTTTTTCTATTTCAATGAACTTAAAATTTTAAGGCAGCCAGGTTACTTAATTTTTTAAGTTAAACCACCAATATTTTTTTTTCAATGTAGCACACCAAAAATGGAAATACAAATTGGCATGTCACACATAAGCCATTTCATGAGATCAGTCTGGTATTGCAAACAATTTTGCTGATACTGAGGTTGGATACGGGTAAGGTTCGGGGTGGGTAGGTTTAAGAGTGGGTTAAGGGGGTAAGGAAATTAATTTCTTATAGGTGTAATTACATGCAAGTATTTTTTAAAATATAAATACAATGCAAAAACAACAAAAAAGTGCATTGTATCAAATGTTAGTGCATAGTAGTTAAAGAAGACACTTAATATGAAGTGGGACTTAAATGCCAATTACAAGGCTATACTCTTATATTCATTTGCCACATGATAATATCCATACAGTCATGGAATAACTCTGTCCTATTGATATGCGATGAAGAGCATCTCACAGATGGCCGTTAAAATGTTTACATCAGAGAGAAAGAAACAGAGAATGAAGGAGCAGAGAGAGAGAGAAATCCAGGTCTCAAAAGCTATCAGCTGAGACTAAAACTCATCAGCCAGAAAACAAACTGGGCCACACATCCCTGTCTGGGTGGTCTGGCTCCACTGCACTCATAGAATGAGCGCTGACTCTCTTCCAGCGGATGCAACTGCAAATCCTGCCAGGGACCACGGGTTTATAGCTACACCCCTCCAGCTCCTGACGCTCTCGCTGCGACCGAAAAATCCTCTGGCTAATGACATACAGGCCTGAACCTGGAGGGGGAGAAAGGGTTAAAGCAAGCCAATTGAGCGAAAAATAAGTTCAATTTAGGAGATTGGAGGGCTGGTGTGGAATGAAAACCAGAGGACACCACTGCAAGCTGTTCTGCAGAGAAGGGAACCATGGGATGGAGCGAATCATGGCAGGTGGCCAGAGACAGGACACTGAGTTAGTTCTGCGGTACTGCATAAGGTCAAGGAACGGATGGGGCTTCACGTAATTAATCCAATTCTTACCATTTCACAAAATAATAAATAACAAAAATTGTCATACATGCTGAGGCAATTCAGTGGCGTTAACGCCAGTGGAAGTTTATCACTTGTATGTAAATGTGTATTTCATAACCCACAATAAGCCCAAGAGAGCACACAATGGAATGAATGCGAAGAAGCCTCCAGCAATCACGTTGTAAAATGCAATAAGGCGTGGAATTATTGATGCAGGAAACTTTTCCTCAGTGTAGTTCTTGTTTATTGTGTTGAAATGAAAGTCATGTTTTGTTTTCAGTTGGGACAAAATGGATATTTTGAATAATGTCTGATTCTAAGGAATTTACTTATGCAAGTGTGATTTATAGAGACACTTCAGATAGACATCGAAGCAATATGCTAGAATATTTTTCATTACTCACTAGATTGCAGTATCAAGTGGTTTATTTATTCAAATTCTCCTAAATGGATAAGCACGAAACACTAGATTGCCATTTCCAGTAACATTTTTTCCTATTATGGTTTGTTTGATTGCTTTAATGTACAAGCAAAACTGTATTTCGTTTCTTTCCACTCATTTGTCTCCACTGCTAATCCCTCTACTAAATACAACATAGCACTGTGCATTAGTCACTACTTTCTTTTAACTTTTGTGACTGTAATGTGGACTAAGGATAAAGCAATTTGAGCCATAGACTTGTAGACCACCCAGCTCAGTCAAGAGTTTGCAGGTAGAACAAACACACACGCAATAGTTCTATAATTCTTTGAATGCACTTTATTTAAACAACAGCATTTGAAAAAACAAAATCAAAGAACAAAACATTGTCATACAAACAAAGAAGCCAATTGATGCACATAAGTTAATTATCACTTAGTGATAATGACAATGCATTCGATTGACAAGGAAAGTACCAATTCAGGAGTGGCAATCCTGATTCACATTGTAGGCGTTTATGAGTACAAAAACGATGAAAACAATGATGAAAATTATGAGATCGTCTAAATTTTGTCATCTCCGAAGCAAAGAACTGGAGCATTGTGCTTAGTTCAGAGGCACTGTAAGATAAACGAAAGCATTAGCAAGACGAGCAAGAGCATCCTTCCTCGCAAATCCATATTGAAAATGCATTTTCTTCCTCTTTTGTACAGTATGTGATATTCTTGTGTACCTGTACATTTAATATCTAAGTCACACATTACAAACACAAGGAAAATCAAAGTTAGGAACAGTGTCCAAATCTGTATGTGTGTAAATTTTAGAAAGTGGCAATGGAGACCTTCAGCTTTTCCACCCAAAACTTTGAAAGTCAACCTAATGTTATAGTGACTTTGTACTGTAGATGAACAAAAGCCTTTGTCTTAACTGCAACACTTCTCAGACATGCCAATCCAGGAGTCTGCTGCCTCTCAAGAAACTACCCTCGCCAGAAGACATGATCACCTCCGCTTAACCTCGACACCACAGCATGAGAGACAACGATTACTTTCCCGCCTGGTGAACGAGAAAATGAGGGAACCGCGAGATGGTACAGAGTGAAAATGAAAGACGTGGATAATTGGGCAGTGACCTTGACCTAGTGCTCATCAGGGACTCTTGGAATCTTCTTTGTTTTCTCTTTGGCGTCACTCTCACCACTAACTCTGACAAAGATGAAGAGGAGGAGGAGATGGAGTAGAAGAAGTGCAAGGTTGTTCGCTCCCGCTGAGTGGTAAGCCACCCCCATAGTAGGTTAAACACCAGTCTAGGACACACAGACACATGCGTGCACACGCACTCATCATTTATGAGGGTAATTTGGGAAGTGTATATGGACGGACTCATCAGAAGTGCTTGTCTCCAGCTGATCTTGGCTCAGCAGGGTGGCGGGATTTGGAGAAGATGCACGCAGTGTAACGAAAGAGGCGGTACAGGCCTCCCAAAGTGACTGATGATTGACGGGCTTAAGTAAGGTGTAGATTAAGCAGGCAATCACTACCGTATTATTAAAGACCTTTTGCAAAACCTGCAGGTATCCAAGATCTCCCAGTGAATATTGTGCATCTTGAATGAAA
Source organism: Pimephales promelas (assembly GCF_016745375.1). The sequence continues at coordinate 6,764,303 of NW_024121266.1, read as the reverse complement.
TGCATTTGTTTTATTTAAAGTTCAGAAGAAGACAAAGCATTTCGACCGCTTAGAGGGGAGGATAATACTTAAATGTAACAAACTTTAAAGGTTTAAAAGTTATAGGGTGAAATAGCCTAAGAGACTGTAGACAAGCCAAAAGCCACGTTGCCTTGGCTTTTGGCTTGCTTAGTTGGGGACATTTTAATATTCAACAATTTTATTGATCTGTGTTGTATTATTTTCATGTTACCACTGTGAAGCTGCTTTGATACAATCTGTATTGTAAAAAGCGCTATATAAATAAAGGTGACTTGACTAGACTGCTGTCAGTGAACAAGATTTTTAGGGGAACTACGATGACAGACAGGGACGTGCGCACTGTAAGGTTTATAACCACTTATGATTGATAAAGACCCTAAAGATCCGATTTGGGCAAATGCAGACCTGGGTGAGTGCAATCGAAACAAGGAGACAATGCAGATGGGTAAATTGGTTGGAAAATGGCTAGAAGAATTCAATCTCTCTAGAGAAGTGAGCAGCAGAGAACCACAACACACTCTTGGGCTGTCAATAGTTGCCAGGTAAGTACACCAGGCTCTTGTGTCTCTAACACTTTCATATGAATTATTGTCACTCCCTGATCTTAAGTCTTTAAGGCCTTACTCTGTTCTTCACTTAGAAAATATAGCACGTGAAATCATAACAAGGTACAAATGATCAACGGTTATACCAATCTCAAGGTTATATACTTACAATACAACCCAACAGATACAACAGTGTGATGTTTTTCCTTGTGGTTGGGATGCCATCTTCTATAATTTCTGATAAAAATATGTTTATACCCATTTTTAACTAATGTTCTGCTGGAATGCATTACTCATACGTATGTGCAGGTGTGGACACTGTGCCTATGTGAAAAGGGGCTTCCGCAACGGGAACTAGCAACCAGGGTGGTTCCCCGAGAACTAAATATTCCCCTAGGGTGATGCATTCGCACTAACAGTAGGAACTCTGAAGTGACGTATACCGCACTTGTTGACTTTTATTTTGACGGTTATTAGATAATAAGTGTTATATAAATGGTATATAAAAATGTATTAGTGTTGATATCCAATGTCCAATACAGGTCCCCTCAAAGTCATGTTTTTCTCAGCGTAAAGGTAGAGTTCGAGTTAGTTTGTGGAGTAAATATATAGCCTATAATCTGTGTGTGTACATGGATTTTTAAAATGGCAGGTGCTAGTGTTTTGTATGCACTTGGCCAATCGACGTACAGTTACGTCACTGGTAGTTCCTATTGTGCTGGGTTAGACCCTTCTCTGAAGTATAGGAGCTAATTTAGTTCCCCCCCAAAAGGCATTCCTAGAGCTATCATCATTCCCAGTTCCTATGGTGTGAAAACGGCAAAAAGCGGGTACTTCCACCATTAGTTTTAGGAACAAATGAAAAGGTTCCTCCGGTGTGAAAGCCCCTAAAGAGTCAGGATGCTCAAAGTAATTGCAAGAACTACATCAGCATTTTGCACATTACAGATTCTAAATAAAACATTTCCATTTGAAATAGACAAAACATGGACATAGACCACAATTATCACTTGTTTAAAACAAAGTTTAAGGGTTAGCATATGGTTAACAACAATATTTTGTCTATTATCTGTGAAAGAGCAAGTAGCAGCTGATTTTTTAAAAAAAAAAAACAAATCAGAACCCTGGATCCAAGTGTTTTGCCATGGTGTCATGGACGATTTGCAACAGGTGGCCATGTTGCCTCAAGTTACACTGATCAAATTTTCAATCAGAATGCAGAGTTCATGCTTGCTGAGTTCTGATTGGCTCAAAAGAAGGATTGTCATCGTATGCACAAAAAGATCATAGAAATTCAAATGATTCCTCGTAATTCTATTGTTTTAATATTTAACGCCTCATCTGCCAAGTGCTGTTCTCTTTGGAAAAGTACATAATGCTGATAGAATTGACAGTATATATCACATGATTCACTCAGTAACTGCTTCTAATTCTTTCCTCTGTGTTTGGCAGTGTTCTTTCTTTCACAATGTCTATCATCACCATCTGCTGCAAGCCAAGAGCTGATACCAGACCATGAAAATAGAACTAAAAATAACAGCAAGAACAACCATAATAACAATAACAACAATAATAATTGAGGGTGAAAATAGCAATAAATAGTGCTGTGGAGATGGGTGTGGCTAAGTGTGGTCAAATCAGGACACTGTGGGCAACAGTCAGTAAAAGAGAGAGCCGTGGGAGGTGACTGAAGAGAGAGGGACTACCGCACTTTCTCACAAGCGCGTTTGCTTGAAATGGTTCATTTTTCTCCACTAGGTCAGAAGCAGATGCAGTTTGTCCTTCTGTCAATAGCAGTCAGTCCATCTGCCTTTTACGTTTTATTCTCTCTGTCTCTGAGAGAGCAAAACTGTAATGAAACCAACAGTTTAAACAGATCTGTATAAAGCAAACCTTACGGATTAGTGATGTTGTGCGCAGTCCGTGTTGGGTGTGCATAGGTGGTGGGGGTAAAGGAGGGATTTCTTGAACTGTGTGGGACTGCTTGGAATGATCGTTGTGGCTGGTTGTGGGAGGGATGGCGTGGTCTTCAAAAGCGCCATTGCGCTAACTGTAGACCTTTCAGCACACCACATGTTTATAGTAGGGTTCCTGGGCTGGGCTGATGTGTACACCCAAGAGATCATCTGTACCTCCAACCCAACTGACTGCTTTAGCAGTCTAGCACAACCCCTCCGTTGGCGACCGACAGAATGCCCCATCATGGAGGGGAAGATGAGGACAGCCACAGCCGCCCACTAGACTCCCTGATTGGGAAGGAGTAAAGTTGTTTGTGTCCTATAGGAGATCCATGGCTCATCTAAAGCTCTGTCCCTGCCATTTTAACCCTGTAGAGGTGAAGAGGGGTCATGGATAGTGGTATCTTATAATAGATCCGCTGCTTTCTGATTAGAAAAGAAATACTTGGTGAAAGACTGGCCTTCTTGACATTCTTAGCATGCAAATTCGAATGCTTGTGACAACATGGGGTTAAGGCAGCCATCTTGAAACCTGCCGTAATTTGACGATTTACATCTAGTAAATGAAAGCTTTCCAGCACGCCAAATACTTTCCTTGTAGTACACTGTAGGGATACTGTAGCCTCTGTACCATCACATCCCTGCAAGTAACTAGTGAGGTATGAGGCCAGGAGTAGCTCACAACTAATTTTTCTACATCAACACTTTACATACCTCCTTAATCAAAATGCAGATCTTGTTTAGGACACTGTCTTTGTCAGTCAATTTCTAATCTATCCGGTACACTCTCCTCTCCAACAGAATAGTTGTAAGTGCCCACTCCTTGCCTCTACCCACCAACAGTATAGTCTTTGTGGAGGCTGTTTTATCTCTGATATTCTGCCTGATCTCGGGGACTTGAGGATGAACCACATGGGGGCAGGGAGCTGGGTCTGGCTGACCCCAGAGGCAGGCCTTTGTCTTTATTCTCATCTTGGCCAGAAGAAACAGCTGGAGTTGAGATAGAGTTGGCCCCTCCGGCCGGCACACTCTCATGCCCACCGTAGATCTCCTCGTGTCCATCTTCACTGGACTCTGCATCCTCTGAACTGGAGAGCAGCTCCTCATCGCGGTATTCGGACACGTCTACACCGCCGCCCTCAGATCCAAGCTCCTTCAGTCGGCCATGATGCTTCACGTGGTAGCGCTGGTTCTGGAAAAACTTAACGATGGTGTGTTTGGGCAGATCCAATTGGGCTGAAAGGGTGTGAATCGCTTCCTGGTCAGGGTAGAGGCCCACATCTTGGATAAAGCTCTGTAAAATGCCTAGAGCCTCTAGTGAGATCTTGGTGCGGGAGCGAGGTTTCTTGGTAATGTTGCTAACCCCTCCACTGTTGCCTGAACCAGCATTAGCCTGAGGGTTCTCTTCGGCTCCAGAACTGGGAACAGGTTCCTCTCGGATTGGAGAGTGGTCCTTTAGCGGCTGCATGGGCTGTCTGTGAAGTGCCTAGTGAGAAAGATAAGAAGTTGTATTAGTAAACTTATAAACAAGAGTCAGCAGTATGGAATAATTGAAAACTGCTTAAAGTTCAAAGTGTCCTTTCAATGAATGTCTCTTGGAGTTAATGTCCTCTCTGCACTTAAGTATGCGATCAACTCTGGTAAAAATCCAACCAGACTGCCCCAGGCTATGATTGTTTAACTTTGTATATTGTACACATAATTCCACAAGATTGAATATTTTGTCTTTAGAGGGCATCAAGGCAACTAACAGCATCTGAGCTGACGTATCAACCCCATTTTAACCCAACAGAGGAAGAAGCTAAACAAATACTCACCAAAACCAAAATAAATTGCATCAAAAGAATCAGTTATGAAGAAATGTGTTTTAAAACAACAGTACATTTGATGTAGTGACAAGTTGGTTTTCATGTAATTTTGACAGGGATACATCCTTAATTTAACAGAAAAAGTCATGCAAACACCAAAACAAAGACAGCCAGAAACGACACTTTTGACTTCGACATGAGATGTAAAATTGTTAGCATATGCAATATGATTTTGTCTTGTACAAACACAGTGTAACTATAAGCATTTTCCACCAAGTTAATAGGCTAACAGAGCTACACTATTGTTTTTACAGAGGTTCTCAGGGCCTCCATATGTTTCATATGTCAATGAATCTGCCATTTTCTTCTTGTGTGGGTGGCAAAATATGTAGGTGTAGGGAGAGGCACGGAAGGGGGATTGGGGGAATAGTGCAAAACAGTGGTAAAATAGGATTAGGAGTACATAGTATATATTTAGTACAGGAAAGAAATAGGTGGGCTATCTGTGAGCTCTGATACAAGGGAAGGTGCAGTGTGTCACAGCTAAGCTATCAAATACTGTGGCGCTGTCCTGCTGAGTTTATGACCAGGGTGGGGTGCCCAGTGCCTCCACACTGGAATGCTAAGCTATAAATCTGCGGTGCATTAAAATTAAAGGACCTACATAAAGATAATAGTCATGCGCCTCTCTCTCTGTCTCTCTCTCTATTCCCTAAATAATAACAGGGTATTTTTTAAATAATATTGAGGGCAGGCCAGACCATGGAATTGCTCCGATTTCACTTGTGGGGGCTGTTTTGGGCTGGCGCTTTACAGGAAGTGTGTAGGTTTGTTCTTTTTTCTTCTCTATTTCTCCATAATGTATTACTTTCCATGTCTCAGAGAACAAACAGAGGCCACAAGAAAGGATGAGAAAAAGAAATTTGAAGAAGTTTAAAGATGGTGAATAATTAGATTGACCACAAGGCATAACAGCACAAAATACTCGTTAGCTTAGCTAAAGAGACCACACACACACACACACACACACACACACATGCACGCACATTGACAAACCCATTCATTGTGAATATGTTTTCTTGTTGTGTATATTATTTTATGAAATTCTGGTTAGTTAAGTTTCAAAGAGACATGAACAGTACAATCCAAAATGCACAACACACACATTTAATAGCAACTTATAGCATTGTTTTGGCTTCCTAAGGGATATTTTCAAATTCAGGGATGGAGCATGAGTCCTCTAAAATCCCAATCATAGTAAATCATCTAAGAGGCCTGTTCCTGTGCACCAATGTGGATGCTAATGAAGAGTTGGTAACACTTTATAATAACGGCATGCTATTAATCATTTGTTCAGCATGCATAAACAGTTAATTCATCATTTATAAAACATTAACAGTCATTAATAAGCAGTTTATAAATACAGCTATAAATGTTTTTTTCTTGATTTATAAGGGCATCTATGTGTTTGATAATTGTATTTTCATACTTTGTTAATGATCAATTAATAATTTCTAAATTAATTATAGCATAATTTACAAACCAGTTATTTAGGAGTTGTCAGTCATTCATAAGAGCACTTAGAAAGTGTAAGTAAATGTAGTTAATTCAGGTAGCTATAAAGCATTTAGTAGTGGTCAGTTAACTATGTTTTTGAGCTCATCTAAAGTGAGGACTATTCATGCTTTGTAAAGCATTTATAAAGAAGATTTAAAGGTGCATCAATCTTCTAAACAGTCAAATTGTAACAAACACAACACAGTGATACAGAACATAGAAATATTTAACAGCCTTTAAATCTCCTTTATAAATCCTTTACAAGGCATGAATAGTCCTCACTTTAGATGAGCTCACAAACATAGTTAACTGACCACTACTAAATGCTTTATAGCTACCTGAATTAACCCTGAATTACAGCATTAATACATGTTAATAAAGCATTTATTAACACACTAAGTAACCATCACTATATGTCTGATTAATAAGATGTATGAATGTACATTTAAATAGTTTATTAATCATTTACTTACATGTTCTAAGTAATCTTATGAACCACTGCAAACTCTTAAATAACTGGTTTATAAAAAATGCAATTCTTCATTTAGAAATGATACATTTATCATTAATAAAGAATGAAAATACAATTATTAAACAAATTATAAATATGCTTTTAAATCAAGAAGAAAGCATTTATAGCTGTATTTATGAACTGCTTATTAATGTATATTAATGCTTTATGAATGATGAATTGAATGATGAACTGTTTACTCATGCTCATAGTTACTATAAAGTGATACCGAAGAGTTTATCTACCGATCACCTCCAACGTCCAATTCATTCACATACTCAGGTCTTAAACAAAGTCTTCTCAACCACTTTTTTTCTTTCAATGTTCCATTTTTCCCTTGAAACTTTTTTTTTTTCAGTGTTCATCTCCATCACTTCCAACTTTTCTAATTCCAAGGACGGGTCTCTGAATTCATTGCATTAAGAAAAAAGTAAAAAAAATTCTTTAAACACAAATCAAGGCAAATTAT